>CP054671.1:420517-635517 GCA_013348765.1 Carpinus viminea | reverse complement strand
GAATCACATCTCATGAATTGGAGGTTTATAGTTCGAATCTTTTCTCCCCTTCTTATGTGAACATGTCTAAAAATAAAATAATAATAGAAATATAAAAGAGAAAGTTAATAGTATTTTTTTTACTTATAAAATTCCTCAACTCTGGGTAAGTTGGTAATCATGGAGCCAATTAGCTGAGTTGAGAACTTTTATATTGAATATGAACCGAGCTTCCGACTTATCACCTAGTTGAATAATTTGTTCACACTTAACTCATTTTTCAAAATTTTCCACATGATTCTGCAAACAAGGAAAATGTTTGAATTGCTATAATTTCTTGACAAACGGATGTGATAGTCTATAATTAAGAAAATGAATAAAAGTATATGATTGATAAGTCAATTACTAATTAATCAAATTAACAAGTTAAATATTTTACATAATTATTTCAGTAATTATAATCTGTCTTGTAAAATAACTTATACAAAATGCTCCTTAGCTCATTCAATATTTACAAGCACAAGTTCCACTCCCCTGACCCACAACTCGGCCATTTCAACCCCACCGTCACATACAAAATGCAGCACCTTATTTTTGGTAGTCACCACATGAAACATTCCTGGTTCATCAGCATCAAACTTCCTACTGCGATTCCAGCGGAATGCTGCACTAGAGCCAACCTCAGCCCACTGACAAATCACACATTTCTCTTGCTCGATTTCCCCCACTGCAAAACCCCAACATTCCCTACCATCCTCGCCACTTTCACATGAGGAGCACATCTGTCGCGCTTCTTTACGCGAGCCCTATCAAGCACCAACGTTCGAGCAATCTCGTCAAATATCACACGCTTAGCTGCTGCGCCGTTCCGACAACCATTTTTCCTTGCCATCATGAGTGCAGTCTCGTGTCTCTTATTCTCAACGTCACATCTTGCTCCACGGGAGATCAAAAGCTCACAAAGCTGACTATGGCCTCCCATGGCAGATAACATCAATGGGGTATATCCATCATCGTCTAAGGCATTAACATCATAGCCCCTAATGGTGAATTTACGAACAGAGTTTATATTCCGAGGAAAGCTGCACGACGCAGAGCATAAAACCCAGAAGAGAAAGAACCGATGTTTCCTCTTTCAAGTACATATTCGATCATCAACTTTTCAAAGGTTTCACTGTTTTGCTTTGCTTTGAATAGATCAATTGCTGTCTCACCATATTTATTATGCAGTTCTATATCAGCCCCAGCATAAATAAGCAACCGGAATGCCTCTACACGACCGCGTTTTGCAGCTATCATGGCAGCTGAGAAGCCATTTGCATCCTGTTCGTCTAGATCAACGTCTGCCCGCTTGATGGGTTTCTTCAAAGCCTCCATTCCGTTGGCTTCAACTACAAACAATAGAGGAGAAAACATTGACACGTTGCTTGATTGAACTACCATATCAGCTAGAATTACATCCACAACTGCTTGCTGGAAGCCAGGAGTCCACCGAGCTGAGTGCGCGATTGAGCTTGCACACTGGCTAGCTGTATTAACCAAACCAAAATCAGCTCCTGCTGAGGCCAGAATTTTCAGGCACTCCTCGTGCTTATATCTAGCACAAACCATTAACGCGGTTTCTCCAGATTCAGTTCGAGAGTTGAGATTGCAGCCGGCACTTATCAAGCATTGAAGAATTTTAGAATATCCTAGGCGTGCGGCCAAATGAAAGGGGCGTAACTTGGTTTTTGAAGTTGCTTTCTCTAGAAATTCTACATCTGTAGTACCATAATGTACAAGCACGTCTAATGCTGTTGCATTGTTACAGAGGATGGCATGGTGGGTGAGAGTCCTCCCATAGTGAGGGGTGTTAAGGGAGAGATGTTGGAGGAGCATATGCAAGATTGCACCGGTTGCTTCAAAATACTCCGCAGCACACCAGGTGATAGGGTATGGCTCTGCTAGTCCTGCACATCCACCCGGAATTCCTCCCCTGTTTCCATATCCCAGGACCAGGCACCTACTCTCATCTTGATGTCTGTTCTGACGCCCACCTGTTTTCAAGTGTCAAAGGGAGAACACCATAGAACGCCAAAGTTATATAATCCTGCTACAAATAAAATTTGTTGTGTAATAAAATGGTCCAAAATCCAAATCCCAGGAGTTGTGGTACACTAAATACCAATGTCATTTTTCTTTCTTCCTTTTTTGATAAGTTGTGTTTAATAGGTGCATGGTTGATGACCCCCTTGTTGTTTGGGAAGATGTGATCAGTTGGGGTATAACAGAGCTAAAAGGAAAGAGCCTGAAATTGTGCTTATGTAAACTGGCCATTGGAGCAGTGGTTTATAACATTTTGAAGCTTCTAAATGATTTGAAGCAAGGGAATGTGCTGCATACTGAGGATCAGATTCTCAAAAGAATTGATTGGGAAATTAGAACTAGTATTAAGGGTGTTGGCAAGTTCAAAGAATCTGTGTCTAATGCCTCTCTCTGGTGCAGATGGGGTTTCTAATTGTAAATAGAATTGATTATGGTAGATTGGTGTTGATTTGTGTAACGTTTGTTAGTAGAGTATAGCTTGGTTAGCGTAATTTATTTCTTGCATGTGGTTTATGCAGTATTGTTTTCTGCAGTAAGACATGCTGAGTGTGAGTAGAACTAGCTTTTGCAGCAAGTTTCCAGTCTTTACTGAGTGTGAGTTTGTGCTCAGATTTCCAATTTTAATGAAATTGATCCTCATTCATCAAAAAGGGAATTCCCATGTTGCACAAGCTACTTCAAGCATATCCATACTTCACTGGGAGCTTTAGTGAATATGCACAAAGATGCTTACCTTCAATAGTAATTTGACAAAAGAAATTTGCCGGCTAACAATGGCATCAACAAGTGCATTGCAGTCAAAATTGGAGTGTAGAAATGGCTTGGAAGATTGAAGCAACACCCTGCTAGTTGCATTGGCATCCACTCCACACTGTTAATTGAATAGAAACCTTTAGTATTAGAGTCACAATTGTTACAATTTGTACAGTTAATCAGCTCGAACTAACAAGGCAGGACAATTTATTTACTAACTTTACATGTTGTTCATGCCAATCATAAATGATTCACCTGGATGAGTGCATCAACAACATTGACAAACCCTCTGTAGCAAGCAGAGACAAGGGCATGCACAGCAACTTGTGGGCGGACCATGTCGGACCTCACAAGCAGCTCAACTGGCACGGCCAGCCCAAGTAGCTTGCCTCAAACAAAGACTCCTCGTGTGCCTGCTGACATGCCCCATCACTGAGAAGCACCTTTAAGATTTTCATATGATCCTCCCTCACTGTTGCTGTGGTTGCATAGCCCCGGAACACTCTCTGGTTCACATTTGCTCCAATGCTCTGTCAAAGCGCATGTAGAGCCACTCTCTTCTTTATGTTCAATTTTTTTTGTTCTAATCTCAAATATATTACCAAATAACTTAAAACGCAAAACATTTTAATACAAATTTTCATACATTCTTGTACAAATATTTTAACAAAATAAGCGTAAAACTTTAATTTGCAAGATAGGAACTAATTTATTATTTAAAAATTAATAATAATAAAAATAGAGTGGCCACCCTCATTGAAGGAGAGGGATGGCCTCAACCAGAAAAGGCATGGCTGCTTCGCCAGCTCTCTCCATACAACTTTTTTTTTTTTTTTTTTTTTATTAAATAAAAAATTGAGTTTTCTCCGAAACAAGCACATATATTTTATAGAAAACATTTTTTAAAATGTGGACCATACCAAAAAATACTTCTAAAACTAATTATTATATTTATGTCACATCAAAATAATATATATATTTAAAAAAAAAAAAGTACCCAAATACACACAGCCAAACATAAAAACTTCTTTATTTGTGGACATTTGGACACTATTAACCACCCTTTATTTTTATTTTATTCAATTATTTCGTGGCTATGAAGACCCTTTACACTTTCAATGATACGGTATCCTGTAAGTTAAATTTTTTAATTATTATTTTCAAATTAAGTGAATGAAATTCTGTGGTACCCGTATTTATTATTTTCAAAAAATGATAAAGTATAATAAATACTGAGATGATAAATGTTGAATTTAGCAAATCTCAAACATATCTTCTATTTTTTTTTCAACGCTAAATAGTTAAGAATTATATATTTCAACCACGTGTTACAAGAAAACAGTAAAATAAATAAAACAAAACACGATACCAACTTCATTATGATTTGCATAATTAAACTTCATAATAACCAGAAAACATAAATCAAAATACGGTGAGATATTGATCAAATATATTACCAGAAGCATCCTGACAAGTTTCAAATTTCCGGTGTGAGCAGCGAGGAATAGAGCGTTGACCTCGGTCTTGAACTCCTCGTACTCGACAAGAACCTTGTGAGCCAACTCTTCGTGCAACACGGTCTCAGTCTTCCTCGCTTTCAAGCTCACCGTTCCCATGTTCCCATGAAGTTCACGTCCACGAAAGAGTCGGCGATACATGCGTACGCCGACTTCAAGTCGTTGTTGTGCGAAGCATCCACTAGGCGTTGTGAAACCTCTGCTTCGTAATTGACTAGGAAAATCTGTTTTCCGGCGACAATTTCGGTGCCGGAGCTTACGAACACCGTCATTTCCGGCTGACCAATCGAGCTTTCCCCACGTTATATATGCGCGTACGTGTAGTGAGCCTCTGTCTCCTCTTCGCCAAAGGCTTTTGTCTTTTGTGTGGCTTGCGTAATTGCGCTAGATGTTTGACTTGAGAGAGAAGCTTTGTTGAACAGGCGAAGGAGAGGAAGGGAGAGCCGAGAGCAAGAGTGGGTGCAGCGACCCTCCAACCAATTGTATATATCCTCCTTTGTCTCTTTAGCTCTAATATTATCGGAGAAGTCATTGAACTAATTGCACCAATTCTTCTTGATATGTCATTGACGAATTTTATTGGATTCTATGTAAAATATTAATTAAATCATTAAATACCTATAGTATCTTATTAGGATTTGGATCCTCTTTTATTTTTAAAAAATGAAATGTTAGGTACTCCTCTAGTGTTATCTTGTTATTCTTCCAACTGTGATTTGACTTTTAAAATAAATTACATCAATAACACATAAACATCTATATTTGTTTGGATCGTTAAATGTAATGAATGGTTCAAATTTTAAAATATGAGACGAATCTCATATTTTAAAAAATTTGAAGAAATCTCAATCTGATCAACGTAATTATTTTTTGGGACACTTTTGATTTACTATGGTAGCAAAAATTTGTTAGCTTGTCTTTGTAGTTGAGAGTCTTGAGACTCATTTTAATAAAATAATTGTGTTGGGCCTCAATTATATTGAATAAATTTGAGTTTAAATAATTAAATTTATCATTTCTTTATTGATTTAAACTTTTGGAATAAACAATAATGCTACTATTTACATTTATTTCACACTTACAATGTATTTTTTTAAAATAAAAAATTAAATGACTAACCTGAAAATTACTTGAAAAATTGAAACACATCACATTAATGGACTCATTGGATGCTTAATGTGATCTTTAATTGTGTGGTACCAAGCATTATAATTCTAAAAGTGATTGCAATTTTATGTGGCATGAAATATGTTCATGTATCGAAATTGAGTAGGTTTGTGATATAGGCCGATTTGTGTCAACTTGAACTCAAATATTTTTGCAAAGCAATAGCCTTATGATGACCAAATAGACTGGCCTTCTTCTTCTTCTTCCCTTTTTATTTATTTATTTTTTAAATATAATGATAATAAAATAACTGCAAAGATACAGTCGGCAATTAGCTGATATTGTTTACAAAATAAATTATATATATGCATGTCCAATGCCATATCAGCTGGATTTGGCCTGCATGTATTTCAGGCTTGGATCACATAACAGTATAAAGTTGAATATGTTAAGAATGTCTATTTATGTTCTTAATCGGTTGGGACCTCGCTTAATGAAATGTATGTCACTAGTTCGAATCCCCCCCCCCCTCTCTTGTGCAAACATGTAAAAAAAAAAAAAACGACATAGCAAAATTGAGACGCACGTCTTTCTTGTGGAGCTTGCCATTCCACCAATATTTGTTTCAAGCCTGCCTCTTTATCTGTTTATAGTTGAGATATTCCCTTTGGTTGAATCGCACTCAATATTTGGTTTTGTTAATATTTTTTTAGATTTTTTTTTTTTAAAAAAAAAAACAAAACAAATTTTTCAAAAAATCTTTTTTTTAAATTTTTTTTTTTTTTTTTATGTCCTTACAAGAGGGAAGATGAGAACTACTAAACTCTATTTAATGAAGCATAGTTTCTAGTCAATTGAACAATCACTTACATAAAAATAAAAATAAAATAAGAGTGTTGCGTGTTTTATGTTCTATGAAACAGAGTCAAATTTCCTCAATAAACTAAACATTATGGGGAAGTTTTTTTGTTTTTGTTTTTGTAAGTTCATTATGTGGAAGTTGAAGGCGAAGATTAGGTGATTATTCATTTAGAAAAGCAAAATGTAGCATGCAAGTAGTTACTGGCCGTTTATTTTGGTTTCTTGCTTTCCTGCGACAACATGCGGCGTGGCCAGGGCCCAGAGAAGCCCATTTAGAAAACCCCTTTGTGCTTATGTATGCTTTAAAGTCGATGATGCTTCCCGGGCCCTTATGCCCATCTCTTAATGTAGAGTCCACTTCTTAACGTTATAAACAGTTTTTCAAATGTTTGTTGGATTGGGTCTTTATACTCTCCAATTTCTTTTGTGAAGTACGTGGGCCCGTAAATTAGAATGGTAAAATTCAAGTCCAAAGCACCAAATGGTATTGCTACAGCCTACGTGTAACCTGCGGTCTTCACATAAACCGCCACAATCTCACCCATTAGATTGGTGACACCCACCGAATCCCTTTGATCGGTATAATCTCTGCCGTCCATTCTCATACCAAGTGTCCGCGAGGGTAGCCGATCATTTCCCACCTCCAAATCTTCGTTCCTAGACTTCCGACGCATCAGAGCTCATCGGCAACACCTCATGCTATGGTACGCAATCTACATCTCTCGCCTTAGGGTTTCACTTTGGTTCCCACTCATTTTCGTGATTTATCAATATCAATGAACATTATATTCTCAATTAATTTAGCGAAGAATCATAGGTTTTCGTGTGATTAGTAGATCCGACTTAATAGTCGATGAAATTTGAGAAAAATTTCTCAGGAATTTTCGAGCTAAGCTTAAATTTTCGATTTATCTATCTTCCCTTACAATTTTTCAGCTGGCAAATATAGTACTTGGGTTGTTCTAACGAGGAATCAACATTTGCTTGCTTGTTTTACTTGAATAATCAAGTCTAATGCATTAAACGAGTTTCATCTCGATTCAGCCTTGTCGAATTCTTCTCAGTATTTGTTGAAGTTTGTGATTTTGACATTAAATATTTGTTGCTTTTGGGAAGCAAAGTTTGGTCACGATTCCATTGGTTGTTATTTTGAGGAGGGGGTGTTATTTCGATGCACCTATTATCGAAGGCCGTAAAAATTCGGGTACAGCAATCTCGCAGGCCCATGTTATTTCTTGGTGTCACTACCATATGGTCTGCACTTTTTATTGGAGATCATAGTATTAGGTGCTGCTAATGTGCTTCACCTTAGTAAGGAGGTGCATGTTCTATCTTAGTATTCTAGTGGGTCTGCTTGGTAGTCTTCCTGTCTGTTTGTTGGAGAGTATTTCTGTGAGCAAACTTATGTATAGAAGTTATTTTTAAGATTTCTGTGTGGAAATATTTTCATGCCACTAATAGACATCCAAACAAATGGAGCCTAGGGTTAATGCTAGCTAAAGATGACAACTCACCCCAAGAAGAAAAAAGGAAAAAGGAATTGGTCACAATAGAGATATGTTTCTATCTTCTTCGCAGATCAGTGTTTTGCTGTTATTTGACATCTGGGCATTTCTTTCCAACTGTACTCCTGTGTGTATAAGTCTTTTTGTTAAATGGATTGAATTTGTATATTCGGAATTCAACTGATCTGACTTCTTTCTTTTGACTGTTAGATTAGTATGTACTTTTTGATAGGCACCCATCAAGGGTATTCTTTCTCTGCGAAGGGCAGCTTTGGCTTTGCGTCACAGTGATGAGCGGGGCCTAGGCTTTAGAACATTCAGCACTCAGAGTGCAACAACTGCTAATACTCCACAGCCTCCCCCACCTGCAGGGAAGACCCATTTTGGTGGCTTGAAAGATGAAGACCGAATTTTTACCAACTTGTATGGGTTGCATGACCCTTTTCTCAAAGGTGCCATGAAAAGAGGTGACTGGCACAGAACCAAAGACTTAGTACTCAAGGGTGCTGATTGGATTGTTAACGAAATGAAGAAGTCTGGCCTCCGTGGACGTGGTGCTGCCGGTTTTCCATCTGGCCTCAAGTGGTCTTTCATGCCCAAAGTGTCTGATGGTCGTCCATCCTATCTTGTTGTCAATGCTGATGAAAGTGAACCTGGGACCTGCAAAGACAGGGAAATTATGAACAGAAATAATCTGGAGCACTAAAACTTCTTAGCATGTGTCATTTTGAAATCTTGAGTAATTACCGTAGAGAAATAATCTTTCTTCCTTTCAGGGAGTTAGACAATTAAGTGTATATGTTGGGTTATTTGGATCAGGTAATTCTGGTCTAGTTGTTAGATGAAACACAACACCGGATGTCAAGCATACACATGACACATGATATCCCACATTCAAATTCATTTTGCTTATATATAAAATATTATTAAGAACTTTCTCCAACCAATCGATCCTTAATTGGTACAATATTAAGGAAGCTAGACTAGCAAATTAGATAGTAATTATTATTAATTAAATAGAAATAAGAAAGACTGACAGGTTGGCATAGAGAATCCTAAAACCAAAAGGAATGACAGGTTGGGTGATAAGAAAGAAATCCATCATCATAACACACATCACTACTGCACTATCGCTGGCGATTGATAGAGAAGCCAATGAAAAAAAAATGAAACTTCACTGATCCTCCTTGAAGTTTTGTCACTTTTGCAAATACCCTCCTAACGTTCAAAAACTTTCACTTATCCCTCCTGAACTTTCAATTGCTCTCAATTTGACCCATTCGTACAAATTAGGGCACACATTTAAAAAAAAAAACCAAAATACCCCTGATTTTCATTTTAAAAAAAAACATTTTGGAAGTTGAAATTTTAAATAGTAAATTTTAAACGGTAACTTTTGTATAAAATTTCAACTTCCATATTTTTTTTAAAATTTTTTTTAAAAATAAAAATAAGGGATATTTTGGTCTTTTTTAAAAATTGTATGCCCTAATTTGTACAGATAGGTCAAATTAAGAGCAATTGAAAGTTCAGGGGATAAGTGAGAGTTTTTGAACGTTAGGGGACATTTACAAAAGTGACCAAACTTTGGGAGCTAGTCTAGTTCCCCCCAAAAAAAAAGATCAAATCATAGCCAGCCAGCCAGTCCCAGCCAATCTTTCTTTTTCTTATCTTCTTTTTTCTTTTTTTTTTTTTCTTTTCTTCTGAACTTGGCCAGTGGCCAGGCCAGCACTAAAAGTAATGCAATTTATGTACCAGTAATCGTGTGTTGCCTTGTACTAGCTTTCAGCTGCATGCCCAGTATATGCTACTAGCATATTGGGAAACAAATAAAACTAATTTCATATATTAACCACTTAAATGAACGCCATGCATTCACTACTTGTAGATCTCAGCTATCAAAGCACAAAATAAGACAAAAATTTCCATGATAAACCTAGATCAACTACATATCCTCATACTCTGATTGAATTTTAGCAATCAACCCGATCTATTCACAAAATATAGCAAACACCAAAGTTTTGCAGTCTAAATCAAATCAAACTCGGAGATTCATAGTCAAAACCAGATTGGGAGGTTGTAATTCAAAATCAAAAGGTATGGCTAGCTTGGCTTCGTAGCCTTTTTGACTTGAGTTACTAAGCCCTTAGAGATGTTTACATCTAGTGCCCTAAAGTCAACTGGCTTGGAAGTCATTGGCTTAACACTCGATACCAAGGTCAATTAGAAAGCTTAAGGGAGCTAAGCATTGCACAACCTACATAAAAAGAAAAATATATATATGCTTATCTTGCCTTGGTTGTTTCATTTGTTTGGGATTCTTACAAATTTTGTGGAACTTGTTTTGAGTTTGAACTAAAAGCTTCTTGATTGTATGCTACTTTCACTTTACACTTTTCAGAACATATGATGTCTTGATTATCCATTTATGAGTTATTTGATTTTGGATACTCGTTGATTGTGACGATGTTGTTTGTCTTTTTAAGCTTACTTATGAATAAGAATCACGGTTTATGTGAAACTTCTTTCTTGTTAACAACATAGTGTCGTAATGTTTGTGGGTATCATTCCTGTTAAACACTCACGAGACTTCACTCGTCTTCTAGGGATGCCTAGGGGTTTAAAAGGCTTGTTGCATGTGCCAAATGCAGTTGTCTCTCCCACGACATAGGATTTATGTTATTACTTTCATTTTATTTTTTGTTTTGTTTTGCTAAGGGACTAGCGAAATGTAAGTTTGAGGGTGTTTGATAAGAGTCAAATATTGTATATTTGGACCCCTTAATTTGCATTAGTTAATCCTTTAGTTATGTTGGTATCTAATGTTTTGTGTTAGATTTGTGTTTTAGTGTTTTGTAGGTTGCTGAAGAGAAACTGCATCTAAAAAGGGAAAAATTGCAAAGTCTTGGAATAAAGCATACTTTGAGAAGACCTAGAAGATGTGGTTAAGCTTGACCAAATCAAAGGAATGATAAAATCGGAATTTTCCTAAATAGAGATAAATTTGGATTTGATTCAAATTCAGATTCTGCATACGTTTTAGTGTTTTGGCCATAACTTTCTGCTCAAATATCGGATTGAAGTGATTCAAATGGAAGTGGAAATCTCATTCAAAATGCTATAATTTATTGTGAAATAGGATTTTCCTAATTCGGACGTTTACCATGACAAATTCGTCTCATAATATGAGAACACAAATTTGAGCGAATCTTATCCGGATTTCAGACTTCTATTTTGACTAGGAGATTGAACTCCAAATTATCTAGGTTTACTAGGGCTTCTAGGACTTCTTTAAGCCTATAAATAGACCTCTCTACATTCAAGAAATAGATAGTTAAGCTTGGTCCCAGATATTAGCAATACACATTTAGTGTGGAGGTCAAAATTGCTAACAGACATGAACAATTGAACACTGATAAGATGGTGCTTGGGTGGCCTTGGAGACATCTGCCAAAGATATACTTGCAGGTTTTATTTTCCTTCTGCTTTTCTTTTTCCTTGTCATTTTTTCCTTCCATTTCTTGAAGTTTAGTCTTTGGAATTTTTGATTGATGAAGGTTGTGTACCCTGTTGGGAGAAAATATGGATCTACTCCAGCACCTCGTCGGTTGATGGCTTTCGTCTCCATTGATGATGTCAAACTTCCTCCATGGTTGGATGGAATGTATGTAACTGTATCATTCTGGCTTCATACTATGATATGTGTTGAGAATATCATGTTCATAATTATTTTTCTCCTTCATGGGTGCATGCTTGAGCATCTTCCAAGAATTTCTTGAGAAACAGAGCTGCTGTATTTCCTTCCTCTTGTGAATTGTGATATCTTTGAGTTGATCATTTGGACTTTAAAATAATGTTATTTGTTATTGGAAATCTTGGAGGCAGTTTGGCTAATTGATATTAGAAGGAGCTTTATTGAGGAGTTAGCCCTTCTCTTTGGAAGTCCATTAGGAGCTGACCTGATATGCATCACAGGCATTATAATTTCTTCCATGTTGTTTGGACCGTTAAGACTTGCTGGTTATTTCTCATTGCTTTTCTTACCAGGTTTTTTTTGCCAAAAGGCAACATTTCTAGCTGGCTCTAGGGTGTTTAGGTTCCTGGTATCATTCTCCCTATATAATTACGTGTATTATAGGTTGTGTGGATTTTTATTCATGGTAGACGTATATTAACAAGCAAAAATGAATTATTCTTAATTTTTTCGTGCTTTAATAGTTTCAAACTTCCTAACCAGTTGCAATAGGTCTTATGGATTTTGATTCATGGTAGATCTGTAATTGAACTATAAGCTCATGTTCTATAAAACAATTTCAAGCTTACTTTTGGCTAAGGGGGAAATATAGAAAGATAAGTTATTTAGACTCACAAGATAACTTCAAAAATAATTTGGCAACACAGATGATATTGTTGACAACAAAAATAAGGTGTTTATAACTTGTTTTATTTGCTGTGTTGTTTGATTTTGTAGATAAACTTTCTTGTTTGCAAGTGAACAATTTATAATTTCAACTCAGTTTTCGGAGCAGCAACCACTTTTGATGCTTCAAAGATCTCAGGTTTAAGTTTCCCTCCACTCTAAATATTAAGGATAATATGTATATATGTAAATTTCATTGAGTTTGGAGTTACAAGTTTGCAATAACATTTTATGTGGCCATGTGCGATTACATGGCCTTGGACTAAATTTTTCAACCCCAAGTACTGCTTAATTACTTCACTTTTATTTTTTTATTTTTTATTTTTGAGTGGTCCTTATATGGTTTGGTAGTGTGGTGTCTTCATTAGTCCTTGTTATAGAATCTGTGGGATCAACTTCCACCAGCTTCTTGGTTGATCACATGAGTTGGTAATTCATATGTATTTGCAACATGTGTTATTTAATTTTGCTTCTGATCAGAGAAGACATACTCATCATAATGGTTTTCAAAAGATTTTAATTGTGTTGTTGTACACAATGCAGAGCTCAATGGTATGTCAATATATATATATATATTTTACTGTTATTTAAAACTAAGAACATTATATCGTTTTTGCACCCTGTTTCCTTGAGGTGGCGACCGAGTTGTCATAATCTTTTTAAATTCAACCGTTCATTAGGGAGCCCAAATTAGAAACGATTGCCTTTAAGAAGTAGTAGTTTCCTTCCTCGTCATATGGGGGGTTCGACTTTACCATAAACAAAAAATGTGAACAAAATTTCCTCATCTAAATCCTATGAGTGTCAGTATGTAATGAAATCCTATGGTGAGAGGCACACATACTTTCCTCATCCAGATCGAATGTCAATATCAAGATCTTGTCCATGATGACTAAGGTCTCACTGTTTTGAGATTGAATGCACAGAAGATCATGTAAGAGTTTTTGACATTTGACCCAATTAGATTCTTGATTTATTCTGCCTTTCCCCACAATGGTAGGTCTCTCCCTTGTTCTTAATCCAAACAATAGATAATTGTACTTGTTTAGCAGCTATTATTATTGGTAAATACAATAATCCATTTGGGAGAACCAATTGACAGTTGCTCATTCTTAGAGCAAGAGCAGGACTTTCCTTAATACAATATGTAATCTCCTGAATACATACAATATTTAGAGGTTTTTTCCTCTTTGGTCCACCAAAAGCCTATTGGATTTGTGAGCAGCACAATGGGTAGTCCTCTCCCTTCCTTGGTATAGACGGGATTTGACCTAGTCCTCTTGTTCAACGACAAAATACTTAGTACTCGTTAAGCCAACTGAGACCACCCACAAGGTTGGATGATTTTGCCTGCACGTGAAAGTTGCCTTGCAAAATACATTTTACCTCCTAAAGATTATTGGTTGATAAGAAATGATATACACACTCTTATTCTGACTTCTACATTTTTACTGACATGACAATGAAAGTCACCATTAAATTTATGCACTTGGGAGTTGAGAGTGTGGGAGTGAGAATGTGTAGTATTTCCCTTATCTTCATATATTTCGCTAATTCAATGTCTAAACTTTGCTGCTTGATTACAAGTCTGCAGGTTGCTGAGGAGAAGGCGTATCTTTGTAAGCTAAACTCATGAGCAGGTGAATTCAAGTCTTAACAAACTTCTTATTTACTTCTTAATGTAAATGTGATAACATTCTACATTGTTAATCTGCAGAAAGGAAGCTGCGTTGCATCAAAGTGAGGTAACAAGTGAAACTGAAATGTACTTGATTTCAAGTATGTAAAATGGTGAACATTACTTGATTTGAGCTGTAACAACTTATACTACTGAACCATGGGCCCCTTCCTATCTCAGGAGTGTTGGACTATGAACATCCCATCAGACAATTGTATAAATATATGAACATAATGGACTGTTCATAAATTGTTTATTATTAATTTATTATTATTAGGAAAATCAACATACGACCAAGTCATAATAAGAGGGTACATCCACATATTCGACGCAGAAGTAAGCATTTTCGTGGTTCAACTAGCTAAACAATCCTATTTTCTATTTAATTTTACTTCTTTTTTCCCCTCTAATTGAATAAGGGATGGCACTTTCAACTCTTTATTCAATGGAAGAAAAAATAATAAATTTATTGAAAATACTCTCAAGCCCAACCAAAATAGTTATTTTGGTTTGGTGAATGGACAATATTTACTTTAGAACATTTATATCTGGTTCAATAAAATAGTCAATGTGTTATTTTGTTGAGCCATGTAGTTAAAAATGCATCACATCTGGCTAGCTAAAGTGGCCAACGAGTTGTTGAATAGCTGAGTACTGTAGATCAACAATGTTTATTTACCTTATACATCTGTGGAGGGTTTTATTTATTTTGAAATCAAAAGTTATTCAAATTTGCAATTTTGGTTCAATAGTTTGTTTGTTTGTTTTTTTTGACATATCCGTACAAGAAGGAGAAGGGGGGATTCGAACTAGTGACCTCCGCTTTATTAAGCGTAGTCCCAGCCGATTGAACTATCTCTTGGAGATGATATTTCTAGGTCTTAATTTGCTTTCTTAGCTGCTATAAGCCCAACATAAAAAAAAATGGAAAAAAAAAAAAAAAAAACAAACAAACGCCATTTAATAACATATTCAACAAGTGGTAATATATACTATTAAATTTTTTTAAAAAAAATACAAAATTAAAAAAGATATGCTATTAGGAAAATATTTTTAAAAAAATATATATAATTGTTATTTTTAGTTCACGTTCTAATTATATCTGGCGGCAATGAATGAAATGAATGGTAACAACACATGATTTCATATTAGGTGAAATTATATCTAAACACTTTAGGTAAGTACGTCAAAATTTTAAAATCTCTAAGGTTTTTTTTGGACAATTTACTCTCTAGGTCAATTGAAATGACAATATAATTTCTACTATCAAAATTTTTTAATAGCCGTTAGTCTAGGTCAAAATGCACTTTTTTTTTTTTTTTTTGAAGTGAAAAATGCACAGTTTAAACTCATTAAAATATTAATTTTTTAATTAAAAATTATTATTAAAAAAATGAATACCAGGAGTGGCCAAACCACCCCATAGGGTTGGCTGGCCACCTTATTTTGTCTGGGGATAGTTCGGCCTCCTCCAAACCAACCGGTCTGGGGTGGCCGACCACCCCATGCCGAACCACCCCCTTGGCCTAGAGCTAGGCAAAAAGGGGTGGCCGGCCAACCTTGGGGTTCTTTTTTTATTTTTATTTTTTTATATTTAAATTAAAAATTAATATTTTAATAAAGTAAAATGGTGAGTTTTAACCCAAACTAATGGCCGTTAAAAATATTGATAGCAAAATTTTATTGTCATTTCGATTGACCCCAAAGAGTAAATTGCAAAAAAAAAAAAAAAAACTTAGGAATTTTAAAATTTTGGTGTACTTATCCAAAGCCTTTATAATTTCCCTTCATATTATACAAATAAACATATATATTGATTTATCGAAACCATTGAAATACGATGGAAGAGAAGAGATAAAGAAAAATAGGGCAAGGAGTAGGTGCAGTAGTTTTGGGCACTAAAATAATAATTTTTTTTAAAGGAAAATAAAATAAAAATATTGAAAGAATTTAAACTATTAAAAACATATAAATAAATAAAAGAAAATTAGAAGGGGCCACCCCATTTTAGCCAAAAGGATGGATAGATCTGCCTCCATGGCCTGTATGGGGGTGGACGAACCACCCCACAAAAGGCCAAAAGAAAAAAAGCAAAAAATAAAATAAAAATTTGGGTTTTGGGGTGGCCGAAACCACCCGGCCACCCCACCCAAACATTTTTTTTTTGTTTTTTGGGAGTGGGCTAGATCCACCTCTTGGCATGGGGTGGCTCCTTTGATTTTTCTTTTTCTTTTAGTTTTCTTATTATTATTATTTTTAATATTTAATGAATTTTGTATTTTTTTAATTATTATTTTAATAACCAAAATGCAGTTGTTCTGAACTACAACATCAAAATGACTGCGTTTGGACATTAAAATAATAATTTTTTTAAAAAAAAATATATAAAAAAGGGTAACTTCACATATTTCCCTAATGTTTGGCAACTTTTGCAGACACCCCCTTAATATTCAAAACCTTTCACTTAAGTGTATCAAACTTCATTGTTCTCTTACTTTACCCCTTCCGTCAAGAATTTCCGTAAAATCTTAACAAACGATCCTTCATGTGCCAAGCATGTGGGTTTATTTTCAAAAAACCCGATTTTACCCTCCACCCCATGGCCACGTGTTTGCATCATTGTAGACGAGGCAAATGTCGTCACCGGAGTTGCTTGAGTAGATAATGGCAAGGTGTTGCCTGAACAGGATTGAAGTGCTAGATTCAAGCAATCTTCAAATAAGGACATCCCTTAATTCATATGATTATTTACAGATTAAGAAACCAAAATTCCTAACCCTAATTTAGCAATGAATTTTGTTCACGATTTGAAACCCACGCACACACACATACCTGGTGGGGGAAGAGAGAGCGAGCGAGCGCCCGGATGAGACCGTAGTTGTTGCCAACCCTTCCTTTGCTGACGGCATCACCACCAAGGACATCCACATCGATCCCTTCACTTCCCTTTCCATCCGGATCTTTCTCCCGGACTCCGCCCTTAATCCGCCTGAACCCGACTCCAGGCCTCCCAAACCCAAACCCAAGCCTCGCACCACCAAACGACCCGGGCCAGATCCCGATCCCGATCATCATCCTTCCAGATCTCCCAATTCGCACTATTATCCTTCTCCGACCATTCCTAAAAAACCTAAGGTAAAGCCTAGGTATTCCTACGGTTCGGCCAATGACATGGAGGGGTTGAATCTAATGTCGAGCTCCGGCAGCGGCGAAGGGTATAGAGGGTACTCTCCATCGCAGGATAATTGCCGGAGACTTCCGGTGATGTTGCAATTTCACGACGGCGGGTGGGTGAGTGGGAGTAATGAGTCGGTGGCCAACGATTTCTTTTGCCGACGGGTTGCGAAGCTCTATGATGTGATCGTCGTGGTGGTGGGGTGGAGGGTAAAATCGGGTTTTTTGAAAATAAACTGACATGCTTGGCACGTGAGGGACCATCTGTTAAGAACTTAAGATTTCACGAAAATTCTTGACGGAAGAGGTAAAATGAGAAAAATGAAGTTTAATACGTTTAAGTAAGAGGTTTTGAATATTAGGGAAGTGTCTACAAAAGTGACCAAACATTAAGGGGTATTTGAAGTTACCCTATAAAAAACTACTACACCTAAGCCTTGCCTAGGAAAATAAAGTTGATATATATATTTAACATGTGCCGGAGAATGAGAGGTTAATATGACTTTATTTACCTCCTAGGAAAAAAAAAACTACATTTATTTACCTTTGTAATCGTAATTGATTTGTAAGATAATATGGAGAAATAAATATATATATATTTGACACCAATAATTTTTTTAAATACTATTAAAAAAAAAATCATTATCCATAAATGATGAAGGGCAAAGTTTGTACATGTGGCTTTGCCTAATTCTTTTAGGTTCGGCTGGTAACATTCCTAATCCCTGGGCTTGTCATTTTCAAAAACTTACTGAAAAAGATGGATGTTGAAAGGCCTCAACACTTCACTCCTGGGTTGATTTTTAACTAGTTTTTGACGGTCCAAATTAATTCCCGAATAATAGGGGTGGAATCAGAAATTTTAGTGGGAAAGGGTAAAACTTTTTTTTTTAAAATGTAAGAAGAAGAAAACTAAATAATAAATATGTCCGGTAGTTTTGGGAAACGTTAATAAAACAAATGTTTTTGTGGTATCATAGAAATTCTGATCTTTGATGATCGGCTTCCCGACCGCGAGCTCGATCTTCTTTGATGCGGTGACCAGCACACTACAAAAAATACGTCATTTACTAACGTGTCTACTATTTACTTTTTTTTGCCACGTTACAATTTACTAACGTGTTAAGCACTAACACGTTAGTAATGAGACTCGAAAAAAAAAAAGAAAAAAAAAAATTTCCTAACATGTTGTTTTAAACACATTACTAATTACTAACGTGGCATGAATCACACGTTAGCAATTGGTAACGTGTGATTCATGCCACGTTAAGAATGGGAAATTAAAATTTTTTTAAATAGAGAGCAAACCTATAAGGCTGCAGCATTAGGCTATAATGTTGCGCCCATGCATGTCTATTGACTTCACCTTTGCCTTATGAATTTGTTATGATCTACTTTAATGTGTTTTCTAATATAAATTGCATTTGCATCAAATATAAATGTAATCATTCCCTTTTGGTTTCAGGAAACAAAACTAATCATATCTACATCACTACTACTGGTACACTTTATTTGTATTTTTACCAACTATTCAAGTATATCTATTTGCAAGAAATCACTAAACAAAAAGCAAAACAAAATAGAGCACGACTTACATCACATTTCCTGGAACTTGCACTGCATCAATGGCTCTAAAGTCCTTGAGGTTCATCCTTTATCATCATATGCCCATAACCTAAGAGTTCTTCCAAGCCCTTGCTCTTTCTTGCTATCTTCAATTGACCTTTTGTGTCTTCCTTCGATATGGTTGACGTCTTGATCTTCCTCCATTTGAAGCTTAATGTTAAAGTGAGATTGCAACTGCAAAGGGATTTTGTTTGTTAACTTTTTGGAGGGAGCAAATAAAATACTTGTTCTTTTTTCAATGAATAGGGGGAATTCTGAGGATTTTTTTGAATGATGGATATGATGTAAATAAAGTATCGTCAAATCTGGTTTAAGGAAAAAGGGCCCCATTGTTATACCATCCTCCTATACCAATTAAAGTTGGCGTTTCATTAATCAGAGTTATAAAAATTGTCTTTATGGTCCTATATCTAGGAAAAAGAATTTGTTTTGCTGTGTCACAACTGATATATTTAAATTGCATTTGTGACTTTATAAACGTCAGTATTCAATGTCTTTAGGTTTTCAATGTCGACAATTACATCATTTGACTCTTCTCTGATTTCAAATAGGTCTCTCTATTAACCTATCATTCAATTTATTAAGGATACACCACTACAAACAAATAAATTAATGTCATGAGGCTCTCGTTTGACACATCATGTACCTGACACAATAACATTAAATTACACATACTATTATTTAAAAAAAAAAAATTAAAAGATGTGTCTACCCACAGCTAGTGAAAGGTGGACGGCCACCAATAATTGGTGACAAGGCCAGCCCTCATCAAATGAAGGACGGACGCCCCTAGCATGTGAGGGGCAACATCACCTCACAAAGAAGTCGCCTCCACTCACAAAGGGGTTGTTCCATTCTCAGCGAGGATGGCCTGTTCTGAAAGAGAACGTGAAGGATCTCCCTCACTTCGTTTGTGCAAGAGTGTTGATGAGAGTTTTTGGAGTTCTGAAATGGGGGAGACGGTAGGCTGCCACTCAAAGAGAGGGATGGCAACCACTCACAGGATGTACTAGGGAGGCTAGGCCATCCAACATCTAGTTTTTTTTTTTTTTAAAGAAAAAAAAAAAACAGGGGGGTGGAGCTCACAAGGATGATCAGTCATTATCTTAAAAAAAAAAACTTAATTTTTATTTTTATTTTTATTTTGGGTATGTTTGTAATTTTGAACTACCACAACCACTTGACACCTACAATGGTACATGATATGTCTAATAAGATCCATGTGGCACAATTACTGGTTTGGTGTTGTACGCCATTAATTTAATTTAACGGTATCTTGACAAAGGAACCTAATTTATCATGTATTTCAATCTAGTGCTTAAGTTTTCATTGTTGACAACTAGTTATTAGTTTCTTCTCTGGGTTCATATAGAATCCTTTGTTAACCTACTGTTCAATTAATTAACATTATGTCACGCCATGTTTGACTCATCATGCAGCCATTCTCACCTGACACAATTACAATAAAATACAAATATTACCTTTAATTAAAGAATTTCTTTAAAAAAGAAAAAAAAACTAAGGGTGTTAAATCACCCTTAATTGGTGAAAGGGGCCAACCCTCACTAAAGAAAGGTGGACACCCCTCGAATGTGAGGGCAACATCCCTTGGGTGACGGCCTTTCACATAGGAGTTGTTGCACTATTTGTGATGGAGGCCTCCCTTAAAAAAAGGGGTTATGATCATACAAGCCTCGAGATCCATGAGAACATAGTGGGGGGTGGAAAATCGGTAGTTGGCTTTGTAGTAGACATCGACACGCCACTACCTCCAAGAACTTGGTCTCGATTTAGTTCCTACATTTCCCTCCCCCAACGTGAAGGTTCTCCTCATTTTTAATGTGCATGTTAATGGGAGTTCAAAGAGTTTAGAGTTTTGAAATTGCAGTTATTGTGTGGAGAAAAGAGTAGAACCCATGTGCGAGCTAAGACAAGTCGAAAAGTCATGTTTGCCCTTTCATTTCATAAGGCAAACCAACACAAGAAGACCAAAGAGTAGAGACTAGAATGTCAACCAGGATTGATGGGTAAGTAAAACAAACTAGCAGAAATGTTGTGTGCTTGAATGGACTTATTTTTTGGCCTGAGTCTGTCGAGCCCACACTAACAATTATTGACGTGCACTTGCTAACACAGTCACAATATGTGGCAAATATGAGCTTAATCCCACCGCTGGACCGAAGTTCTCCAAAGGTGTAACCAAAGGAACTCTTGTCTTCTTAAGTCCGAAATACACAAGGAGCAAGTGGTTTGAGAGCAATCATGAACGGGCATAGATTTCAGATTGAAAACAAATCTATCACACTTGAACACAAATCCAAAGAAGAGAAGAGACATTACGTCAGCCTGAATCGAGCACTTATAGAGATAGGCAAAACACACACTCGTTTGCCAATTGTTAGATCCAGGAGTAGAAGTGGTCCTTTAGCCTAACTTAGTCCTGAGTCCTTAGACTTATAATTAATTGGATCTTGAGTCTTAGACTTATTTCAATACCCTTCAACCGCTTCCATCATTTATGTTGCATCGAGGGCTCTCAAGCCCTAAAGGTTAATCCTTTATCATTGGATGCTCAAAACATTGGATTTCCTCCATCCCATTTATCTTTCTTATTGCCTTGTCTCAGGCTTTTGTGTCTTGACTTAATGTCTTCAGAGTTTTGATCCATTATAAGCCCATTATTAATGTCAGATTGCACTAACGAAAGGCATTTCAAATGTCAAGACAACGCTCGCTGACTTTGTTTTCCATATGATTTGACTTGGAAATCATTGACATCGGGCATATCGTACTCTTTTCTTTTAGAGAGGGAATCATAAGCCTATTGTTTAGTGCATAAAGTCATCATTTTTTTTCTCTAAACATTGTTGGTGGCATTTATCCAACTTTCTCAATTAGTCTATAACATTGTAACCATGCACATCTAGTGTCTTCACATTTCGTTCATAGCTTTGCTCTCTATTTTAGATTGTCTTCTATTATCAAATGCAGTTGATGTTTCTTAGATAAAAGTTATAATCATTCCTCTTTCGGTACTATATGAGAGAGAGAGAGAATTAGCCCTATCTATATCACCATTGTTACAATTATATTGTATTTGTGACCTTATAAACCTATCATCCACACCACATTCCAGTAAATTTAAAGTATATGCATATAGACCAATTGTCTAGGTATATCTATTTGAATTAAATTTACCATACGAAAAAGAACACATATAACCTAAAAAATAAAAACAAATTCAAACATAACTTTCATTGAACTTCATATCGTCTATTCCGCATCGAGGCTCAAGCCCTTAGGATTCATTCCTAGGGTTCATCCTTTATCATCCGATAAACTCTCATCTCCTTTTGTCTCTCTTAGTGTTTTTTTTAGGTGAATAACTTTATAATCCAACAAAGGGGCTAATACATCCTCACTCTAGTAAACTACAAGTATAGGCACTCCACAATACACCCTAATTTGTATTTTCTCTTATTATATTTCCGTCCAAATAGGGTTTAGAAGATCTGAATTGTACCCTAAATTTGAAAGGTACCCTAAATCCCAATCAAACCCGAATCGTACTTTATTGGCTTGATCCGAATTGTACCCTAAAAACGGATTGGTATTCTTTAAGCTTGTATTTGTTTTTTTGTCTTTTTTGTTAAAAAAAAAAAAAATCAAATTAACTCTCTCTTAACACTTTGAACAGAAAATTGCTTGAAATCCGAATCATACCTTATTGGCAAGATCTTCCGCCATCCGCCCACGAATAATCTCAGATCGCAGCTGCAAAATGTAGAAAGTATCATATTATTTCTTTCTCTGAAGCAAAGAAAATTACATATTCTAGTTTCAAGCAATAGAAAACGACAAAATGACTGACGAGACATCATCGTACAACAGTCAAATCTGGTTTAAAGCAAAAGCGGTGCATGGTGAAGGACTTCCAATTAAAGACTCTGGCAACTGGCAAGCAGAGGGGCAGGAGGCGCGGAACCTCACGAAGGGAATAGGCTTGGGGACCTAGGGTTCTATCGTGATTCCTGACGGTGAATACAAGAAAAGAAAAAGGACTGTTTCTTAAGCGTTGTCGGTACTTCTCTGACATGTAGGTTTAGTGTTTTATTTTATTTATTTATTTTTATTTTATATTTTAACTATTAAGAAGAAAATGCATGTAGTTTTACCGTTTTGCCCTTACCGCTTTTTCGTAGGCCTATTGGAATTGGATCCACTTAATTAATTCGTTTGGAAGGTCCAAACGGTGCCCTTCCTCTTCCTCTTCTAAGGGGCGGAAGTAAGCGTCGCCGTCGACCACTTCCAGTCTTGTAGACGCAGTCCGGGCGTTTCAAAAATTGTACGCCATTTCCATGATCGAGCTAGCCGCATGCGCCGTGGTCGTCACCACCTAGAGCAACGGTGGGTGCATGGGAAGGTTCAGACTTCAGAGAGAGAGATTAGAGAAAGGGGGAGAAGATAGGGGAGGTGGTAGCTGGGAGAGAAGTCTCTAGGGATGGCAGTCCAAAACTTAGCCTTTGCATGATAAATTTTGTAAAAAATAGAAGATCAGTAAAACTACAGTAACTCAGTTTTTGACGCTCGGGAGAAAAGGTTAGAAGAGATATCAAACCGAATTGAACGGCGTCAAGTAAAACGTTAGTTGGAGAGACACAGTTTGACTGGATATGGTCTTGTTAAATCTCAACCTTTGTTTCTTTTCTATTTAATCCCAACGGTTGGGAGATGATAGACAGAAAATCTTAAGCGTCTGAAAGATAGCAAGAAAATCTCAAGCGTCTGACATATTAGAAAAAAAAAAAAAAAAAATCGCTTTTATTAACCTAATCGCGTGCCTCTCCTCTTCCTTTTAGCCTCAACCTCTGTTCAGCAGCCGCGCAGAGATCTCTCTGAACTGTCCTATTTTTCTTCCACTGTAGAGCCTCACTCCAACGGTTGCAGCGTCAGTTTGTGTTAAATTGGTATGTCAAACTTCTTGTCTTCATACAACTCCTCGTGTTGTGGTTAATTTTTTATTCATTGGTCAGTTTGCTGTTGTTTTGAAGATGTGCTACAAGTTTATTGCAAAAGTAAAAAATAAATAAAAGTTTCATAGGGGAGTAAAAAAATTTGAAATTGGTCACCAGTTATATGGTATCTTCCCTTCATTCTGATTTATGTGCGTTAATTGCTTTGATGGTATTTGATTTTCTGGTTGCAATATGTGTCGATCCTCAACCAATTACGTAAGTTGTGCAAGCCGGGTTCTCTTTGTCCCTCTATTGTTTAGCTAATTGACTTGAATCCATCCCCATGTTGTGCTAGCCGGAAAGGGATTTGATTCATTATTCTGTCTCAGAGATTCTCTTTGTAGTTGTGTTGTTTGTGTGGCTATTCAAGTGATTATGAACATAGATGTTGCTGTCAGCTTTTGGTTTGGTTATAATCATCCTCTGATATCTGGTATCTTTGGCGCAGGCGAATCATATCTTTCTCTCCAAAGCTTTTCATTTGAACATAGAGGTACGTTTTATATCCAATTCTGTCATTTAAACTTACATCACCTTGTAATATGCGTCACTGTGCTTTTCAACTCGTTCGCATGTCCATTAAAAGGACTGAAGCTACCATTGGTAGGTGGACTGGTATAAGATATATTTCTAGTGAGCCATCAATCAGGCGGTGTGTTACTTCTCCAACTCCATTTCGGCTACTTGGGCCTCCAGAAGTCCTTCGTTCTGCATTTACTCTGAATTCATATCCAGATTACACCAAAGATCCTATCGAGATAAAACCCTGAATGGTATCGCACAATCACAAAGAAGTCCACAGACACTTGGCTTGCAATCCTTGGAGGAGAATGGGTCTGGCCAATGTGTCTGCAAAGGAATTTGGAGATGTCTTGGCATCACTGTCCACAAACCACCCTCAGACTCATTTGCGCATATAGGAGATCCAGTCGTCATAGAAAACTCACCTGAGAGCGTTTCTATAGAGTAGCTCTATGGCTTCACGGGTACCACTCCAAAACGTTAGCATACAATGTCAAGGCATTTGCCAATTTGGGTGTTTGAAAGACTTGTTGGAAATTCTCTACCGTATTGTTAATGGCCCAAAAGTTCGGTACAACCAAATTATGGAGAGAAAGAGAGTTAGGAGACGGAGACAACAGAGAATGATGGTGAAGACAAGTCTAGAAGAAAACAACACAATGTTTTGATGGAGAAGAGATTGAAGTCAAAAGTAATGCAGAAAAGGAGGAGAAAGCTACAAAAGAGACGGATGGAGAAGAGAATGAGTTATAAAGTAATGCTGAAAAGGAAGGTGATGCATTTGAGAAATAGGAAAAGAGTTATGATGGCAAGGAAGGCCATTGAGAGGTACAACTATGATTCAAAATACCGTTTCTTACACGATCAGATTTCTAGTCTCTTTGCTGAGCTACTTAAGGCCGATCTTGAGTATTTGATTTCTGGGCAGATAACAAAAATCAGTTTGGCATCCAAGTGGTGCCCTTCTCTTGATTCTTCTTATGATCGCGTTCAACATTAATTTGTGAGAGTGTTGCCGGAAGGCTCTTTCAAGATGATTCGTGTCCGAATATAGATGTGTCGATGAGTCTCACTATGTTTCTGAGTTCGAGATCGTTCTGGAAAGAATATTTAGTCCCACTTGAGCTTTAAAGTTACCGGAAATTTACATGTGTGCCAATAAATGGGATAAGCTACAATATGATCGAATCACACCTCGCCATGGAAACTTACAAGAGATTGTTCTATAAACATGATCGAAAGGTTTTTGCGACCTCCAAAAAGTGGAGTGTCGTACAATGTCAAAACCATTACCAAAGAATTGTTCCCTTATGAGATATTAAACCTTTTGGCTCGTTAGTGTTGATGAAGTTGAGCTCCAATGGAAAAAATGATAAATGCCTACTACGAAAAGGAAAATTTTTAAATTGCATTTCATCGTAGATGTTAACCTCTTCGATCTACATATGATTGTAGAGCAAGATTCTCTCTTGCATTTGCATTGATGACATCTGAACTCTGTGCAAGCCCATGGAAGGGAAAGGTCTTGACATATAGCATCAATCCTGAGTTTGTGAACATTGAAGGAGATGATCTTGGATCGAAGATAAAATTTTTGAGATCTCTACCTGTGTGTGAACATCCGAGGAGCGTACAACTGATTGATAAAATTTTGGAAACTGCAAAAGACTTGAAATTGAGTAAGGAGAATATGATTGAAAGGGTTTTTGTGTATGAGTTTTCGGGACTTTGTAATCTTTATCTGGATTGGGAAAAGGAACCAGAGATAATGCGTGAAAAGTGTGAAAGGAATGGATATGCGATGCCAGACATTGTGAATTGGGGTCTTTCGGGAGAATCAGAAGCAAGTTTCAAAATTTTCTTAGAGGGAGATGGGGCCATCAACGTAATGGTTGTGTTGGAATCTAAGATATGCAGTGAAGATTACTTGAAACTTGTGGTGCATGACTGATGTTTAGGTTTTTGGAAGTTGCGTTATTTTCTTTCTAATAAATTTTAATCTAAATTATTCATAAAGGTGCGGTTATATTCGTCTGAGTTATCAGTACTTTTAATAGTTTAGTCAACTCATCATGTATAACGGAAGATTTCTTTAATGTGGAGTATGTCAAATATTGAACGAAATAGCGATTTTTTTTTTTAAAAAAAAAAAACCATTTATGAGTTTATTTTTATGTCTAATTTTTGCTTAATTTTTCTCACGCCAAGTGTGATTTAGTGCGGTAACACACCTAGAAGGAAATTTTATGTGAAATGAGAAGGAATTGGGCTTGCTCTGTTCAATGAAATTCTGCTTGGAGTAATATTTCAAGGAATTTTTTTGAATGAGAGGAATAAAGGGGGGAAATGTTAAATGTTACAACTAGAGACAGAAATGAAGTTGGTTCAATGGCTGGTTTGGGTTGGTCATGACATCGATCTAGGGGTAGCTCGCCTAGGCCTTTCGGGGGTTTTTTGTTTTTGTTTTTGTTTTTGTTTTGTCATTAGGAGTTGCAAGGGTCTTAGGAGTGGTTAGGCCACCCCCTTGAATTTAAAACCTTCTTATAGGAACATTCCATGTAACACAATTTGAATTTGATGTAGGAATAGGAATAACAAAAGCATTTTACATTCTCAAAGAGATAGCTCAATCGGCTAAGAACCACGTCTTATAAAGCGGAGGTTACTAGTTCAAATCTCTCATCTCCATCTTGTGTAGACATTTAAAAACAAAAACAAAAACAAAAACAAAAGCATTTTACATAAAACAATAAAAAGCATTTATAGTTTTGGAAACATTTCATGTAACACAATTCTAATTTGATGTAAGAATAGGAATAAGTATTGTACGTAAAGCAATAAAGAGCAATTATAGTAAAATCATGCCATGAGATTATACTTAGAAATAGTTAAAGATTCCCCTTATCTCAATATCGATGCTAAAAAATGGTTCTTGTCTGCTAACTATTTGAACCAAATGTTAGTCATATTAATATCACAGTGGTAGCATAGTTAGGAGCCTAGGATAGACCAACTGATTCACTTAACTTAAGCAACTAAGAGCATCTCCAACAGATGCTTTAAAGTAGCCATTTTGTTAAATTTAACAGTTTTTATTCTATTTTCTCCCTCTAGCAGAATCACTACTTTGAAAGCTCACCCAAAATTCGATACAGTATATAAAAGTCTATTGTAGCACCTTGTAAGTATATTTTTTTGATTTTCTCTTCTCCTTCTTTCTTCTCTCCTTCCTCTCATCAGCAATCTCGGCATCAGCTCTTGGAGCACCATGACGACGAGCTTGTCCTGGGTAATAACCCATCGCCGAAAAAGATGGACGACGATGACGACATGGGCGCCGGGAAAAGATGGGCGACGGCGATGAGCTTACCCTGAGAGAGGAGATGCACGACGACGACGATCTTCATCCAATTTGCCGGCTCAAGACGGATGGGTAATAACCCATCGCCAGAAAAGACAAAGAAAAAGGAAAGAGACCAGTGAAAACCCGCGCCTCCATGAAACCCATTCCGGTGAAGACTGGTGACGACCCGTGCCTCCACGAAACCCATTCTGGTGAAGACCCACGTCTCCGCGAAACCCATTCTGCAGCACAGACCACGAGAGAGATTGGGAAGAAAATGGGTGGGTGGGAGCAGCTGTGCGGGTGAAGTTTCCAGAAAAAGAGGATATGCGGTGAGAGAGAAAAGAGAAGATAATAACATAATAAAATAATATTGAAAAATGATATATAATTAAATGGGATGGTTAAAATAAAGGTTATGTTGGAATGTATAGTGAAAAACTAGTAGCTAAAATGAAAGTTATTGTTGGAGATGCTCTAATATGCCCAAAACTTAATAAAATTGGAAATTTATGGGAGAAAGAGAAATGGATTTTAAGTAGAGAGTGAGAGACTTGTGTTGTTTTATGGGGAAAACTGGTTGAAACATAAATTATGGAAGAGAGAGAAATTTAAGATATATTTAAGTAGAAATAGAGAGAAAAGTTGGTAGGTCATGACTCATGAGAGGTAGAGTTGAGAAAAAAAAAAAAAAACTGGTTGGGAGGTAGAGTTAAGCACAAAAAAATGGGAGAAAGAAAGAGAAATTTAAGACATATTTTAGTGAAAATGGAGGGAGAAGTTGATAGGTTAAGAAAAAAAGCAGTTCAAATATTAAAAAAATGGACACATGTCAAAATTGTAAGAACTCTCTACGTCAAAACTCTACTTATATATATATATATATATATATGATTAGAATATTATATGCCAACTTTTTTGCTTTTCTAGAAATTATTAGGAATACTTCTTTTTATTCCGTACTTTCTTGACATGAATAAATGTAATATTAAATTAAGGGAATTTATATCAGAGAGGCTTGGGTCAGAAGTCCAAAATTTTTAAATCCGTAATTTTTTTTTTTTTGACAAATTACTCATTGGATACGTCAAACCTACAATAAAATTCCCCCTTCCAATTCTGTTAACTGCAGTTAGTGTGGGTTAAAACGCACCGTTTTGACCCATTAAAATATTATTTTTTTTAAATTTAATTTTAAAAACACTGCCATTAATTTTTTTTTTTTTTTTAAAAAAATCAAGGGTGGCCAAACCACTCCATAAGGGGAGTCTTCAACCACCCTCACGGCCTCTGGCCACCCCCTATGGGCTGGTTCGGCCATCCCCTATGGGGTAGTTCGGCCACTTTTTTTTTTTTTTTTTTTAACAGGGGGTGGTTCGACCAGCCCTTTAGGCATGGGATGGTTTGGCCACCTCTGATTTTTTTTTTTTTTAATTTTAAACAGTGGTGTTTTTAAAATTAGATTAAAAAAATAATAATATTTCATTGTTTTGACCCACACTAGCAACAGTTAACAAAATTGGATAGTTGGATTTTATTGTAGAGTTCAATGTACTCAATAACTAATTTTTCCCAAAAAAAAAAAAACTTAAAGATTTAAAAATTTTGGACCTCTGACCCAAGCATCTCTGAAATAAATTCCATTAAATTAACCATCCAATTGATCAGCTATGTTTATCTATTTTCTGAGTTTGCATTATTATTTTCTAGCAAAAGCAAGATCATTGCACTTAGTTCTTAGGGCTTTGGTAAAGGAGAAGATCATAGAAAAATATATTGTCATGCATTTCCTTTAAAATTTTAATGACTCCTGATCCTTTTGCAATCGCATAATATATACATAGAGAGAGAAATATAGTTAAACGTAAGTAATAACGAGAATATAGGAGCCAGGAACCCAACCCTCAAAAAGAGTTCTCTCTAGCTTGAAACCCTAGATGAGAAGGAATAGTTTTTTTCCAATTATTTCATACTGTGAAAGGAGATTTTATTAGAAACAAGCATGGCGGATGATTTAGCTTCTCGAATGGAGAACTTTTCATTCATGGAAGAAGAGAATGCGGAAGTTCCAATCCCTTTTGGGGAATTTCAGGAAATGGTATCGCATGACAAAAACTGTGTTGTGGCAAAGTTGATTACTAACCGGATGGTTAGCATGGAGACCATCAAAACACATATCAAAAGGTGGTGGAAATTGTACGGCTCTCTGTCGTCCAAGGTACTTGGCGAGAACTTGTTCTTGATAGAGTTTATTGACACAAGGGATAAGGAGCGAGTTTTGGAGGGGAGATCATGGGTTTTTGAACATAGCTTTTTTTCTTGTGGAAGATTTCGATGGTTATACTTCCCATTCGGATTACACTTTTGACAAAGCGGCATTCTGGGCAAGAATGACCAACTTGCCTTTAGGCTGTATGGGGCAGGCAATTGGAAGGAGGATCGAGGAAACGACTGGAAATGTGGAGATGGTGGATGTAAATGCAAATGGAATTTGGTGGGGTAAGTTCCTTAGAGTTAAGATCCTACTTGACTTGAATAAACCCTTACCTAGAGGTAGGAAAATCAATGTCAAAGGTAAATCAGTTTGAGTTACGTTTCAATACGAACGACTTCCCAAATTCTACTTCTATTGCAGAATTATTAGTCATCAGAAGATGGGTTGTCCCTAAAAGAGCTCGCTTTGACACCAAGACTCATCTCAATATGGGCCGTGGCTCAGGGCGGATTCACCTACAAGAAGAATAGAGAGAAACTCCGGTCGAACTTATGGGTCAAGGGAAACATCAAAGGAGAAGGAGGGGTACCATGCCGCCGATCAAAGAAGGTCCAGTAGGAGGGGGACCGATGAGAGGGACAACGGCGAGGAGAACTTGGTAGCTACTGGAAACCTTAGACCACCAAAAAGGAAAGAAGTTAATAAGGGCAAGAATCAAGGCAATATGGAAGAATTTGTGTTTGGAAAGAATCTGTTTATTCGTAATGATGCAATTAAGAGGGATGGAGAAGCGTATACCCGAGAATTTGGGGAGAGGAATTATAGGAAATTTGTTTTGAAAGGAGCCAGTTCAAAATCTGCTAGGAAAGGTAAGCGGACAACGTCAAACAAAAGTGATTTAAAGGTGGCAAATCATGACAGGCCCAACCAAAAAGGGGTATGGAAAGAGTTAGAGACAAAGGGCCCAAATGCTGAGGGCCGAAGTACAAGACAACTAAACATGTTCACTGGCCCATTATTTTATGAAGTGGAGAAAACATTGCATGGCACTCAATTGGGTGAGACAGAAGAGATGAGACGTGGTTGGACGTTTCATGAGAAGATGTGAAAATCGTGGAAAAGAAAGGCTACTGGAGACATTGACCTGGCAATTGATAACATGATTCTTTTGAGCCAAAGGAGAAAACGAGAAGCTGTGGAGGAACAAGAAGGTTTGAGTCCAAAAGGCAGGTCTATGGAGGGTGGTAATGAATTTATGATCAGATCGGGGATGGCAAAGGCTGTTGAACAGCCCCGCCAACTGTAATGAATTTTCTAAGCTGGAACTGTCAAGGGCTTGGGAACCCTCAGACAGTTCAAGAGCTTTATCGGTTGGTAAAGCAAAAGCGCCCACCCATGATTTTTCTCATGGAGACTAAGTTGCGGAAAAAGAAGATGGAGAGCATTCGACTACGGCTAGGCTTCCCAAATATGCTTGTTGTTAATTGTGTAGGGAGAAGTAGAGGCTTGTCACTCTTATGGGGACAAGATATTGAAGTTGAAATTCAAAATTATAGTCATCATCACATAAACGGTGTTGCAAAAATTATAGACTCTGAGATCACCCTGTGGAAATTCACCGGATTCTATGGGCATCCGGACCAAATGAAGAGACATGAAGGTTGGACTCTCCTCAGATTTTTAAAACATCTTGACTCTGGTCCTTGGGTTTGCTTTGGAGATTTTAACGAGGTTCTTTTCTCATCGGAAAAATGGGGGAGTAATGAACGACCGGTTACTCAAATGATGGAATTCCAGTCGACATTGGCAAACTATGACCTCACTGACCTTGGGTTTAAAGGACTGAGGTTTACATGGTGCAACTTTCAGGAAGGACACGATTTCATTAAGGAGAGATTGGACCGAGGTGTGGCTAATAAGGGGTGGAGGAATTTATTCCTGGATGTAAGGGTACTAGTGGAAGTAGCTACATGGTCAGATCACTGCCCCTTATTTATATACCTAATTATGGACAAGCTGCGAGGAAGGGAAAGAAACCATTCAGACATGAAGCTCAGTGGGTCATGGATGAAGGTTACCAAAATATAATTATTGAAGCATGGAGAGGCAGTTCGTTGGATGAGAATGAATGGCAGACTATTATGGACAAGCTCTCAAAAGTGTCAATCTCAACTCAAGAACTGGTGAAGGCAGCAGAATAGCTCACTTATTGGCAATATCACTAAACTTTTAGAAAAAGTTGAGTGATTTGCAGGGGAGTGAGGCGATGGGGAGTAGGGACCGAATACTTGGTATTAGACATGAGTTGCAGGAACTTATGGAGAAAGTTGATATCCTATGGAAGCAAAGAGCTAAAACAGATTGGCTTCGGGGAGGTGACCACAACACACGGTTTTATCATGCTTGTGCAACCGCACGGAAACAGTTAAATTTTATTAACAGCATCAGGGATAGTGGTGGCCAACAATGTTCATCATTGGAGGAGGTAATAACAACATTTGTAAATTACTTTCATAATCTGTTTGTTGCCATACCTGCAGGAGAAATAATGCCATGTATCCAATCGCTAGATAAAAGAGTCACCGAGGATATGAATTCATCTCTCCTAAAGCCTTTTGTGGCTGAAGAAGTTTGGGAGGCTATCCATCAAATGGCTCCAACAAAGGCCCTGAGCCCCGATGGTTTTTCTGCGGGATTTTTTCAACATAATTGGGAAGTCGTATGAGAGAAAATTACTAAAGCAGTATTAAATACTCTTAACTCAGGTACTATGCCTCATCGGTTAAATGAGACTAATATTGTTTTAATTCCTAAGGTGAAGTGCCCATCTAGTGTAACTGAATTTCGACCTATAAGCCTATGCAACATCTTGTACAGGGTGATATAAAAAATTTTAGCCAACAGACTGAAGAAAATTTTACCCCTGATCATTTCACCGTTCCAAAGTGCATTTGTCCTGGGAAGATTAATTACGGATAATGTATTGGTGGCATATGAATCCTTACATATAATGCACACAAGATTAAAGGGTCAGCAGGGCTATATGGCAATAAAGTTAGATATGAGCAAAGCTTATGACCGGGTGGATTGAGGTTTCCTTAGGGCAATTATGCGAAGAATAGGGTTTGATCAAAAGTGGATTGACCTTATTATGATGTGTGTTACAACTGTACACTATGATGTTATTGTCAATGGTCAGTCACACGGGTCGATTAGTCCAGGAAGAAGGATTAGGCAAGAGGACCCTATATCTCCTTACCTGTTTCTTTTATGTGCAGAGGCCCTTAGTTCAATGTTGATTAAAGCGAATGATGAAGGTGTTGCGACTGGGGTACCAACTTCGAAAAGGGGGCCTAGAATAAGCCATCTTTTCTTTGTTAATGACAGCCTTCTCTTTTGTAAGGCTAGTTTGTCGCAATGTGTAATACCCCAATAAAAGTAACCTTTTATTTAAGAGATCCCCTTTCATTTGAGTGCTTAACCCAAACCTTTAGTAGAGCCGCTTAGACGGAAGCCTAAGACCCTTAGGGTTAACCTAAGTACACCTTGAACCTTTATGGGATAAAAGTTGAATACTGACCCTCAGGTGGTAGACGTACACTTGTGTTTGTAGCGCGGACGTACGCAGGGGGACCACCGGACATACGTTCTGCAGACTGTACCAACAAATGTACGCTACTTTTTGGTAAACCCTTTGGATAATACCTGAACGTACGAGACACCTTCTAGACCGATGTACAAAGAGACCATTGGACGTACGCTAGGGTTGCCAGACATACACTGCTCTATCAGGAAGTTGGTGGTGAACTTTATCTATAAATAGCTCGACCCTCCTCCCATTTTGCATGCCTTATTCAGCTCTCAGGTGTGCCCCTAAGCTGCCAAAACCTCTTCTCGGTGTTTTGAGTGAAAAATCCGTGAGAGAAAGTTTCAACGAAGAGTTTTCGAAGAAAGGAGGTCATGTCCGTGCTTAGCTTCGGGGTAAGCTCTGTTCCCTTGGTCATTATCACTTTGTTACCTCATGCTTATGCTTTGATAAGGTTTTCAAAGTATTCATTGCTCATTCTTTTAAATTAACAATGTTTTCAAAGAGTTTTCTCGGAGGATTGTGAATTTGTGATTTCTTACATTGCATGTTCTATTTTGCTAGTTAAGAAATATTCTAGAGGTTTGTGAATACCATTGGAAACATGCACTGTTTGAACCTTGAAACAGTGTGCTTAACACACTGAGCAGACGTATGCCATCGAGGGCGAACATACGGTTAGTGGGCAGAGCGCTTGTTCTTAAGTTTCACACGTGTATGCTTCAGCTTAGCCATAACTCTAGGTTTCATAAGACTTAAAATAACGGTGTCGTGTATCCGTTATAACAGGAAATAGCTTGGTCGGAGGATTCACTCGAATGTGCGAGGTAAGTAAACGCTTACACCCTTTCTACGTAAACCGTAGGATATGTCAGTTGACTGACCACGCGTATGATATAAGCATGCTTATTTCCTGCAAAATACTCAGTAATGGTATTATTAAATAAACCACCAAGATGCATTGTAAGACATGGTACGTCAGTACGTGTGCTATGTGAGGGTTGTGAATCAATTGGTTTCGGGACCTTGGTGTAACCATTCACAATGGTTCGGTCACTACAAGACGAACGTCATTAGTTGGTGTGAGCCACTCGGGGTTGGACCCAATCGTGCCACTAATATTACGTACGGTACGTTGTACATTGGTTGGGGCACTGGCATTGTATTATAGGTCCCTCAGGACAACATCAACCATGCTGAGAATGAGTAATATCTCAGGTAGACCCTGTATGGGAGTTATGACTTATAATACATTAGCTCTTCTGCATTAAAATACTTAGATAGTTATCATTGGTTTTACACCATGAACTTTGAAAACCCTAAAATCCCGTTAAATGGTGTATCAACGGAGGTAATACCATATTTCTGATTATTACTCAATTGCACATTTACTTTCATTAAATAGACTCATGTCGTACCTAGGTGTAAAGTTTACTTACTAAGTCATTAGACTTACACGGTTATTATATATCTAGGTAATCTGGTTTATTGCTATAACAGTGGCAAGAGACACTACCATTTGGTTGTACTTTACTTACTATACAAGTTCGTCCTTTTACATAGTTGCTCCATGTTCGTAAATTTGATGATTGTAGTAACTCAAATTTATTCACATTTCTTTGCAAATACTCTGACAATTTTACAAGGGTGATTACTCAGTTAATCACAAGTTGACTTAACTAGGTGAATTGCTAGTGACACCACCAAATTAGCCAAGGTTAATTTCTAGGGGCGTTACACAATGATAAGACGGTGATATTCTTTAGTAGAAATACCCCGATAAAGATAAAGGAGGCAATTTTGCAAAAAGCAAGAATCCCTACAACACAATGTTATGATACCTATTTGGGTTTACCGGCATTGGTAGGGAGGTCCCAAATTGCAACATTCCGTGGCATCATTGATAGAGGAAGAAAGCAGTTACAAGATTGGAAACTAAAGTTCCTTTCACAGGCGGGTAAGGAAATTTTACTCAATGTGGTAATTCAGGCAATACTTACTTATTGCATGAGTATTTTTTTTTTGTTGCCAAAAGGGCTTTGCACAGAAATTAACCAACTAATGCGGAAATTTTGGTGGGGCCAAAACGGAAAAGAGTCCGGAATCAATTGGATGAGTTGGGACCGGATGGGCATGTCAAAGAAATAAGAGGGGATGGGCTTTCATGATTTTACTTGTTTTAATAAGGCACTTTTGGCCAAACAGATGTGGTGTCTGTGAAATGATCCAAATAGCCTCGTGGCACAGATAATGAGAGCCAAATACTATCCGCAGCTGTTTGTTTTAGAGGCAAGAGTTGGTAAAAGACCCTATTTGGCTTGGAGAAGCATTCATAGCTCCGGTGAACTCCTTAGAGAGGGTCTGATTTGGAGGGTGGGGAATGGTGCAACAATAAGGATATGGAAAGACCGTTGGTTGCCCAGACATAGCACATTTCGAATTCCTTCGATGCCAGCTGTTCTTGACCCTGAGGCAACTGTCAACGAGCTGATGGAGGGGGACCCAAAATGGTGGAATTACTAGTTATTATCATCTCTATTTGACCAAGATATTGTTCAACTGATTACGTCCATTCTACCAAGTAGTACCAACCAGAAGGACACCCTCATCTGGAGGGTAACAAAAAATGGCATTTTTTTCAGTTCGAAGTGCCTATTATTTACAAAAAGAGTTGGTGGACAGGGATCAGGCCGAATGTTCTTGTAAAGGGGATTCAAAGAATTTATGGAAGCAACTATGGATTTGCCGGCTCCCCCACCAGAAATTTTTTTCTCTAGAGGGCTATCAATGATATACTGCCCACGAGAGTTAACTTAGTCCCAAAAAAAAAAAAAATTGAAGATCCATCTTGCCCGATTTATGGGTTGGAGGAGGAGTCAGCTTTCCATATTCTCTAGCAATCCCCTCGGCAAAAGATGTTTGGAGTATGGGTTGCAGGAAAATTCAAAAAAGCTCTTTTATGGGGCAGAGCTTCAAAGGTCTGGCTGAACATCTTTTCTAGAAGTGTTCGCATGAGGAGATGGTCTAGTTTGTAGGGCTTGCCCGACGTCTTTGGATGAGAAGGAATGGAGTGGTATTCGGGGACCCGATGACTTCTCCTAACGTTCTGATCCAACGGAATGTTCATGCAATTGAAGAATTTGAACTTTGCAATGATCGATGGGGATGATTAGCGCTCTGTGGAGGTAGTGATCTGAGGATGGAAAGTACCAGAGATGGGTTGGGTTAAGGCGAACTGAGATGTCGCTCTGATGCCAAAAACAGGGGTTATGGGGTGTGCAGTGGTGATCCGTGACCATAGGGGATGGCTTGTAGCTGTTAGAAGTATGGCTCGAAAGGGGTGTCCATCTCCTTTCGTTGCTGAAGGACTTGCGGCTATACTGGCAGTCAAACTGTGTAAGGAACTAACTCTACGTAATATCCATTTTGAGGGCGACGCCAAGAATGTGGTAAAGGTGGTAATGAGCATGGAGGAAAACAGGAGTAAGGACGGCCCTGTTTTGGAGGATATGAAAATAGAGATTTGAGAGCTTCAACACTGGAAGATGTCTTTTACTAGGCGTAAAGGTAATAACGTAGCCCGTACTCTCGCGAAGTGTGCAGCCCAACATAGTATGAACCAAACGTGGGTGGAGGCGCCAACGTGTATTCGTGAGCTACTATGTTTGGAGCAATTAGATTCGGTCTCTTGAGTTATTTTTCATTATTTGTAATCCACCCATAAAAATTCTAGTTTCAAAAAACCTAGTTGGGGGCAGTAGGAAGGTGTAGCCCTTGTGGTTGTGGTGGCGCTACCTGTTGTCTGTTGAGGCCATTAGAGAGAAATTAGAGTTTCGTGGGTGGATGTATTTGAACAAGATTTGTACCCGAGCTAGGGGATTTTCCCTTCATGATGAGTTTAATGATATTGTCTATGCTTTTCAACCAAAAAAAAAAAAACGAGAATATTAATTATTAATAGTGATTACTTGTTAATTTTTTCTTTCACTAGTACATACACACATGATTTTTGGCCAAAGGGATTTATTTCCCTTGATGAAAATTTCTTGGCGACTTTATCCTTGTAAAGGAAGTGCAAAATTTTATTTTATAGATTTTGAAAGAATTGATTGCTCACCTCACGTAAGAAAAATAATGTTGTGTTTTATAATACATAGCCAAAGAAATGATAAAATGCTAATTAAGGAATTAACAACCATGGAAAAGAGACACAAATTGGATTGATTTCGTCTATCTTTCATTGAAGATTCTTTCTGAAGTTATTTCTCACAAATCGCTAAAAGGTTGAATTAGCCCTCTTTTATATGTGCATACAAAAAATGGTCAAAGATGTGCTAAATTCATGTCTCCTATGATTTATTGTTAAGCTTCCTTGTCCACCGTCCATCATAATTGAGATCCGGGTCATCCCTCATCAACGAGATATTGACACATGGGCCATTGGGATTGCCCAGTATGGTCTTCACAGGGGTGGGCCCATTCGTCGTACTATGGAAGGCAATTCCCATACTCTCTATTCCCTATGACTGAGGCAAGTTTGATTGGACACTATGTTATTACAAATAAACAAGTGCTTTCTCTGATTGGACATCTGCTTTCACTTAAGTCAGGAATTGGGGGAGCGAGGCATGGCATCCTGTATGGCTCTTTTGTGTTGCTAGTTGGATGTAGCGAAGTGGTTCATATTGCGGGATTAACTTGGTTTAATCTGCTCTTTTTTCGGTAACGAGGAACCTTCCCTGGTTCAACATGAAAATCTCTATGTTCAAGGAGGTTAGTTTGAGTCTACATTAATGCTTGTCATGTGCACTCTAATGAAGGGCATCATCATCTCGAAGAAACTCACTCCTAGTTTGAAATTCACGGGTCTCCAAATGAACTTCAAACTAGGAGTTGGCCGGTTAAAGAAAATTAACTCAATTGATTTTCTCCCAACAATATGAAAGGAAAGTAGAAATTAAAGTAAAATAAATTATGGTGTAAATAAATAGAGCACGGTACAACTTATTTGCTTGCGAAAATGTTAAAGTTTTATGCTTTTACTCTTTAAATTTAAAATCCGTACAATTTCATTTGAATGAGATTGAAATTCATTCAAACAAGAAGGAATCTCCATGACTCGATGTCCATGCGGCAGTCATAAGTGTGTTTCATGGGAATCACTAGGAGGGTTATGTTAGTTTTTGCTCATACATAAGACTATATTTGCCCCCTAAGATTTCATTAGGAAATGTGGCACAAAGCTGTGCACAAATAGGAGGAGATAATAAACAGTTTGTTGTGACAAAATAAATGTTAAGATCACCAAAGAAGCATAAAAAAAAAAAAAAAAAAAGCATAATAAAATAACCTAAGCACAAAGATTTAACATAGTTTGGCTTATTAAACCTACCGAAAGAAATTTCTATGAAAAGATTGAATATAAAAAAAGTAAGAATAAAACCACTAAAAGCGGAAAATGGTCTTCTCCATTTCAAAATTCCTCTATTTAGTGCTAATACACTCAAATATCACCTTCACACAATAGATAATTAATTCACAAAGAGAATATTCTCTAATTCTCTGTAAGACATTATAAACTGTAAGAAACTAAGGTGAGATTGCAACAAAGTCAAGTTCAAGAGGGTAGTTGCTCCCAATATAATTAAAGGCACAATTCTTTAGAAATTTGTACGAATTACTGAGTAAATTTCATTATTTTCAAGTTAAATTGCATATTAGGAAATAAGTATAATTTTAAATTAGGAAACTATTAGTAAGATAAATCCATATCAGTCATTTAAAAAAAAAAAAAAAAGCATATTAGTAATATCATAGAGGTACTATTTAACCATAACATCTGCCAATGCTAGTAATAAGTAAATCTTAGCACTCTATCCAATTAAGCTTTATTTTTACCCTGAATTAATGAATCTTTATAATCCTTGGAACTGTCTAAAACTTCAACCAAACTCCAGAACTTTACAATGAAACTGGATAATTTTTAATTCATTTGAATTGAAGATTATTTAATTAGTTATATTGGAAGAGTAGTTTTTTTTTTTATTTAGGGAACAAAAATATTTATAAAATATAACTAATCAAATATCTTTCAGTTCATTTAAATTAAAGATCATCATAATTTATCTAAAGCTCATGATAATTTAATAATAGATTCAGAAAAAAAAGAAAAAGAAAAAGGTGTAACACTTCTGATCATATTTTTAAATGTTTTTTCACCCAATTAGAAGAGGTAGTTGGAAGTGGTTTTAATATTACAGCGTTGAAATAATTAATTGTAAGAAATTTTTGTTGGAGGTGCTTTTAATGTAGGGAAGCGTTAGGTTAAACACATCATTCAATTCTAGTGTAAAGTTTGAAACTTTGACACGGAAAGCAGTTAAGACACAATAGTAACTATAAAGAGCTTCACATTCTTTATTATTCTTTTCAAAATATAAATTATATTTAATAATAAATTTGCTCCCTCTTCAATGACGTCTAAAGAACCTTTTTTTTTTTTTTTTTGTTGTTGTTTGGCGGATTGATAAAGAAAAAAAAAAAAAAGCCTGCTTGGCAATCCACGCTTTTACCCTTTAGATTCCCACTAGTGGTTAGTGGATTGCCTAGTGGCAATTCACGCTTTTTTGGGGTGGGTAGTTTCAAATTAAGGATTCCCCCTCGCCGTGTGTCCCCGGTTGAGGGTTAAAACGTGGGGCAGCGCGATAATGGCTTAGCTGCAATAGGTGGTACTGGGGACCACGTGGCAGCCTTGACAGGTCAACTTTAACTTGTAAATTATACAGCATCTACGTACCAAAAAACAACAACTACAAGATCGGGAAGCTCCAATGCGATTATGCGTTTGATTAGAATTTAGAAGAGTTGTTTTAAACAAGAAGATCGACGTATTAGAACGGAACAACAACCGTTACCACTGAAACGAGAGAGATTCATCATGTGCAAGAGAGAGAAACTAGGGAAAGAGAAGAAGAAGAAGAAGAAGAAAAGCTGATCATTGCCAGAAAAGAAAGGGTAAAGGAGGAAAACAGGGTATGCAGCATGGTTGAAGCGAGCGAGCAGCGAGCATATATTTTCCCTGCAGGCGTTCGTTTTTCCATACAGGCTACCGGCTTTGTTCATGCCATACCTACCAGCTTCGTTCTTGCTGTTGCGTTGCGCATATGATCTCCGGTATGTCTTTTGCTCTCTCAGGCGTATGTTCTATACAGTGGTTGGAGCTAAGAGTTTTGATTAGGGGTCAAGATTAAAAATTAAAATTAAACAAAAATTAATTAAAAAAATATAAGAAACAATATAGGTAAACAACTAATAACATAGTCTTAATTTGAAACATGCTAAATAAGAATAACGCTATGTTTTTTTAAATTGCATTTTTTGAAAATTTATGGTTGGATAGCTTGGGCCTAAACTACCATATTTTTCCAATATATATATTTTAAATACCCATATAATCCTTAAAATTACATTTTCACTTATTTTTTATCCTCCGAACTTCAAATACTATTGTCTGTGCATGCACTTTGTATTTGGTGCCTATCTCAATTAAATGCAATTATATATTTTATACAATTAAAAATAGGGAATTTATATCATATAGGCATGGGTCGACATCCCAAAATTATTAAATGCTAAAGTTTTTTTTTTTTACAAAACACTCCTTGGGTAAGGCGAATCCATATCGTCTATTTTACTAACTTCTGTTATCTGCCATCAATTTAGGTGAAACGTACCGTTTTTTGCATGTTCCACGTCAGACTTTTTGGAATGCCCACCTGTCTACACATAGACTTGCTGGACTAAAACACACCGTTTTGGACCCCAACCAAAACGGTGCGTTTCAACTGGGTTTAGGAGGCAATATGATCGGTCAAGACTTTTTGGAATCTACTTCAAAATTCCGCCCCCCACACGCTTGGTCCCCCACCTTGCGGTCCCCCACCCCGCGATAGCGACAGCTCTCCCCCATCGGGGTGCCGAGAAACCACCCACCCATCGGCGTAGCTGGAAAACCCCCCACCCACCTACCAGCGCACCAAGAAACGACCCACCCACTCACCGACGCATCTCGAAAATTCACCCAACCCGATTCACATAAGAGGCAGAGTGACTTGAGCCTCCCACCTCTCCACAAATTTTTTCGGTGTAAGAAACCCATGATTGGGGCTAGGGTTCCGTTATGGATTTTTTTTAGGGTTTTTTTTTTCTTTGATTTTTTTTGTGTGGGTTTTGTTGGTTGAAATGAATGGATGCATTTTTGTGCTGCCTTACATTTTTATATAGTTTTATGTGGTAATTTGGCTGAAAGTATTCAAGATCAAAATATTTTTTCTACGTTTCTTACTTTTTTTATGTTGATTATGTGTTGCTATATTAGTGCCCCATGATGTGTGCCAAATATTGCATATTTGGACCCCTTAATTTGCTATTGTTAATCTTTTAGTTGTATTATTATCTGATGTTTTGGTGTAGTTTTGTGTTTTTAGTGTTTTGTAGGTTGTTAAAAAGAAACTACATCTTAAAAGGAGAAAATGGCAAAGTTTTGGAATAAAACATCATTTGAAAAGACCTAAAGGATGTAGTTAAGTTTAACCAAATCAAATAAAGGATAAAATTGGAATTTCCTTAAATAGAGATAATTTCGGATTAGATTCAAATTCAGATTTTGCATACATTTCAGTGTTTTGATCATAACTTTCTGTGAAAATATCGGATTGAAGTGATTCTAACGGCATTGGAAAGCTAACACAATAGGCTACAAATCATTGTGAAATAGAACTTTCCTATTTTAGATTACCGTAATGCCAAAATCACCCCGCAAGATAGGAACGCGATTCTAGAAGAATTCTAACCCGATTTGGATAAGGATTTTCTCCTAAATTGACTACGAGTTAGAATTCCGAATTTTATAGGTTTGCTAGGGTTTCTAGGACTCTCCTAAAACCTATAAATAAACCTCTTTGCATTCAAGAAAGGAGGGCTACGAATTATGAAATTCCAGAGGAGAAAGAAGAGAGTTTTAGGATTTCCTAACTTTTGGACCTCAACTTTGTAATTCATTATTTGTAAGTACTTAATTTTCATTATGAATTCCATCAAGAACGTTTTGTCTTTCAATAACATGAGAGGCTAAACCTTCAACTAAGGTTGAAGATAAAGCCTCACTTATGATTAGCAATTTAGTTTCATGCATTCCAGATTTCCCAATTTAATGGTTTAATTGCTTATTGTTTTACCTTTCTATTAATTGGGTTGAATGTATCTTGGATATCTTTTGTGATTTAAGGATACATTAGATGATTTATGATAATTCAATACAAGTAATTGCTTAGTTTTCTTGATTAAAAGATTGGATCTTTCTTGTGATTTATTTTGGATACAATGGATGTTTCAATATAGATTGGATATTTGTGTGATTTACGGATACGCTAATGATTTAATTGATTATTGGATTTCTATTGTGATTTGGGTAAAGAATGGATACAAGGAATGTTTTGATTAATTTGTGAAGCAAAAGGTGAAACATGCCTAAAATTTATATGTGAGAACTTTGGGGAATATCTGAGATCGTGGAACTAGGTTGTTAAGTGTGAATAGTAAAACGTTAGAAAATGCAATTTTTTATTATTATTTTTTTTTTCAAATTTTTTTTTTTAAATTATTTTTCAACTCTTGTCATTTTCTAACGTTTGAATATGTAACACGTTAGAAATTTCCGACGTTTTAAAAACTGATGAACAGTTGACACATTAGAAAATGGCCGATTTTTTGTAGTGTATCTTATAAATATTACAAAAGTAAACGAATGTAGTTTTTTTTTTTCCTAAGAGGTAAATAAAGTCATATTAACCTCTCATTCTCCAACACGTGTTAAGTATATATATATCAACTTTATTTTCCTAGGTAAGGCTTAGGTGTAGTATTTTTTTATATTATTTCTTTCACAGCTTCAAAATGACCACGTTTTGGATATTAAAATAATATTAAAAAAAATTCATTAAATATTTTTTTAAAAAATTAAACCCCCCATTAAAATAATATTAAAAAAAATAAAATTCATTAAATATTAAAAAAAAAATTAAACCCCCCCTGCGCGAAAAAAAGATATGTTTGGGTGGGGTGGCTAAAACCACCCTAGGCCAAGGTTGGCCTAGTCACCCCAAAACCCAAACTTTTTTTTTTTTTTTTTTGGTCTTTTGGAGGTGGCTAGACCACCACCTTTGCCATCTGATGGTTAGAGGTGGATCTAACCATCCCTTGGCTAAAATGGGGTAGCCCCTCTAATTTTTTTCTTTTATTTATTTTAGGTTTTAATAGTTTAAATTTTTTAATATTTTTATTTTATTTTCCTTTTTTTAAAAAATTATTATTTTAATGCCCCAAACTACCATACCTATGCCTTGCCCTATTTTTCTTTATCTCTTCTCTTCCAACGTATTTCAATGATATCGATAGATCAATATATATGTTTATTTGTATAATATGAGGGAAATTATATCTAAACATCTTGGTAAGCACACCAAAATTTTAAAATTCCTAAGTTTTTTTTTTGACAATTTACTCTTTAGGTCAATTGAAATGGTGATTAAATTTTTGCTATCAAAATTTTTAACAATGTTAATGCACTATTTTACCTCATTAAAATATTAATTTTTTTAATTTAATTTTAAATTTTAAATCTAAAAATACCAAAAAAAAAAAAAAAAAAAGAACACTAGGGGTGGCTAACCACCCCCAAACTGGCCGGTTTGAGGAAGGCTGAACCACTTCCAGGCAAAATGGGGTAGGGGGTGGCTGGCCACCCCTGATTTTTATTTTATTTTTAAAATTTTAAAATTTAAATTAAAAAATTAATATTTTAATAAGGTAAAACGGTGTGTTTTGACCTAAGATTAATGACTATCAAAAAATTTTGACGGTAGAAATTTTATTGTCATTTCAATTGACCTAGAGAGTAAATTGTCAAAAAAAAAAAAACTTAGGGATTTTAAAATTCTGGCGTGCTTACCTAAGGTGTTTAGATATAATTTCCCTTAATATGAAATCATGTGTTGTCACCATTAATTTCATTCAATCCCACCAGATATAATTAGAACATGAACTAAAAATAACAATTATATTTTTTTAAAAAAATATTTTCGTCGTGGCATTTTTTTTTGTTTTGGATTTTGTATATTTTTTTAAAATTTTAATAGTATATATTACCATTTGTTGAATATGTTATTAAAGAATTTAATAATACCCATATAAAAAAAAAACACAAACTATTGAACCAAAATTGCAAATTTGATGATACCCATCATTTCAAATATGCAAAATAACTTTTGATTTCAAGATAAATAAAACCCTCCACAAACATATTAGGTAAATAACCATTGTTGATCTACGGTGCTTAGTTGCTCAGCAACTTGTTGGCCACTTTAGCTAGCCAGATGTGATGCATTTTTAACTACATGGCTCAACAAAATAACATTTTGACTATTTTGTTGAACCAGATGTAAATGTTCTAAAGTAAATATTGTCCATTCACCAAGAGTATTTTCAATAAATTTATCATTTTTTCTTCCATTGAATAAAGAGTTGGAAGTATCATCCCTTATAACATATTCCTTATTCAATTAGAGGGGAAAAAAGAAGTAAAATTAAATAGAAAATAGGATTGTTTAGCTACTTGAACTACGAAAACGTTTACTTCTGTGTCGAATATGTGGATGTGCCCTCTTCGTATGACTTGGTCGTATGCTGATTTTCCTAATAATAATATATTAATAATAAACAATATATGAACAGTCCATTCTATTCAAATATTTATACAATTGTCTGATGGGATGTTCATAGTCCAATACTCCTAAGATAGGAAGGACTACACATGAGGGCCCATGGTTCACTAGTATAAGTTGTTATAGCTCAAATCAAGGTAAAACATTTGTGAAATGGAAAAGTCACACCTAATGTTTACCATTTTACATACTTGAAATAAAGTACATTTTAGTTTCACTTGTTACCTCACTTTGATGTAGCAACTTTCTTTCTCATAGATTAACAATGTAGAATGTTATCACATTTACATTAAGAAGTAAATAAGAACCTTGTTAAGACTTTAATTCACCTGCTCATGAGTTTAGCTTACAAAGATACACCTTCTCCTCAGCAACCTGCAGACTTGTAATCAAGCAGCAAAGTTTAGACATTGAGTTAGCAAAATATATAAAGATAAGGGAAATACTACACATTCTCACTCCCACACTCTCGACTCCCAAGCGCATAAATTTAATGGTGACTTTCATTGTCATGTCAGGAAGAATGTAGAAGTCAAGTAAGAGTGTGTATATTATTTCTCATCAACCAATAATCTTTAGGGGGTAAAATATATTTTGCAAGGCAACTTTTGTGTGCAGGCAAAATCATCTAACCTTGTGAGGGGTCTCTAGAACACTAGAACTGTGGAAAATGGAGACAGTCGAAAAGTACTCTAGAACACATAAACTGTGGAAAATGTTACAGTTATTGAGAAGAAAGTAATAGAACAAGAGAGGAAGAAATGAGAAGTATATAGCACTTATGAAAGTGGCAGAATTTATTTTTTTCTTGTCTTGGTAGAATTGAAAGTAGAAACATCAATGGATTTGGCTCAATGCAAACTCATCAAATGGCTTCTTTAGACATTGATGGATTGTCTCATATCCTGTTCTTCAGTACTTGGCTTAAGAATTTATAGAGCTAATATCTGGTACTACACTTAGCTTGTTGGAGTACAAAAGAAGTGTTTTTTATTTTACTTTTCTAGTTGCACCTACATTTCTAAAGATACGAATGTGTGTGGGTATCGTGTTAATTGAATAATATTACTCTTTCTGATTAATATTTGGTTGCAGTCTTTGTTGAAGTCCATCTAATCTAGGGAAATTGTGTTCATCATTACAACACTTCATTTTTGTTTGTAACTTTTCCAACCGGCTACGTGAGATTTAATTTTTGATATATTTTTTTTCCTCTTATTATTGAAAGCATAGTGGACATTACTGTCCAATGTTATGTTGTGTTATGACCTAATCTGTAAGTTGGATTAGTATATGAAATGGGCATGTTAACACCAAGCCGGCTTGATATTAACACTCCCAGAAACAATAAATAAGCATCATTCGAATTCATATTTAAATATAAAGGCTGCTAAAAAATTTCTCCATAAATAAAGAGAAATCATCATATTTGAATAGTATCACAAGTTTGCCCAATCTCCATACGCACACATAACCTCAAAATATCAAAACATCATGAGTCTACTAAAAAGATCTCCAGTCAAAGAAGCATAAGCTCCTTGCATCATCATCTAGGCCAGGACTCATTGCATAAAAGAAAAGAACTTGTTCACTTTAAGAGAAAATAAAGGTGAATGTGTGAGTGTAAAGTAAGACATTTCATTTGCTTAGAATGTGTGTAAAGTAAGACATTTCATGTCATCTTTATAGGAAAAACTTTCTCGAACATTTGTAAACCTCATTTCATTTATTTAGTAATTAACTTTTTATGCCATAATTGGAAACAACATGATTAACTTTCATGAGAAGAGAAGCCATGTTAGCATAATTATCAAGTCCATGCTTCTAAATTGCATAATATATTTCTTTTTGTCTTAACCTAACTGCTATGCAATAATATTTTTGGTTAGCATATTTGATAAGTCTATTAAGGTTCATGAGGCATCCAACCCTAGCCCAGGGATCTGACAAGTATAATAACAGTGGTATAACATATTGTCAATCGTGAAGATTTGAATTAACATTCATTAGCCATGAGGAATAGAACATGCATTGGCTACTAGAGCAGAAAGATGCATTGATCACAAGGGTTGGATAGTGTATTGGCCATGAAGGTTAGAATGTGAATCTCATTAATCCCAGATCATACTATAAGACTTAACTACAAAATGTCACCATACTTTCTCAAGTCCATACTTTTCATTAACATTTTGAATATAACACAGCATACCGTAATCCATATCTGAAAATATAATTTTTATAAGACAGGTAATAATTCCTACATAAAGTTTTTTGATAAGTAATCGAAATGTCATTAAAAAGAGTAAAAGACGCAACATAAGTACACAATAACTTTACAAGAGAAACACTTAACTAGAAAAAAGAAAGAAAAAATCAAGTATGAAAACTAAACATGCATGTTAGAAAGTCTAATGCAACTGCCCAAAGGTAAAGAGTATTGAAGAAGAAGAAAGACTTTAGTTCTATCACGTCTCGAGGATCATATAACCCTCCAACGAGCTTAAAAGGTCTCCCACTTGCTAGGCATAATCTGAAGACAACCCAATACAATGAAGGTGAAAGGAAACAAATATTCCCTAAAATAATAAGAAATAATTTACATTAGTGATTTGGAGAAGAAAACGCTAAATTTTGGGCTTGAAAACAGTGCTCATTACACATAGCTTGGTGGCCACGATGCGTGTATTAAAAAAGAGTTTTTTGGATTGTGGTCATATGCACGATTGTGATATTTATAGTGAAAGTTATGTCCAATTTACAGCCAAATGCGCAACAGTCCCAATTAGATAGAGCACGGTGAGGCTTATAGGCACTAGACCAATTGGTCGTAGCTGCATTCAAACAAGCTAGTTCCAGAGAACCTCATTTGTAACTATGATCATAGTCTATTTGAACGAGACTATCAAGCACTGAAAAGTTTGGATTTTCTCAAGCGATAAGGTTGTTTAGAGTTCAAGAAGAGTTTATGGTTTCCATAGGTGGATAAATTCTAACTAGTGAACGTAATGTAATGCAGACGAACATGCTGTATGGATCGAACATGTATGCGAAGGACTTAATGAAAGTTGTAAGTAAAACTTCTTACCAATAGTACTGAAATGCATTTTTACATTGGTATGGGTTTAACATGTTTAAGTAAGTACAATTTCCCACCAATGATATTAATGTTTTATTATGAAATGTTTTGCCTTGTATGCTCAAGTATATAATATGCATGCATAGTTTTATTTGTCATATGAGCCCTACATTGTTTATATTTTATGTATTGCAAAGTATGTTGGAATATGATTTACAAGCTGTTAAGAAAAAAGAATTTAAAGAAAAGGAGTTTCAAAGAATTTTTTTTGATAAGTAAAATAAACAATAAAAGACCTAATGATAGAGACCTAGTGTAAAGAGCACCTTGTCAACTAAAACTTTATTTTTTAATCTTGATCTCTCTTAACCAAAATCCTGGCTTCGCTGATGGTTGGAGTTGGTGATGAGTTCAAATTCCATTTAGTCATTTGGACCCTGATATTGCAGGACCGCCCAGCCTATGAGTTTTTGTCTGGGTGATTGAGAGTTGGAGATTTTATTATTGGTGCTTTTGTTATTTTATTGTTTTGTTATTTATTTTCCAGACTTTGGTTATGTGTCACTCTTAGGGTTTATTTCTAGCCTATTTAAACCTAATTTTGTATTGTGACTATCAACTTTTGATGAATAAAAAATGGTCAACTGTTTCCTCTTGTTTTCTTCCTCTTCCCAACTTTTTCTTCTATCTTTCCCACTTCTTCTTCTTCTTCTTTCCCCTCTTTCTGTTCTCCCCTCTCTCTTTTTCTTGCTTCTTGTTCTCTGTTGGTTGTCCAGCATCACCATAGATCATCTTTTTCTCCACTATGAAGTGGCTAGAGAATTGTAGTGTTTGGTCTTCCATATTTTGGGTGTAGAGTGGGTCATGACTAGAAGGGTAGTGGAGTTTTTAGCTAGCTGGAGATGCCAGTTGGGAAGCCATTACATTTTAGAAGTTCGGAGGATGAATCCTCTGTGCTTAATGTGGAGCATTTCGAGAGAGTGGAATGCGAGGAGCTTGTAGATTGTGAGAGACCGGTGTTAGAGTTAAAAGTTTATGATCAAATCTCTTTGTGCTTGGATGGTGGCATAAATTAGCCCTCATTTTTCTAGTTTTACTGAATTTTAGGACTTTTGTTCTTCTTTTTCTCTCTAATTGGGGTCTTGCTTCTATACTTCTTATGTGCTTGGATTGCACTCCAACTCCTCTGTACATTCTATTAAGATTGATTTACTTATAAACAAAAAGAAAGAAACAATTCCAGAATCACCAAAAAGTTAGATACATAACTCATAAACATAAATTCTCATAGAACTCAAGAAACTTCTGGACCCACCTAAAGAGGGCAGCAACACATTTATGCCCATCAAACAATCTTTGCTCATTCTGAAGTGTGGACATTCTCAAAACATTTTATATTACATCATTCGGACATCAGAAAATTACAAAAAAAAAAAAGAAAAGAAAAAAGAAATTCCCTTCCTTCAGGTAATAAACAATAGAGTCAGGCCATAATAAAATTTATAGAAGCAGTACACATGCGAACAAATATCCATATGAAATTTCAAAGAAGTCCAATTAACCAAAGTTGAGAATAAAATCCATAAAATTATTTGGACTCTTTAAGAGGTCTTCAAATCACTTGTACTCTTACAGGGATGAACTACGGCATATAAATTAGTTATCATAAAATTTTCATTAACAAATGATTTTTCTAGAATTTACTATAACCACTGCGAGGTTGCAGACTCGAATCTACCACTGAAAGATTTAGTGTCTAAAGAGGACAACAACTCTCCTAAGGATCAATTACTTTGAAACTTAATTAAAGCCATGGATGTTAACTCTTATTCTAACCATCTTGGGCTTCCAAAGTTAGTACATTAAATCTATTTATTATAGAGTTTTAACTGCAATCTGTGCCTGAATTGCCTGGTAGATAGCAATTTTAAATTAATAAATAGGTCAGACGATATCATTTTGACATGAGATTCGGCATGCACTCACTTGACATGTCACACGTTAATGCCAACCCAATCAATTTTTGAAAAGGTTTATGTCTTAATACCAAAAATTTACGGAGCACAATCTAGTAGTATTAAGAATTCAAAAAAAAAAAGAAAGAAAGAATTTAATAAATATCTAGAGGGCCTCATAAGGATAAAATGTTATGCAAGTATCCCTCCAACGATAAGGAATAATAAACTTTTTTTTTTTTTTGAAAAGAAATAATAAACTATTAGTACAAGTAGTAATCACCCAAAATACTAATCATAATGATAAATAAAATAAATTGTATCGTAAAATTTTTTACTGGACTCATGGATATGGGTTTTACATGTTGTAACTCATTTAAGGAGTTATGGATGTATAGTCATTATGGTGGTTGAAGAATTTTTTTTAATCAACCTGACATAATTGTTGTCACACTCTTGATTCAAGTTAGAAATACTCTTTTAATTTCTCTGATAATTCAGTTTTCACTCAATTCTTACGAACTCTCTAGTTTACTTTGTTTTATTACCAATACTTAGATAATCAAATTCAGATTTTATGCTCAGAATGTCGTTGAAGGAACTGATAGAATGCAAGCACCCAACTGCATGGAGTGAGTTCGAAAAGGGGATGATTGATGAGGTACAGTTGTAACTTGTGACTGGTGTAGAGAAGTATCTTTTTCAAGATTTTTCCTGCCTAAAAATTCCTTTTGTAGTGAAAACAGCTTTAAACTATTACATAATTTGAAAACAAAAATGAGAGATGAAGTAAATTTCAGAGTGCATATAGGCTCTGAGTACCTCTACTAAATTCTAAAAGAAAAGAATCAGGAATTTTGTTTCTGTGGATCCTTGGATTCTGTTTGATTGCATAGTAGAATTTGAACTTTTCTTTTTTGAGCCTTTTTACTGTTTTATTTAAATTTAAGATAGGATCTACAGTAGATCACTAATTCAAAGTTTGAACATTGGAAAATTGAGGGCCACTATATGGGCTTTCCAAGGCTTGTATTGAGTAAAAAGAAGAAGCTTCTGACTTTGAATTAGTGAGCGAAATTCTCATGGTTTTTTCTTCAAATTTTTCTTATTAATTTTTGTCTTCGATATTATGCAATTTGTACATGCTGGAGAAATAAAGATTCAAGCCATTAGTCTGAGAAGTATATATGCATATTGACCTGACATTTACACATTAAGCAATACACTGGCAACTATTTTCTAAAACAATTTAGAAAAAAGTTTTGAAAAAGAACTTCAACAACAAACTGGGTTTTAAAGAGCAATAGAACGACTAGATGAGAAACTTCCTAGAACGTGATGTCTCTTTGAGAAACATGATTTGCCATGGATATGCAGCATGTTAGGCGTGCAGCTGTGTTGGCTTTAAGTACATTTGCTCACAATAAGCCAAATCTTATTAAGGGCTTCTTCTAGAATTATTGCCACTGCTTTATGATCAGACAATTGTTAAGGTAACTTAAGATTTTGGCATTATTATTATTTTGATATGTCCACACAAAGGAAGGGAAGGGGGATTCGAACTAGTAACCTTTGCTTTATGAGACATGGTCCATAACCGATTGAGCTACCCTTGGAGACATTATTCATGATGAATGAATGCTTTGTTCCTTCTGAAATTTTTTGTAAATGTCTGTTCATATGATACCATTTATATCATATCAGAAGAATTAATTTGTTGTTTCTGGCCTCTATGACTTGTTTTGTTACTTATATTTGTGATTAGCATGTAAAACTTATATGATGCAGTTATCATTTATATCTCACACAATTCATGCCATTCCAATTCTTTAATGATAGTGCTGTTTCTGTTTGCCCAACTGCTGTACTCCCTTTTTGTTGTTATTTAGCTTCTTGGTGTGAGTTATTTCTGAACTGTTTATCTGAATATTCACTAGTTCTTGGAGGAGTCCATTTTAAGCATGTTATATACACTTAAACAAGACTGTTGGCATCAATCTTGATACGGCCTATCAATGGATTGGACACGATGTTTTTTTGGATTGTGGTTTTATTTCAGATAGTTGGATAATTTTATCTTCATGTTCTGCTTGTTTTCTTGTCAACTGTGTTTTAATGTCCCAGTTGCTCAGGTGGATTAGGATTATATCATAACTTATGCAATCCCCATAGTAGTCATTATGTTTTACTTCTAGCACTTAATTATGTGTACGTGAGATAGCTTATGCATGATTATTCAGCTGTTCTGTGTACACCTATGATGAACTTACCAGTGTACCTGGACATTCATGCCTTTGTTACTTAGAGTAACTCTGTGCTGCTCTTTCTTTCTTTTTTTCTCCTTGTTTGTTTCGTTAGTTTTTTTTTTTTTTTCCACCAGTATTAGATCTAATTGGTCCAATGTTTTGTTTTCTAATTCCTGTTGCAGCAAGAATTGATAAGGAAGGTTGATCGTGGTCCTTTCAAGCATATTGTGGATGATGGACTTGAGTTGAAGAAGGCTGCTTTTGAATGTGTGGACACATTGCTGGATAGTTGTATTGATCAAGTGAATCCTTCATCTTTTATCATTCCTTACCTCAAATCTGGTCTGGATGGTGAGTTGTAATTTGAGTAATTTTGCTGCCTTCCATTTTCATTCTTATTTAATTTACCTTTCTTATTGATTTGGATTTTTGTGGTGGTCGATGTTTAATTTCAATGTATAATAAGATAAAACTTTGATTTACTTTATTCATTTGTATCGAATTCAGCTCCTTTTCACAGGGCATATCTTCAAATGAGTTAATATTTATATGTGGAGGTTGTGCTCCAAATGATTATTAATTTACCCTTTTGAGAATACTTTTCTCTTTGATTGGTTTCTAAGTACATACTTGTAAGATGAATCATTTTATATGTAGTTATTCAGTCCCATAATTGAGGATTTGTGTTCATGACTGAATAGGAGGAATTACTTTTGTTGTTATTCATGCTTATGTGAAGATTGAATGGTGAGGTTTGTGTTTTTATTGCTTTTCACAACAAATTTTGGTCCGTCACTTCAGATCATTATATGTGAAAATGCCTTGCCATTTTATCCTCTCAAAACTTGCAGATAAGTGCCCATCTGCTGTACTGGCAGGTCAATGATTTCATTGATTTAGCTCTACTAAGATTTAGCGAGCATCAAATATTTTATCTAATGTTAGTTTTGCATCCTTCAAAGGTTGGACTCACAGGATCCTCCAGAGAAGACTATAAATTTTAAGCTAAAGCAAGATGCTGTCAAGCAAGAAGTGGATCGTACTGAAGACATGATCCGCAGATGTAAATGTTCTAAAGTAAATATTGTCCATTCACCAAGATTATTTTCAATAAATTTATCATTTTTTCTTCCATTGAATAAAGAGTTGGAAGTACCATCCCTTATAACATATTCCTTATTCAATTAGAGGGGAAAAAAGAAGTAAAATTAAATAGAAAATAGGATTGTTTAGCTACTTGAACTACGAAAATGTTTACTTCTGTGTCGAATATGTGGATGTGCCCTCTTCGTATGACTTGGTCGTATGCTGATTTTCCTAATAATAATATATTAAGAATAAAAAATTTATGAATAGTCCATTCTGTTCAAATATTTATACAATTGTCTGATGGGATGTTCATAGCCCAATACTCCTGAGATAGGAAGGACTACACATGAGGGCCCATGGTTCACTAGTATACGTTGTTACAGCTCAAATCAAGGTAAAACATTTGTGAAGTGGAAAAATCACACCTAATGTTTACCATTTTACATACTTGAAATAAAGTACAGTTTAGTTTCACTTGTCACCTCACTTTGATATAGCACAGCTTTCTTTCTGCAGATTAACAATGTAGAATGTTATCACATTTACATTAAGAATTAAATAAGAAGCTTGTTAAGACTTTAATTCACCTGCTCATGAGTTTAGCTCACAAAGATACACCTTCTCCTCAGCAACCTGCAGACTTGTAATCAAGCAGCAAAGTTTAGACATTGAATTAGCAAAATATATGAAGATAAGGGAAATACTACACATTCTCACTCCCACACTCTCAACTCCCAAGTGCATAAATTTAATGGTGACTTTCATTGTCATGTCAGGAAGAATGTAGAAGTTAGAGTAAGAGTGTGTATATTATTTCTCATCAACCAATAATCTTTAGGGGGTAAAATGTATTTTGCAAGGCAACTTTTGTGTGCAGGCAAAATCATCCAACCTTGTGAGGGGTCTCAGTTGGCTTAACAAGTACAAGTATTTTGTCGTTGAAGAAGAGGACTTGGTCGAATCCCATCTATACCAAGGAAGGGAGAGGACTACCCATTGTGCTGCTCACAAATCCAGTAGGCTTTTGGTGGACCAAAGAGGAAAAAAAAAAAAAACCCTACTAAATATTGTATATATTCAAGAGATTACATACAGTATTAAGGAAAGTCCTGCTCCAGCTCTAAGAATGAGCAACTGTCAATTGGTTCTCCCAAATGGATTATTGTATTTACCAATAATAATAGCTACTAAACAAGTACAATTATCTATTGTTTGGATTAAGAGCAAGGGAGAGAGCTACCATTGTGGAGAAGGGCAGAATAAATCAAGAATCTAATTGGGTCAAATGTCAAAAACTCTTACATGATCTTCTGTGCATTCAATCTCAAAACAGTGAGACCTTAGTCATCATGGACAAGATCCTGATATTGTCATTCGATCTGGATGAGGAAAGTATGTGCCTCTCACCATAGGATTTCATTACATACTGATACTCACAGGATTTAGATGAGGAAAGTGTGTTCACATTTTTTGTTTATGGTAAAGTCGAACTCCCCATATGACGAGGAAGGAAACTACTACTTCTTAAAGGCAACCGTTTCTAATTTGGGCTCCCTAATGAACGGTTGCCTTTAAAAAGATTATGACAACTCGGTCACCACCTCAAGGAAACAGGGTGCAAAAACGATATAATGTTTTCAGTTTTAAATAACAGCAACAAATATATATATATATATATATTGACATACCATTGAGCTCTGCCTCGTGTACAACAACAACACAATTAAAATCTTTTGAAAACCATTATGATGAGTATGTCTTCTCTGATCAGAAGCAAAATTAAATAACACATGTTGCAAATACATATGAATTACCAACTCATGTGATCAACCAAGAAGCTAGTGGAAGTTGATCCCACAGATTCTATAACAAGGACTAATGAAGACACCACATTACCAAACCATATAAGGACCACTCCAAAATAAAAAATAAAAGTGAAGTAATTAAGCAGTACTTGGAATTGAAAAACTTAGTCCAAGGCCATGTAATCACACATGGCTACATAAAATGTTATTGCAAACTTATAACTCCAAACTCAATGAAATTTACATATATACATATTATCCTTAATATTTAGAGTGGGGAGAAACTTATACCTGAGATATTTGAAGCATCAAAAGTGGTTACTGCTCTGAAACTGAGTTGAAATTATAAATTGAACCTGCAGTAACAGGATTCTTAGGAGTTTGTTCACTTGCAAACAAGAAAGTTCATCTACAAAATCAAACAACGCAGCAAATAAAACAAGTTATAAACACCTTATTTTTGTTGTCAAGAATATCATCTGTGTTGCCAAATTATTTTTGAAGTTATCTTGTGAGTCTAAATAACTTATCTTTCTATATTTCCCCCTTAGCCAAAAGTAAGCTTGAAATTGTTTTATAGAACATGAGCTTATAGTTCAATTACAGATCTACCATGAATCAAAATCCACAAGACCTATTGCAACTGGTCAGGAAGTTTGAAACTTTTAAAGTATGAAAAAATTTAGAATAATTCATTTTTGCTCTTTAATACACGTCTACCATGAATAAAAATCCACACAACCTATAATACATGTAATTATATGGGAAGAATGATACCAGGAACCTAAACACCCTAGAGCCAGCTAGAAATGTTGCCATTCGGCAAAAAATACCTGGTAAGAAAAGCAATGAGAAATAACCAGCAAGTCTTAACGGTCCAAACAACATGGAAGGAATTATAATGCCTGTGATGCATATCAGGTCAGCTCCTAATGGCCAAAACTGTGATTTTACAGTGATAGTAAGTCTGAGTCATTAGCTATGTCACGTGTCAATCAGTGATCAGTTGTGACTAGTTGTGACGTGGATCCACGTGTGCGTCTAACGATTCCATCAAACGGCTGGATGGCAGAAACCATTTTCGGCATAACTTACCTCAAGGATCTTCATGATACTCTTGGTAACTCGAGTATTTGTTTCGTACTGCAAACCTCAATGATTAGATAAGTAATTTTCTCTATCTTTCAAGATAGATATACAAAAATAGAGAAAAATTCCATCTCCTTGCAGGGACAATCTAGAAGTTCGATGTGAATGAGAAGCTTTCGGTATGAGGTATATTTGGGATACTGGTAATTGTAAATTGCATGCTCAAATTCTTAGCCCTAGCTGATGTTAAGAGTAACTTATGGTTTTGAGACTAATATTTTTGAAATGGAATAAGGTGGAAGTTCCTTATTATGCTGTTCGTTAAGGTAGTTGATCCATGAACTTTCTGTGAGCATAAACGTATATTTTGTACGGCGATATCTTCACGCATTTCTTCTGTTCCACATTATTGTCTCTGTATTGTGCTATCATTTTTATCCATGGAAGTCGAAAAATGAGTGGATTTCACTTGGCAAAAGACAAGTGAATATACTTCCTGATCTCCCCCTTTTGTTAACTATATCTGTTGTTCTCGTACACTGCATTTCTGATCTTCCATATATATTGCAATCACATTGTACTTTGCCAGTGTTTTATCTATATATTTGTGTGCAATGGATGCAGGTATGTGCAACATTACCAGGAGAAAGAGAAGTTGGCGCACCGTTATTGAAGTGCATAGATTGGCATCCACTTTGCAGTAGAGCTCCGCATCTTTTAGCTGCAACTTTGATGAAGTTGTATAAGAATTTGTTATTTGGTTACCAGATTTGAGATGTTGGGAATTTTGAACAATGTTGGCGTTGGTATTCTTCTTGAAATAAATTTGTGAATTGGGTCATCAATGCATGAATGTGATGTAGAAGAGTAGTGATACTCCCACAACCTCCGTGATGCTACAGCAATCACGAAGGTGACGTGGCATGTGCCACGTCTGTCTTCTGCTTTCCCTTTTTTTTTTTTTTTGAAAAACACAAGCCCTGACTATTTCATTTACCCCTCCAAAAATTCCCCCCCAAGCCCATTCTCCCTCCATCCCCGTTCTCCCTCCACTGGCACCCAGATTCTCCGTCCACCGGCACCGGCGCCAGCACCCTGTTATCCCTCCACCAGATCCTCTCCCCACCGTCACTGCAGCCGAAAACCCTTTCCTTTCGCCCTTTTCTTCTCAACCCATTTCTCCCCCACCGGCACCGCCACCGACGACCACCTCCACTTTCTTCCATCATCTCCGGCCAGAACCCATTCCCCCACTGGCACCCGTCCCTAAACCCTTTTTTTTGAATAACAAACCCTCACTTTTCTGAAACCCAAAATGAGAGGCAGAATTTAGTTCTTTCTTTTTCAGTCTTTTCGCATCTTTACATGTTGTCATCCATTTTCCTCTCAGAAATCTACCAACTCTATCCCACACCCCTGGATTTTTTGGCCAAAAATCCGGTTTCTTTGGTCGTGAAGACATCTTCGGTTATGAAAATCTACCAACTCGATCGATCAGAGGAGCACTGAATTTTCGGCCAAAAATCCGGCCTCTTCGGTCACTGAAGAGAGTGTGAGAGAAAGAGTAGTATCATTTTCTGTCCTTTGCTATCTCCCTCTTCATGAGCTCTCTCAATTAAGGTATGCATTCCTCTTCAAAAGCTATTCTTTGCTTCAGTTTTTTTTTTTTTTTTTTTTTAATTTTTTATAATTTTTTTTTTTTGAATGCAGATCCAAACCTACGTGCTTCTGTTTTATCTATGTTTGGGTTATGTTTAACTCGGCAAAGCTTCTCTATTTTTCTTATCTCCCAAAATTTCTTAAGCGCATTGTAGCCTTGATTTGTTGACTGGAGGAACTATGAGGAATTTCGATTAGATTATGGGTTCTATGCTATTAGGTCTGGTTTAGTTGAGATTTTGGTTTAGTTTGATTTTGATCTTATTCTGAATTGTATCCGATTTGGGTTTAGTTTGATTTTAATCTTATTTTGGGTTCTATGCGATTGTGTTTAGTTGGGATTTCAGTTTAGTTTGAAATACAAAAAGGCAACGACAGATAAATCATCACAACAAGCAAATAAGGTTTCAATAAATTTCCTTGCAGTCCCCTTTCCTCATTTTATTAGAAAAAAAAAAAGAAAGAGATTTGAATATATTGAAGCCAAACATATGCAGAACGCTTGGAAACATGTCAAAGGATTGCACAAGAAAGACACATGATTTAGTGTTATCTATCTTTCATAACATTTGGAATAAAATGCTTGGATGTTATTGCATTCGTGTTTGATACACTGCACTGAAGTGTTGTGGCTTATTGGTGACTTCTTGGTAAACTGACTCAAACCTTGGTGAAAAGTGTTGAATCAGTGAAGGAAAGAAGTTTAAAGTTTTGCAAAGGATGTTGAAAATACACGTATGTAGACACTTATAAAAGTGTTTCTATATTATTCCTCAAACTTTAATTCAAGATCTATTTTCACATTGTAGAAAGTTCTCGGAATACATGTGTCTTTTAGCTATTGCTAACGTTTTGAATTACAATGTTAACCGTGTAAATTAGAATCTCTACATTGATTTTATTTTTTACCATGAAAATAACTTTCCAATGACACTTTATGGTGTTTTTTATTGCATTAAACTTTCTTTTTTTTTTTTAATTTTTTTATATCCTATGGACTTCTGGTTTGTGGGGGTTCTTACTGCCTGTGTTTTTCCTCTCATAGTGAAAGACTTGGTGAGGGACATGATGGGAACATTGCTTTTGCAAGTGCACTAGAAACTTTGCATGGAAAGCATAATGATCCAATTATGAGTGGGTTTTAGAGGTATGTCAATTTGTTTGTGCTGGAAGTTGTTTTGTCTTCTTTGGTTGCTAAAATGGTTATTACCTTATCTCTTTTGTTAATTTAAATTTCTTTGGATGCTGCAATTACGTATTTTATTCACATTGAAAATGTTTGTAAATTACACTTTATGACTGGAATATGTGGTATTTATGCCTCTCAAAATGCAGAGTTTAAGTTGTTTATTGGAATCTTTTTGTTGAATTTCTATATGATTCTACAGATACTGTTATGCCCAAACATGTGGCCTTCTATCTTCTAATTAATTGAAGTCACACCACAAGAAATATGACCCATAGAGACACCATGCTTCTCGGTCCAGAAATGTGGTTTGCCAACAGCTTCACCTGTCATCCTCTATGGTTTTTAATTACATAAAAGGTTTGGCCTACACTCTAATCTTTTGTAATGAGGATTATATTTTTTTGGGGGGAAAAAAAAATCAACTTATATGAATGGATTTACTATCTAACTGTAAACAAAATGGCCTACTAATTGATGGATCCCATTGATAGGATTGACTGTGCAACATGATTTAATGAGTTATGACAATCAAATCTGCATCTTTTTTCTCCAAAAAAACAAACAAAAAAAAAAAAACAAAAATCTTGATGGGTTTTGTGTCATCTGTAAAAGGCATGCGGAAACTCATCCAATAATGGGTTTTGGGTCTTGGATCTTTCAGTTTGTCCTTTTTTTGTTTGATTTTTCTTGTTAATTTTACTTGTGCTGGAAATTTGGGTTGTTTATTGGATATTTGAGTTGTTTATTGTTTGATCTTTGGGATAAAAGGAAAAGAGAATTTGGGAGACATGGAACATGTAAATGAATTAAGGAAAGAGACAGCCTCAGAGTAAATAGGCTCATCTTATAACTGGAATTTCTATTTAGCACTCCATAATCCACAAAAGTTTAATGTTGCACATCTATTGTTCTTGGTGCCTAATTTATGAGGATTAGTGATCGACCCGTAGCAGATAATCAAGGGAAAACCCAAAGATCAAAACTCATAAGCAATATAGGCGCCAAATCTCACTCGCATGCTTTTACTTCTCGGAGATTAAAATAGCAATAATAACAATAATAATAAAGGACATCATTCTTATCATACTTGTTGCATTAATTCTTTTCCCGGTATATGCTATTCCTTGAAAGGGATAATAACAGGATTAGTGATATGTTCTATAGTTTGAGATACGAACTTGAAGTGTTCATAAGCTGGAATGTGTTTTGTGGTGAATGAAAGAAACTTTATCAGAAGCTTATAAAGAATTCAAATTCATTCACTTGCATTACTTTAGACTTGTCATAGCTGATGGAACAGTGGCTTTAGACATTTTTATAGGTTTCATGATGGTCTCATTGTCTTGCAATGGTATTGTTAAGTTTTGTTCTTCAAAGCCATCTTCAGGAGGCTAGTCGCCGATGGAGACAGTCGAAAAGTACTCTAGAACACGTAAACTGTGGAAAATGTTACAGTTATTGAGAAGAAAGTAATAGAACAGGAGAAGAAGAAATGAGAAGTATATAGCACTTATGCAATTGGCAGAATTTATTTTTTTCGTATCCTGGTAGAATTGAAAGTAGAAACATCGATGGATTTGGCTCAAACTCATCAATTGGCTTCTTTAGACATTGATGGATTGTCTCATATCCTGTTCTTCAGTACTTGGCTTAATAATTTATAGAGCTGATATCTGGTACTACACTTAGCTTGTTGGAGTACAAAAGAAGTGTTTTTTTATTTTACTTTTCTAGTTGCACCTACATTTCTAAAGATATGAATGTGTGTGGGTATCGTGTTAATTGAATAATATTACTCTTTCTGATTAATATTTGGTTGTAGTCTTTGTTGAAGTCCATCTAATCTAGGGAAATTGTGTTCATCATTACAGCACTTCATTTTTGTTTGTAACTTTTCCAACCGGCTACGTGAGATTTGATTTTTGATTTTTTTTTTTTCCTCTTATTATTGAAAGCATAGTGGACATTACTGTCCAATGTTATGTTGTGTTATGACCTAATATGTAAGTTGGATTAGTATATGAAATGGGCATGTTAACACCAAGCCGGCTTGATATTAACACTCCCAGAAACAATAAATAAGCATCATTTGAATTCATATTTAAATATAAAGGCTGCTAAAAAATTTCTCCATAAATAAAAGAGAAATCATCATATTTGAATAGTATCACAAGTTTGCCCAATCTCCATATGCATACATAACCTCAAAATATCAAAACATCATGAGTCTACTAAAAGAGATCTCCAGTCAAAGAAGAAGCATAAGCTCCTTGCATCATCATCTAGGACTCATTGCATAAAAGAAAAGAACTTGTTCACTTTAAGAGAAAATAAAGGTGAGTTGTGAAGCCCTATAGGAGTTAAATGACTTTAAAATTTGCTTAGAATGTGTGTAAAGTAAGACATTTCATGTCATCTTTATAGGAAAAACTTTCTCGAACATTTGTAAACCTCATTTCATTTATTTAGTAATTAACTTTTTATGCCATAATTGGAAACATCATGATTAACTTTCATGAGAAGAGAAGCCATGTTAGCATAATTATCAAGTCCATGCTTCTAAATTGTATAATATATTTCTTTTTGTCCTAACCTAACTGCTATGCAATAATATTTTTGGTTAGCATATTTGATAAGTCTATTAAGGTTCATGAGGCATCCAACCCTAGCCCAGGGATCTGACAAGTATAATAACAGCGGTATAACATATTGTCAATCGTGAAGATTTGAATTAACATTCATTAGCCATGAGGAATAGAATATGCATTGGCTACTAGAGCAGAAAGATGCATTGATCACAAGGGTTGGATAGTGTATTGGCCATGAAGGTTAGAATGTGAATCTCATTAATCCCATATCATACTATAAGACTTAACTACAAAATGTCACCATACTTTCTCAAGTCCATACTTTTCATTAACATTTTGAATATAACACAGCATACTGTAATCCATATCTGAAAATATAATTTTTATGGGACAGGTAATAATTCCTACATAAAGTTTTTTGATAAGTAATCGAAAATGTCATTAAAAAAGAGTAAAAGATGCAACATAAGTACACAATAACTTTACAAGAGAAACACTTAACTAGAAAGAAAGAAAAAATCAAGGAAAGTATGAAAACTAAACACGTTAGGAAAGTCTAAAGCAGCTGCCCAAAGGTAAAGAGTATTGAAGAAGAAAGACTTTAGTTCTATCGAGGATTGTCATATAACCCTCTCAACAAGCGAAAAGGTCTCCCACTTGTCTAGGCATAATCCTAGACAGCCCCTGATGAAGGTGAAAGGAAACAAATATTCCTCAAATAATAAGAAATAATTTAAATTAGTGATTTGTGCTCATTGTATCAAAAAGAGTTTTTGGATTTGTGATATTTATAGTGAAAGTTATGTCCAATTTACAGCCAAATGCAACAGTCCCAATTAGATAGTGTCATAGGCCTGCATTCAAACAAGCTAGTTCCAGAGAACCTCATTTGTAATCGATTACAGTCCATTTGAATGAGACTATCCAGGACTGAAAAGTTAGGATTTTCTTAAGCGATAAGGTTGTTTAGAGTTCAAGAAGAGTTTATGGTTTCCATAGGTGGATAAATTCTAACTAGTGAACGAACGAATGCATTTAACATGCTGTACGGATTTAACATGTAGAAGGACTTAGTGAAAGTTGTAATTAAAACTTCTTACCAATAGTACTGAAATGCATTTTTACATTGGTATGTGTTTAACATGTTTGGGTAAGTACAATTTCCCACCAATGATATTAATGTTCTATTATGAAATGTTTTGCCTTGTATGCTAAGTATATAATATGCATGCATAGTTTTATTTGTCATATGAGCCCTACATGGTTTATATTTATGTATTGCAAAGTATGTTGAATATGATTTACAAGCTGTTAAGAAAAAGAATTTAAAGAAAAGGAGTTTCAAAGAATTTTTTGATAAGTAAAAGAAACAATAAAAGACCTAATGATAGAGACCAAGTGTGAAGAGCACCTTGTCAACCAAAACTTTATTTTTAATTGTGACTATCAACTTTTGATGAATAAAAATGGTCAACTGTTTCTCTTGTTTTCTTCCTCTTCCCAACTTTTTCTTCTGTCTTTCCCACTTCTTCTTTCTTCTTTCCCTCTTTCCTGTTCTCCTCTCTTTTTGCTTCTTGTTCTCTGTTGGTTGTCCAGCATCACCATAGATCATCTTTTCTCCACTATGAAGTGGCTTGTTGTAGTGTCTGGTCTTCCATCTTTTGGGTGTAGAGGGTCATGACTAGAAGGGTAGTGGAGTTTTTAGCTAGCTGGAGATGCCAGTTGGGGAAGCCTTTACATTTTAGAAGTTAGGAGGATGAATCCTCTTAAATGAATATGGAGCATTTGAGAGAGGAATGCAAGGAGCTTGAATTGTGAGAGGCGGTGTTAAGAGTTAAAGTTTATATGATCAAATCTCTTTGTGCTTGGATGGTGGCATAAAATTAGCCTCATTTTCTAGTTTTATTAATTAGGACTTCTGTTTCTTTTTCTCTCTAATTGGGGTCTCGCTTCTATACTTCTTATGTGCTTGGATTAGCCCAACTCCTCTGTGCATTCTATTAAGATTGATTTACTTATAAACAAAAGAAAAACAATTCCAGAATCACCAAAAGTTAAATACTCATAAACATAAATTCTCATAGAACTCAAGAAACTGGACCCACCTAAAGAGGGCAGCAACACATTTATGCCCATCAAACAATCTTTGCTCATTCTGAAGTGTGGACATTCTCAAAACATTTTATACCTTCGTTCATGAGTCAATTATAATCATTGGCGAGGTTTTGTTACTTTGTACTATTTATAAACGGAGGTTTGTTACACATTTGGTTCACGCTTAATTATAAACGTTGGGTTCTTGCTATCAAATCTGAATTTTAGCTTTCTTGGGTCTATATTCTAATATTGTTGTTGGGTCTCAACGTCATATTGATTGAGGTTCGCATCACATTAGTTGTCATAAAATTTTCATTAACAAATGATTTTTCTAGAATTTACTATAACCACTACGAGGTTGCAGACTTGAATCTACCACTGAAAGATTTAGTGTCTAAAGAGGACAACAAGTATCCTAAGGATCATTTACTTTGAAACTTAATTAAAGCCATGGATGTTAACTCTTATTCTAACCATCTTGGGCTTCCAAAGTCAGTACATTAAATCTATTTATTATAGAGTTTTAACTGCAATCTGTGCCTGAATTGCCAGCTAGATAGCAATTTTAAATTAATAAATAGGTCAGATGATATCATTTTGACATGAGATTTGGCATGCACTCACTTGACATGTCACACATTAATGCCAACCCAATCAATTTTTGATTAGGTTTATGTCTTAATAGCAGAAATTTACAGAGCACAATCTAGTAGTATTAAGAATGCAAAAAAAAAAAAAAGAATTTAATAAATATCTAGAGGGCCTCATAAGAATAAAATGTTATGCATGTATCCCTCTAATGATAAGGAATAATAAACTATTAGTACAAGTAGTAATCACCCAAAATACTAATCATAATGATAAATAAAATAAATCATTGTATCATAAATTTTTACTGGACTCATGGATATGGATTTTACATGTTGTAACTCATTTAAGGAGTTATTGATGTATAGTCATTATGGTGGTTGAAGAATTTTTTATCAACCTGAGATAATTGTTGTCACACTCTTGATTCAAGTTAGAAATACTCTTTTAATTTCTCTGATAATTCAGTTTTCACTTAATTCTTACAAACTCTCTAGTTTACTTTGTTTTATTACCAATACTTAGATAATCAAATTCAGATTTTATGCTCAGAATGTCGTTGAAGGAACTGATAGAATGCAAGCACCCAACTGCATGGAGTGAGTTCGAAAAGGGGATGATTGATGAGGTACAGTTGGAACTTGTGACTGGTGTAGAGAAGTATCTTTTTCAAGATTTTTACTACCTAAAAATTCTGTTAGTAGTGAAAACAGCTTTAAACTATTACATAATTTGAAAACAAAAATGAGAGATGAAGTAAATTTCAGTGTGCATATAGGCTCTGAGTAGCTATACTAAATTCTAAGAGAAAAGAATCAGGAATTTTGTTTCTGTGGATCCTTGGATTCAGTTTGATTGCATAGTAGAATTTGAACTTTTCTTTTTGAGCCTTTTTACTGTTTTATTTAAATTTAAGGTAGGATCTACAGTAGATCACTAATTCAAAGTTTGAACATTGGCAAATTGAGTGGGCCACTATATGGGGCTTTCTAAGGGGCTTGTATTGAGTAAAAAAGAAGAAGCTTGTGACTATGAATTAGTGAGCGAAATTCTCATGGTTTTTTTTTTCTTCAAATTTTTCTTTTTAATTTTTGTCTTCGGATATTATGCAATTTGTACATGCTGGAGAAATAAAGATTCAAGCCATTAGTCTGAGAAGTATGTATGCATATTGACCTGACATCTACACATTACACACTGGCAACTATTTTCTAAAACAATTTAGAAAAGGTTTTGAAAAAGAACTTCAACAACAAACTGGGTTTTAAAGAGCAATAGAACAACTAGAAACTTCCTAGAACGTGATGTCTCTTTGAGAAACATGATTTGCCATGGATATGCAGCATGTTAGGCGTGCAGCTGTGTTGGCTTTAAGTACATTTGCTCACAATAAGCCAAATCTTATTAAGGGGCTTCTTCCAGAATTATTGCCACTGCTTTATGATCAGACAATTGTTAAGGTAACTTAAGATTTTAACATTATTATTATTTTGACATGTCCACACAAAGGAAGGGGGAGGGGGGATTCGAATTAGTGACCTTCGCTTTATGAGACATGGTCCATAATCGATTGACCTACCCCTTGGGAACATTATTCATGATGAATGAATGCTTTGTTTCTTCTGAAATTTTTTGTAAATGTCTGTACATATGATACCATTTATGTCATATCAGAAGAATTAATTTGTTGTTTCTGGCCTCTATGACTTGTTTTGTTACTTATATTTGTGATTAGCATGTAAAACTTATATGATGCAGTTATCATTTATATCTCACACAATTCATTCCATTCCAATTCTTTAATGATAGTGCTGTTTCTGTTTGCCCAACTTCTGTACTCCCTTTTTGTTGTTATTTAGCTTCTTGGTGTGAGTTATTTCTGAACTGTTTATCTGAATATTTTCTAGTTCTTGGAGGAGTCCATTTTAAGCATGTTATATACACTTAAACAAGACTGTTGGCATCAATCTTGATATGGCCTGTCAATGGATTGGACTGATGTTTTTGGATTGTGGTTTTATTTCAGATAGTTGGATAATTTATCTTCATGTTCTGCTTGTTTTCTTGTCAATGTGTTTTAATGTCCCAGTTGCTTAGGTGGATTAGGATTATATCATAACTTATGCAATCCCCACAGTAGCCGTTATGTTTTACTTCTAGCACTTAATTATGTGTACGTGAGATAGTTTTTGCATGATTATTCATCTGTTCTGTGTACACCTATGATGAACTTACCGGTGTACCTGGACATTCATGCCTTTGTTACTTAGAGTAACTCTGTGCTGCCCTTTCTTTCTTTTTTCTCCTTGTTTGTTTCGTTAGGTATTTTTTTTTTTTTTTCACCAGTATTAGATCTAATTGGTCCAATGTTCTGTTTTCTAATTCCCGTTGCAGCAAGAATTGATAAGGACGGTTGATCTTGGTCCTTTCAAGCATATAGTGGATGATGGACTTGAGTTGAGAAAGGCTGCTTTTGAATGTGTGGACACATTGCTGGATAGTTGTCTTGATCAAGTGAATCCTTCATCTTTTATCGTTCCTTACCTCAAATCTGGTCTGGATGGTGAGTTGTAATTTGAGTAATTTTGCTGCCTTCCATTTTTCATTCTTATTTAATTTACCTTTCTTATTGATTTGGATTTTTGTGGTGGTCAGTGATGTTTAATTTCAATGTATAATAAGATAAAACTTTGATTTACTTTATTCATTTGTATCAGAATTCAGCTCCTTTTCACTGGGCATATCTTCAAATGAGTTAATATTTATATGTGGAGGTTGTGCTCCAAATGATTATTAATTTACCCCTTTTGAGAATACTTTTCTCTTTGATTGGTTTCTAAGTACGTTCTTGTAAGATGAATCATTTTATATGTAGTTATTCAGTCCCATAATTGAGGATTTGTGTTCATGACTGAATAGGAGGAATTACTTTTGTTGTTATTCATGCTTATGTGAAGATTGAATGGTGAGGTTTGTGTTTTTTATTGCTTTTCACAACAAATTTTGGTCTATCACTTCCAGATCATTATGATGTGAAAATGCCTTGCCACCTTATCCTCTCAATACTTGCAGATAAGTGCCCATCTGCTGTACTGGCAGGTCAGTGATTTCATTGATTTAGCTCTACTAAGATTTAGTTGAGTACCAAATATTTGTATCTGGTGTTAGTTTTGCATCCTTCAGTGTTGAACTCGTTGGTGGATCCTCAGCAGAAGACTATAAATTTTAAGCCAAAGCAAGATGCTGTCAAGCAAGAAGTGGATCGTAATGAAGACATGATCCCAGATCTCTGCAATTGCATCCTTGAATCGCATAAGGTTTAGTGCTTATCTGGATGTTTTGATTTCGTGATCGTTATTTGGTTTTCTTATGCGTTCGATTTATTACTCAATTTAATTAGGTGTTATGTCTTTTAGATTTGGTCTTAATTATTGTTTAAACTCATTGCTTTGTTGACCAAAATTCTGAGTCTATAGAGGGAAGGGTCGTTTAATTGAGATTTTTGCTTAAACTGATCCTTTTCGGTGATTGCATATTTGCTTAGGATTGTCACATTGGTTGGATTAAGATTTCTATTGTGTGGAAAACGGCCAGACACAAAAAGAGGTTCAATTCTCAAATTCAAGCACCAAATCTGAAATGTGTTAGTTTTCTTTAATAGTCATTGAGTTTACTGCGTTGGTGCTTCGCTCTTGGTTAGTTGCTACTATATAAATTAACATATATTATGGTTGCCCATTTTCAAGATTGAGGAAACCATTGTGCTCTTACTGGCCTAACAACGTCAACCAAATTCTAATTGACTGTCTATTTCAGGTGAGTGATGATCACATGAGACTTTACAAGTACTCTAATTTTAGTAAGCTGGTCCTAATTCCACAAATCACATTTTCTTTAGTAAAATCTCAGTTCACTGAAATGTACTTACTTTTTCCTCTAATGTTTACAGATTTTAAGTCACCAAGTGATCCAAAGTTTTTGGAGGCATTTGGTAGGTCATATTTGGGGCGTCCCTTCATTTTGCTTTTGAAAATGTTACCTCATGCTAGAATTGAGTAAAACTTCCTCTTATCATCAATTGAAGATGGTGGGGGTAATAGCACTTATTTAAAAGAATTTTATTGCCAAAATACTAATGATCAATCAGTCACTTGAGAGAACCAATATACTACCATAATTATCAAATCCAATTTATTTTGTTGTGTTGAAATTTGTGGTCATTGAAAGTTGATGCCCTAAAAGTACATATATTTGTAATCATTGTTTCATTCTAAGTTAATTTGTGGTCTAGTTTTGAATTTGTTAAGTCTTTAATGCATGTGATCATGAATTTTATACATATGAGCACCTAATATTGAAATCATTTTTTCTTGCAAAATTGCCCATAGGTGTCCGAGGATGTTCTTTCCACGAGGTCTTGATTTTTTGAACTTTGTTTTATCCTAATCATGTTATTTGACTCTATATCACTATAGCAATATGTATTCTCCAACAGTTCGAATTTTTCTTGCTTTATTCTTATCAACCCTTTGTTTAACTGCTGCAATTAGAACTGACTTTGTTGTGTGAGTTTTTTGATTGCCTGTCGATATTTAATTGTATGCTGATACCAAAGTTAATAGTATGATTACACCGGAGAGCCAAAATACGGCATTAAATTTTTGGAAGAGAATGATACACATATTTTCACAATCACACCAAACTTAAAATTATTACTAATTCAAAATTCACCTCCTATAATGTGAGAACGAGAAAGTAACATTACTCTTTTTGGAAAATTTTGGATGACCTGTGTAAATCATAACCATACTATACATGTGGAATTACACATGAAATAATTTTAAATATCGCTTTTTCATGTGTTTCTAATAGGTAGTTCAATCGTCAGATCATGCATTATGAATCGCAGAGTAACTAGTTTGAATTCATGCTCTCCCTCTTGTATTGTGTGGACATGTAAAGAAAAGGGAAAAAAAAAAAAAGAAAAAAGAAAAAAAGAAAAGAAAAGAAAAGAAAAGTGGTTTTTGAAATGTTATTTGTCACCATTATAGCCACCCCAAAACCATATATTAAAATTGTGGTTATTTTCTAACATACATTTTATTAACCATTGTCAATGAAATTTTTGCATTGCTGAAAAGTTTTGGCTTATTTAACAATTTTAGCCATCCTAAAGCCATTTAATATTTAATATGTCAAAATTTGGTTATGGGTATTATTATTTTTAGATGCTATTTAACAATTTTTCTTTAATATTTAGGTCTAAGAAGATTTGTTTAGCTTCTGGCTTATAACCATTCCTCTTCCAATTCTCGTGATTCTCCAATTTCTATGCTCATATTAATGTCATGTATAGCTTCTTTTTTTTTTTTTTAAATGAATAAGCGGAGGTCACTTTACTGAATCCCTCCTCCCCATTTCCTTGTGTGGACATGTCAACAAAAAAAAAAATGTATAGCTTTTTTTAATCATTAGAGCATCAAATTACAGCAAACATTAAATCACAAAATATCAATTTCACTTGTGACAATTTTATCATGTCAGTTATCACAATTTTGACATTCCAATGTTACTTATCTAGATTTTAGGCATCCTTTATTCCAGTGTCACGAAAAATGTCGAAAAATGTTTACACACATATTATACATTTTTCGTGGTTTAGGGTAAGCTAAACAATCAACATTGGTCCTCATGTTCATATAGAAAAGCAAGTTAGTTTTGGCGGTAGAGATGTCATTGTAAGTGTTGTTGGACTTGAATAAACCTATATACATATGGAGAAAAGCATTTGGCACTATTGATTATATAATTATTTGATTTGTTAGAGAACTAGTGACAGCCTTTTTTCGATTTTTTTTTTTTTAAATAATAAACTATTTTACTTTATGATTTTATTTTTTAAAAAAAATCACTGTAACAATAACTTTTTTAAAAAAGTATTTTTTATACCGTTAATTTTTTTTATACAATTATTTTCCTGACCACTATATTATTATTATTTTATATGATGAAAAAATTCTCACAGGCAAGGTCATTTTATTTACTTATTTAAGTTATTTTTGTTAGCAAACTCTAAATTTGTGAAAAAGACTTTTTTAACCCATTGAATAAGATTATAGCTTTGCATGACAAACATGACTCCAAAAAATTACTTACATTCAATAAAATTCAAACCATAGACCTCATATAAATAGATCAAAAACTATCAAGTCATAGCTTAACCGCCTACCCCATCAAAATATCAATAAAACCCAAAAAGGGTAATATATGTAAATAAGTATGAGAATTTTCATATTCGAGAGTCAAACTTGTTTTAAGAATTTAGTTAAGAGTGTAATTTTAAAAGTTTTGTTAAATTTTTAAAGAAAAATTAAATATAAAGGCTCTTTATAAATTGGGAAAAATATAAAATGGCCCTTCAAACTATCATCCATTTATAAAATGGTTCCTTAAAGTTTTAATTGGTATAAAGTAGTCTTCTAAACTACTGATCTCTTATAAAATGGTCCCATCCATTAGATGAAATTGTTAAAATGGATGGAAAACCCAAAACGACGTCGTTTTGAGTATAAAGCGTTACGAAATTGCCCTTGTTAGATTAAAAATTAAAATTTAAAAAATTAAACGTCGCTGCTTTCTCCCAACCAAAATCCCTTATTCCTTCTTTCCCTCCCCCAGTCAAATTTCCATCGCAAGTTTGCAAGTCTACAAGTCTCTTTAACCCACGAAACTAGTCTCCTTAATTTCGTTGTAGAACTCTATTCCGTGGAAAACCCTATCTCATTGAATTAATCTAGATGCTTATATGAAATTAAAGCGATTTGAGAAGTTGACTTGGGTGAGGTGAAACGATTTTGATTGTGAAAGTGTTAGTAGCTAAAACTGCTAACCGCTAACTGTGACTGCTAACTAGCTAGCGGTTAACTGATTAAGAAGGTTAACCGATGTTAACCGCTACTACTAACCGCTTTTTATTGGTTTTGGGCTCACTTTAAACCCTTTGTTTTGCCTACTTTAAATATTTTTTTTTCCTCTCTTTCATGACCATTTTAGCATTAAAAATTGTTGGTTTAAAGTGAGTATTATATGTTTAATAATTATACCAAAATCTTGTTGGCTACTTTCTATAACATCTGAATAAAATTAACAAAATTATCATTTTGGGTTAGAAAAATGAATATATAGAAGCTGCAAAACTACGTCGTTTGTAGCTTCATATTATATAAATAATAGAAACATAAAGTTAAAGTCAAACGAGGGGAAATCAAAGTAGGGACTCTGAGTAAAAGAGACACATAATAATAACCACTACGCTACAATAACTTATCATATTTATTATATAAAATATATAATATAAATATATATTATATTTTTTAAAAAAGGCGGTTAAGCTTAGATTTTTCAAAATTCACTAACCGCTTTCAAAGCGGTTAGCGGTTAATGCGGATAGCGGTTAGCGGTAAGTGCGGTTAGCGGTAAGTGCGGTTAGCGGTTAGCGGATGCGGTTAGGCGGTTTTAAATTTCACCCCTAACTTGGGGATCCTTAGGCACAACGTCTTTGGGCCGCATCAAGAAAGAACAACTTTGATATTTATAACTTAGAATATAAAGCTCAGGGTGCCGAGGACAAGATTATCGCAGAACCCCATCTCTATCGAATTAACTGGATTCTTATATGAAATTAAACTAATTTGAGAAGTTGACTTGGGTATCCTTAGGTACAACGTATTTGGGCCCCATCAAGAAAGAACAACTTTGATATTCATAACTTAGAATATAAAGCTCAGGGTGCTGAGGACAAGATTATCAAACATACTTGGTGGGAGACCAATTTTGTGGGTTAAAGAGGGAGGCAGACTTGCAATGGGAATTCGACTAGGGGAGGGGAAGAACAAAGAAGGGATTTGGTTGAGGAGAAAATGACGACGTTTTCATTTTTTGTTTTAATTTTAATTTTTAATCTAACAAGGGCACACACCCAAAACGCACGCTGCTTTAGGTTTTTTTTATCCATTTTAACAGTTTCATCTAACGGATGGGACCATTTTATAAGGGGTTGATAGTTTGGGGGGCTACTTTATACTAATTAAAACTTTAGGGGGCCATTTTACAAATGTGTGGTAGTTTAGAGAGTTATTTTATATTTTTCCCTTATAAATTATATGGTAAATATAGAATAAAACATTGGGTCAACCCTTCAAAATTTTAAAATGTTTAAGTTTTTTTTTTTTTTCCCCGAATATTTACTCCTTGAGTCATTTAAAGCTACAATAAAATTTTGATGTTGCTTTTTTTGTTAATTATGCAAACGCACCTTTTATTTGATTAAAATATTAATTTTTAAAATTTTAAATCTATAAACAAAAATAAGGAACAAGGGTGCCTGTTAGTAACCACCCCAAGGCCTTGGGGATGGCCAAACCATGTTTGTTTCTATTTTTTTTTTTTAGATTTAAAATTTAAAATTAAATTTTAAATAAATTAATCAAATAAAAATTAAAAAAAATAAATTTTATTATAGTTTTAAATATGACCTTATAAATATTCAAAAAAAAAAAAAACTTAAACATTTTTTAAAATTATTTGACCAATCTTTTTATTATTATTTTAGCAATTATAATGTTAAAAAGGACTTTTTAAGAATAAGATTATTTAGCATGACAGATTTATTTGTTTTATTTTATAATTAATTATAATTATAAATAAACCCACGCAATAAGAAGAAGTAGGAAAATCTGACGATAAAGTGAATTATAAATAAATAATATGATTAAATAAGTATGAAATAAAAAGAGAACTTGTTTTAGAAAATTTAAAAAAAATTTGATTTGTATTGATTTTGTTAAATTTTAAAGAAAAATTAAATATAAAACTCTTTATAAATTATATGGTAATATATAATAAAACCTTGGGTCAACCTTTCAAAATTTTAAAATGTTTAATCTTTCTACTTTTTTTTTTTTTTTTTTCTTTCTTTCAAATATTTACTCCTTGGGTCATTTAAAGCTACTAATATGTTGCTTTTTTGTTGGATTTATGTGAGGAAGATACCTTTTTTATTTGATTAAAATATTAATTTTTAAAATTTATTTTAAATTTTAAATCTAAAATAAAATTTAAAATTTGAATAGGGTGCCCGTTTGGTCTTAATGGCCTTGAGGAATTCACTGTTCCTATATATATATATATATATATATATATATTTTAGATTTAAAAATTTAAAATTAAATTTTAAAAATTAATATTTTAATCAAATAAAAATTGTGTTTTCACCAATTAACAGAGGTTAACAAACAAGACTGGAGTGTATATAGTTTTAAATGACCTAAGGAGTAAATTTTCAGAAAAAAAAAACCAAGATTTTAAAATTCTGAAAGGTTTATCATATATGTTTCCTAAATTATAATGCTTAAGGAATAGATAAGATAGACAGTTGATGTCATTTTTTTTATTTATAATTAATTATAATTATAATCAATTTTTTTCTTGTCTATTTTTGAAGAGCTCCAAACAAACCCAAGCAATAAGAAGTAAGTAGGAAAATCTGACGAAAGTGATACTAAAGGGACCAATACTAATCAAAATAATATATGAATTCTCATTTCAAAATTTGAACATATACCCGAGGGTGTTTGGCAAATCAAAACACATCTCCTTCACAAAGAATAACAATGCACCTTGTTTATGGATTATAAAATAAATAAATGATTATAATGAGAAAATAAAAAAGTATTGAAAATGAAAAAATTTGATTTGATTGATTTTTGTATTTAAATAATAAATAATGTGATATAAAAGTGAATGATTTGATATATATTTATTTATATATAATTAAGAAAACCTTGAATCTAGACAATTGCAAAACACTACTTTTACAGCACCCAATATCAAACTGACACCTAAGAAAAACTAAAGAAATGCATAATAACATGATTTGTTTTATTTGAAGGATGAGGAAGAAAAAAAATATGAAAGAAATACCGATTAGGTGAAGGCGAAGGTTCTGTTAATTGAACTCGAGACCCATGGCGTGCAGTGAGTCCACACCGTGGGTTTCGCCGTGAGTCAACTCTCTCGGGTTTTGAATAGGGTGATAAAAATCTTTAATGGGTTAAACTACTTCTAGGTTTTAGATTTGAATTGAATTTTGAGGCATTAAAATTGGTTTGGGGCATTAGAATCGAGGTTTAAAGCGGTTCGGCCCAATTACAGCATGTTTTGTTCGGATTGTGGCGATAGGCCCGTGAGATCAAGCCCCAAACCTGGATCTCAAAAACGTCAAAAGTCTTGCTTTTTTGTTTTTTTTATGTGAAAACAAACTGCCCAAGCCCAATGATGCGAGGTGATGTGTGAGCGTGAAGAGCGGAAAACAAACATTTCATCTCGAAAACTGCTGCTAGAACCAACTTTGTTCTAGGCTGAATTTACCGGATAGAGATGTCCTCATTTTTTTTATAGGGAAAGAACATTAAAACATCTTGTCGGTTGCCAAATTTTTTTAAATCTTTAAGGTTTTTTTTTTGACAATTTACTCCTGAATAACTCGAATTTAAAAAATTCTGCCATCAAAATTTTGTTAATCTGCTAATTAATTTGGGTTAAAACACATCGTTTGACCATTAAAATATTAATTTTTTAATTTAATTTCAAAAATTAAATCTAAAATTTATTATTATTATTTAAAAAAAATAAAAGAGAATGCAGGGGTGGAACTTAGGGGATGGCTGGCCACCCCCTTAGGCCATGGGGGTGGCTCGACCACCCCCAAAAGGCCACAAACACCAGCACCTCCACCACCATTTGTCCCATTGGCCCTCTTATTCTTATGCAAACATAAAACTGTCCCCATGGGGCCGAGTTTCAGCGTGACTCAAGCTTATTCCCACATGGGTCGCCCACCATCTGCTTGTTCTTCCTCCCTATATACTGAGAATTAATAAATAAATGTTATTGCTTTATGGTATGGATATTCATGATTGTGTATTGATTGCCCAATAGCCTTTTTTTTTCTTTTTCTTTTTTTCTTTTGTGTACATCTGAACCATATATATATATATATATATATATATATATATATATATAAAGGGTTCTCTGTTTCGCTCTGTTTTAGTTTCCTAAAACAGATAAAAACTCCACAATGCTTCTAATTGGACAATTGAAGAGTTTTCCTCGGTGCTGAAGAAGATGGCGAGTCAAGTGGTCCTTTCTTCTATAGCTGGAGTGGCAATCATTAACCGGACAAGTATACGACCTCTGCAACAAAATCTAAAGGATCAAATAAAAGTCAAGAGCTACTAGAACTGCAAAGATATAACTAAATATACATGACAAGAAACCTTCAAACCTCAACTTGGAAATATCACGTGAATGAGGCCCACTTGAAGGAGCTTCTCAGGAGGTCTCCCACCTGATAATAGTCCATTCAAATCTGAAGATACAGCCTCTCGGCTTTTTTTTTTTTTTTTTTGTGGCCTTTTGGGGGTGGCCAGACCACCCCCTTGGCTGTGGGGGTGGTTTGGCCACCCCTAGACCAGCCATCTACGAGCTACCCCTATGGCCTAAGGGGTGGTCCGACCACCCCCATGAGCAATTTTTTTTTTTTTTTGTGGCCTTTTGGGGGTGGCCGGGCCACCCCTTTAGGGCATGGGGGTGGCCAGCCACCCTCTAAGGGGTGGTTCGGCCATCTCTGCATTCTTTTTATTTTTTATTTTTTTATTTTTTGAAATTAAATTAAAAAAATTATTATTTTAATGGGTCAAAACAAATGCATTTTGACTCAGATAACGGCAAGCTTAACAAAATTTGATGCATGAATTTTAGTGTAAATTCGAATTACTCAGGGAGTAAATTGTCAAAAACAAAAAATTTAGAGATTTAAAAAAATCCGGCGACCGACCCAAAGTGTTTTGATATAATTTCCCTTTTTTTTTTATAATATGAGATTCTAATATTTTAAAATTTAAGATTTTTCTTTTATTTAATAATTTAAACAAAGATTAAATACTTAATACCTCCTTAGAGTTTTACTTATTTATTTTTTTCTCTCAAGGTTTGATTTTTATCACAAAAATCTTATGATTTTTATAAAGACCAAATTGGTCTTTTCTTCTATTGACTTAACAGAAGTTCATGTTACTGACATGTGAGTTAATTAAAATTTGACATTTGGCATAAGTGATCACGTCATCGGTGATGACATGACTACCTAATTAAATTTTTATTTTATTAAAAAACAAAAACAAAAAACAAAATTGGGGTGGCCAAAACCACCCTGGGTTAGGGCTGGGGTGGCCGAGCCACCCATGGGCCACCATGGAGCCAAGGGATGGCAAACCACCCCAAACCCCAAACCTCTCATCTCATTTCACCCACCATCATTGCACTAAGGCGTAAACCTCTATTTCCCAGACTTTGACACTAAGCGACTCACAATTCCGCCATACAAATCCTGCATAAAGAAGTAATAGAGACTGAGAGATACGAAGATAGACAATGAGTTGTTGAAGATTGTAAAAACAATGGTTTTCTCGACAATAATATCATCCTAACCCCATCTCTACTTGCCAAGAGCCCACAAACCTAGACCATTCCGCTTCTTCTTCTTCTTCTTTCGGTTTACCCCTTTCCGGCCAAAGCACCCTTTAGCCACCCCTAATTTTTTTCCTTTTTTTAAATAATTTTTTAATTTTCTTTTTAAAATAAAAATTTAATTAGATGGCCATGTTATCACTAATGACGTGGCCACTTATGCAAATGTCAATTTTAATTAGTCCACGTGACTAGTGACGTGGACTTTTGTCAACTAAAATGGATGGAATGATCAATTTGGTCTTTATCAAAATCATAAGGACCTCATATGATAAAATCAAACTATAAAGAAAAAATAAAGAAGTGAAACCTAGAGGTATTAAGTATTTAACCCTTTAAATAAATGTAGAAGTTTATGTATTATTAAGATAATTAATTTTGGTTTTAATATGTTAAATTAGGCCTAAATAAACCAAATTGCAACAACCCGCTTGCTTAACAGAATCGTGGGGCTATATTGTATAAACTCATTCAATTAGTAAATAATATATACCCGACTCACTCAAGAAAATTTAATTGTGAATTACAAAAATAATGCAAGTACTATGAAGATTGGACACCCATGGTTAGGACTACAAATAAGCCTATTAATAAGCTTGCTGAGCTTTATATATATATATATATATTTTTTAATCTTAGTAGCAAGCTCAAACAAGGTGTTTATCGATCAAACTCAAGGAGCTTAACGGTGAAAATTTAAGTTTAGTTGAGTGGTAGATTGTTTGAAATTAGCAATTTTATCTTGAGCCTAGTAATAGTAGGCATTTGAATAAGCCCCTTAAAGGGTAAGCTCAGAGTATTTCTAACAATGATTACTAGTTTAGCTACTCTAAAAGTATAACTCACTAATTTAGTTATTGATTTTTCACTACACACTCTAGCAAAACATCTATTTTAATTAAATATTATTTTTTAATATTATTTTATTATGTTCTAACTTTTCCTTTTCTTCCTCATCTCTTTCAAAAGGAGAGAGAAAAAATAATAAACAAATCTTACAAGGTGTTACAGTGTGAAAGTTCACTATAGCCAGTGGCGAAGCTAGAAACGCAGATTATTTTTTTAAAATTGCAATTTGATTTAAAAATGCAGATTATTTTTAAAAAAATGCACTCCCAAACGGACCCTTAGTTACTAATTCAAAATAATAATAATAATAATAATAATAATAATAATAATAATAATAATAATAATAATAAAAGCTTAGTTACTAGGCCAGACCTTTTCTTAAGAAAAAAAAAAAATCCTAAGAGCTTGATTATAAATTTATGTTCTTATGATTAGAATGAATAAATTTTGCAATTTCGACTTGATGTATTTCAGACTTGCTTTTTACAAACCAGCTTTTAAATATGGCGTGTTACTTGATATGTGAAAAATATATATTTTTTAATAGAATTTACTTTTCACATTTTTTAGTTTAATAATTTAACCAACACATGATTTTTGAAAATTGGTTTGTAAGAAATTTCTATTAAGCCCATAAAACGGTTGTCTCAAAATTGGTTTGTAAGAAATTTCTATTAAGCCCATAAAACGGTTGTCTCGCTAAATTTTATCCTTGTACTTCAGCCTCCTTCGATCTTTACGCCCATATTTGGCCATATGAGCTCATGTGCCCTGGTAGAGAATTAAAAATCTACACCCCCTTTCTTTCTCTTCCTTTCTATTTTGCAATTTGGGTAGAGAATTTAAGAAGACCCTGATCCTTTGGGTGTGCAAACATCTTCAGAAAATTATTGGGTGAATAGTTTAATGACTCAAATAGTTCGAAAATCAAAATTGTATTACCACCAAGAAAGATTAATGGCATACACCCTGGTTCATTGTTGTCATTGTTTGACAAACATCTTTCAATAGGTTAATTGCAATACCCTTTTCATAGAAGACTATTCAAGCAACCAAAAAGCTTTACAATAAGAAGGCACAAGTATGATCACCAGATTCAGCAGGATGCACTCTCAGGCATCCAAGTGGGATTTTCGCTTACGATGCATTTTCTTAATATGATAGTGTCTACTTCCACCACACAATTGCATCAATAGGTGCAAAGAGAGTTATCTTTCCAGGGGTAGAATTGGACCCCTCACCTATTTCCATTCCATTGCAACAATTGCACTTTGTGAAGATCCCTTGAAATTAGGTTGTCCGATTTCAGTGAAATTACGATAGTGCAAGTAAGAGAGAGGTTGCAAAGTCCATCTGCCCCACACCTTAAGCTGCCTCGAGCAGTTGAGCTAGCCTCACTCTTAGTTGCTTGAATTTCAGCCAAATTTTAGAGAATCCCAATAAGATTGCACTAATACTTAAGATGCCAAAAGTGAGAAAGTGCCATAGCATTGGATTTCGTATTCCCAAAGATTGGGGTATAACGCTTATGCAATAGCTTAAGCCACATGCAGAATTTTCGTGATGCAAATTTCATTTTTTTTTTCTTCTAATTTAATTTCCTGTTGTTGGAATGACTCTTATCCGTACCTAAAACAGTATTAACAAACCCTATCCTCTTACAGAAACCAGAGACTTCTCTTTATGAAAAATGGAAACAAAGAAGAGAACTGCATGAATGAAAGGACAAGGACCCTCTGATCTAATAGTATTTGCTTTGAATTTCATATGGACTTTTGTAATGAAAACACTGAGCCACAACCTCATTCCATTTCACATCCCATTTCTATTACCATACAAAAGATAACATTCTCAACATGTGATTTAAAAACAGCACATATTTGAAATAAATGACATGAGACACATAGTTTAGAACAGTTTAAACCTTGGATACCATGTAGTTTAAGACGGCATCCATTTTAGAAGAACCCCATGTCCAAAAATGACAAAGGCATGTAGTTTACAGTAACAACTTGCAGTTTGTAAGAACCAAAGAGACATACACCTTAAACACAAAAAATACATCTAATTTTACACAGGGATATAGGTGGTTCACAACAAATTACATGTGCTTCAAAACAACATTTAGTTTAAAACCCAAAAAAAAAAATGACATGTAGAACGAGACACACATTATGAGAATGGCAGAACAACTTTTTGTTTCTTAGAACAGTACGCAGTGAAAATATTGTCATTATAGTTCAATAAACAACGAGCAATTTTTGCTTAGAAAAAAAATGACAGTTTTAACAATCATCTTGAGACATGAAGTTGTCAGCAAAACAGACTATGCACAAATGCAGTTTAGGTTGAAAAACAGCATGCAGCATAACCCAAGAAAATGGTACAGAAACATAGCGTTACAGTCGACACATTGCAAACGTCCATTTACTGGAGAGAGAATTTGGATTGGGGGTGTTGGTTCTTTCATTTGAATGGAACTTGTTAGATAGTGAGTGTGGAAGTAAGAAACCTGCTAGCATACTTTCAGCCAAAATAAAGAAGAGAACTGCTAGCATACCTTAACAGTTGATACAGAAAAGGTCAACACCCCGCGGAGATGGACACAAATGCTCTTTGGAGTGGAAAGTAACCAAATTTCAGCACAGAACTACTTTTCACTGTAGGTGTTCAGGATCCACATCCCCCAAGGCCTATGCATCATGAATGCGTAATCATGAGTCAGTTGAAGGGTCACAAATAAAAGGGTCAGAACCATAGTTTGCAGTAGTTACCAGGATAACTCCTTTTAGCAGTCTTTTGCCACCAAACGTGTTCCCCATAAAAGGAAAGACCTTAACCCAGATGCCACTTCTGCTCATCCTTCTGTTTTATCAAATATAACAACTGCTAACTAAGATCATTTCTTTGCTTTATGAAAAAGATATCATTCTCTAGCAACCTGAATGTGAGCATGGTCATCAAGAGTGATAATGAAGCTCATTTCTCTCTTTACGAGCAAAACCGTTCTCTAGCTGCCTGAATTCTACTTTCATGGTCATCGGGAACCCCATCAACATTAATCTCTTTCTTTGGCAAGTTTGATAGTTTTTCCTTAGTTTCTTCCCTATATGACCAGTCCCGCCACTGTTCCACACAAGCCAAAACCTCAAGGTCAATGATGTTTGTGTGCAATCTTAAATTAGGAACAAAACCCATTTTACCTCTAATATGCTTTAGGACAAAACTGACTTACCTCAGTTTGTTGATATGAATTTTCTTAACCTTGTTTAGAATGGGCTTGACCCAATCTATCTCTACAGCACATGCATTGCATAAGTACGGGAGGTTGCAATGAGCTCATGGTAGACAACATAGTCTGGGAGTTTTCCTCGTCATCTGGTCTCAGCATAGAGGATGGATGCACCTAAAATGAAACACAATTTACCTTCAGGTTTCTTAAAACAATGCATGAACTGAAAGATCAAAATACAACCCACCAGTTTTCAACCTTTATAATCTCAGTACTAACTGCTTTCACTATTTTAAACAAAATATGCCTTGCCACAATCTCGATCCGACTAAAGTCAAGATTTTTGAAAGTGAATTCAAAGTTCAATCATTCAAAAGTTGAATCAAATCAACAAATTTCTAGAATTGTTGCTCTGAAACCATTTCTAGCTAAGATATAGTGTTGCAACTAACAAAGAGTAGACTCCAGAGTTGATTACCTGAACTAGTTGGGGCTTAAAGCTGAGAGTTCGATAGCCATTCTGATGAATCATTCTCTCAGCAAGCTGATTTGCATAACCTATGCACAAAGCTTTCCTCAATTTCTGGTAAGCCAGCTCACTCTCTTTCCATCTCCCATTTGCATACATCTAGTGATCCTGTTGTCCAAATACCACATAAATTGTTAGAAGTAAAGGAGAATAACATCCAAAAGGGGTACTGTGCATGAAAGGAAAACAGAAACAACTAAGATAAACAGAATACTGAAAAAGTAAATTTCTAGACTGGCAGATTCATCTCTGCTCCAACTTCCACAACAAATGCAATAAATGGGAGAAATTTGTATCATGGTTATCCTACTAATGTTAAAACAGAGTGATCCCAACAGTTCCTTGAATGGAGCGAACTGTGGTAGCGCTGGATATTATATTGGACCTAAATAGTTGACTCTCATCAAGTTCTAATTGCTTATACTCTTCTAACCACACCAAACAAGAACTTTCCTCCAATTCTTAGACACTCATACTAGCATTGACTCTTTTTGGTCTCTGAATGTTGGGGATTCAAATGGTAGGTCTATGTATGATTTCATTCAAATTGGGACCTTATGCTGTTCTACAAAATTAGCCTACTTCTATGTACTCGCTTCTTGTTTTTAGTTATCTTTTGCCTTCGAAAGAAATCTTTTTTCTCACTATAATTCCCAAGTTTAATAAGGTATTCTAAAATCAGAGCTCTTTTGAATGAAACAAAAACAAAGACAACCATGAATTGGAGGGTGGGTGGGAGGAGACAATGAGAAGTAAAGCTTGCATTAGTTTTTCAAGATCAATTTCATTGGTAACTAAATGTCAAGATTATCACAATCAAGGTAACTTATATAATCAATCTGCTTCAAATATGTAAGCTCCTCGGTAATCTCTTCTTTTATATATATAATATATATATATAAGTAAATGAAATTCATTAAAAATCGGGAAGGGCACAATCCAAGTGCATAGGAAATATACACTCTTGGTAATATACAAACTGACCCTTTGCTATTTTCTGCATTATCTGAGATAATTGTTTCGAACATCTTTGACAAACAACATCCCGCACCTACAATAAGCAAGTGTAGAAGCATTATATTTCAGAGCAGAATTGCAGATATCCTAATTAAAGTACAGCTGTACAATTAGGAGACATTTCCTTCTTCTCACAACAGAAAGGCCAAGGTACATGCTGAAAAGGAATGACAACTATGCATGCTCAACAAGTATTCACAGCAAACTCCTCTGCCTCATGGCCAACAAAAGCAACTAATGTGTGGATTGCATATCATTATGTGGGCCTTCTTCAAATGGCTATATAAGTTCAAGTTCCTTTTATGACTTCTGCTGAGAGCTTAGTCTTAACAAATGATATGACACATCTTACAGGAGATTTCTAGATATAGCACGCTTTCAGAAACAGAAAATAAAAGAGTACCTGCAAGTCATGGTCTTTGCACCAACCAATGTCATAGTTATTCCTATCCCAATGCTCATAGATCTGAAGGAGTTGGATGTGATCGCCCAAGCCAGATCTATCAGGAAGGTCCAAGGGAGTGTGTTTCCTCTTTTTCTCATTACCCTTGCTGCAAATGGAGGTAAAGCTATTATCATTCACAAAGAAAATTTCACCAGGCCACATAAAAAGTTGCAGAAACATAAAAACTTGTATCCACATTCACTGTGATGTTACTGCTAAAACTGCTTAATTCATGATGACTGAGGGCCCGTTTGGTAGAGCTTTTCATAGCTTCTCCAGAGGTGATTTAGCTTATAAAAAAGAAGTCACCATGCAGCCTGTTTGATAACGGGTTTTTCATAGCTTCTATGAAGTAGCTTGGGCTTTTCTAGATGGCTTTTTCACAGCAATCCAAGGATTGTTTCTCAAAGCCACTGCAGCTTCTCATGTTTTGAAAAGCCACAGCCCTGCCAATCAGCCCCAACTTTTTTTTTTTTTAATAATTATGTTTGGTTTTGGTGTGTGTGTGTGTGTGTTGTGGGTGGGGGGATGGGTGGAACACGATGCACAACTAAACTAAATCACATAATACTACACACAGCAGGACAAAATAAAAGTTTTATTCCATCCACAAGAAGGAGACCATCTTATATAATAATTTCAGGAGTTCACCTTCGACCAGGAAGCAGTGTGGTTTCTGCCGACAACATGGCAGCAACACTGAGAGCCTGGGATAAGCAACCACACTCATTTGCCTCCATTAAGGTTCTCGAAAGTGAAGGTTCTAGTGGAAGCTCTGGGTAAAATCACAGAACAAACTCAGTGAACACAAAATGCTCATCCATGAATAGAAATCAGTCACCAAAGTACATGCATTGTATAAGATGGTGGCTACAAACTCTTAATATTTATTCCTATCATAACATTTCAATAATTGGAATGAGAATTTTGTACCAGCCATTGTTCGTCCAATACTTGTGATTGATCCATTTTCATCAATAGCATCAATGAGATACAATTGCTTCAGAGCATCTTCTAGAGACTCAGCTGCAGCAAAGCCAATAAGATTAAATGACTATCCAATTATCTTAAGTTGTATGCATTAATAGTGAAGAAAACAAAGAAAGAATGCCTTCTTACAGGAAGGAGGATCAAGAAAATCAAACTTGAGAATATCCATATCAGAGAGGTCCAATGATTTCAAATAGAGAACACTGCCAGTAAGAGAAGATCGTTGTATTTCAGGAACTGTAACATCCAGGAAATCATTGTGATAAAGCATGGAAGGGTATAATCAATAGCATTTTCCAGGACGTGTTCTTCCAGCTCGGCCTGCACGTTGATTAGCTTGCACTCTGCAAACATGAATCCAATATTCATTATAATGATAAGCAATATTATCATCAATATTACTATGGCTTATATTATCATCAATTCTCCACCCCCTTTTATTGGATATATAGAGAGAATTGAGCCTTGACTCCTATCTCCTTTTACATGCCACATCTACACCATAGTCGCCAAAAATCACACTTGGATTTTTTTAAAAGAAAGAGGGCAAAATAGAGAAACAATTAGCATCACAATCTTTACTTTCTTTTCCTACTCTTTTTTTATTTTTTCTTCTTCCTTTCTATATGGGGCACCTTTAGGGGCTGGTTGGTTGCTGAGGAGGCAGCATCCAAATCTAGGCAGAGTGTGTTATTTGCAAATGCATATCTTAGGGATTCGTGATAAGAACCCAGCAGCTCATAGTCTCTCACTCTCTGATCTAAGTCACAATGATTTGAACACAAAGACTATCATCCAAGGGTGCAAAACAAAGCCGGTGGAATAAATTTTTATGATGGAAACTTGACCAATCTCATGTATGGTAATTCAAACAAATGCAACAAGATAATAAAGTGCAAGCAAAGAGGAAAAAATCACAATGCAAGAGAGGCTACTAAAACCATTTATATGCTGTAAGCTACATCAAAATATAAATAATCAACTGCTTACTTGCTAATTTGAACAACATCAAGTGAATACATGCCAGTTGTTGGGTTGTATTGCCGTTGCTTGACATAACCAGAATCAATAACATACCTACCAAGTAGACATAATTCATGAATATAAGTGAACCTTTTAACACAAACATGCTAAGTCACAATCAATTCACAAGATCACAGTTGGTGAAACTTAGTTTTATAAAAATAGATACAAAGAGAGCAGTGTGTCTAGCCGCAGCCCCTTGGAGGGGATTTGGAAGGGATGATGGATCTATCTTCCAAATCTCACATAGATGGAACACACATTTTTTTTTAATCTTTTTTTATCAGTAAATATCAATTTATTAAAAGCGCAAGGGGAGCAACCCATGTTTACAGGAAGTATACAAAAAGAGTGGAACACACATGAAATAAACATAAACTAAAATATGGCAGAGGAATGAAATTGCCAAATGATAAATGTTATAAAAGTATCATCTCTTACACAACACCGTCAACTGTCAATGATGTTTCAGCAATATTTGTGGAAACAATAAATCGCCGGCAATTAGGAGGTGGAGGACTAAATACGCGCACCTGCAGGGTCATAACAAACATTAGACACAATTTTATTGAATCAAATATATTATTAACCAAACCCCATGGATATTCAACCATATTCATATGCTTCTATGGAGTTACTCATCAGACATGTGAAAACAGGATCCGTTAGTCAGGGCATAATGGTCATATGCTTACTAAAGGTCTTTGTTCACTTGCACAAAATACCATACCCATATCTAATGACCCAACTAATAGGCATGAAAATTTATTTGATTATACCATTAACAAAGACAAACAGACCATTGCACCTAAAAGTGTTTATATGCATGATGTTGTGAAATAAAATGGAACCACTTTTTTATTTGAAAGGACCAGAGAGTTTACTCTTATGCTAGCAACAAAATCCAAAAGGTAGCCAATCTAAAACATTACTAAAGAAGCAAAAAACCTTAAAAGCAGGAAATGGCAATATTTTCATCATGCTTTCATACAGAAATTAAAAATAATAAAATAATAAAAAAACCTGCCTGCATTTCAGGTGGCAAAGAACCATGAAGGGGAAGGATTATGGCATCCATGCAGGATCCTTCGTCTAGACTTCGAACTCTATCCTCCAACTTTGATACCAACTTCTCTATGTCATCCTATATAAGATGTGACTTCTTCTGTCAATAGAACCATTGTACAAGAAGCATTATATATATATATATATATATAAACAGAAATAGTGCACTCCAAGAAAGCAAAAATTAAAGAATAAAAAAATTAAAAATTAAAGCTCACCTGCCCAGTCATGAATATTAAGACATCACCTTCTGGTTCACGAATGTGTATGTCTGTAACAAACACAGAAAAAACATTTGGTCAGTAAGACCTCATAAACAAGTGAAAGTTCAAAATTATAGTAAAATATCATGGGCAGCAATAGCATAGAAAACTTTTACTTTATATTTACAATAGAGATTAACAGGAAAGTTGCAAGATATTCCGTTATCTATAAGGTGCTGTGAAGCCCTTAATTAACAGGAAGATGCAGCTTAAAACCTTACCAGCTATTAATACAAATTCAAAGGGAAAGAGCTATATAAAATCACTTGAATTGAACAAAAAAATGGCAATTCAATTAAGTTAAACTTATCTACTACATTCTGTAACAGACATGAAGAAGAAGAAGAAGAAGAATAGAGGGAAAAAAAAAATTTACTATAAATTATCAAAAATAATGCAGTGGAATATGTTCTAAATTACCTAGTCCAACATAATCAAGCTAACCAATATCTGAATCACACTGCCACTACCACCTACATACTAATATTAGGAACCTTGGTCAACATATAAAAAGCGTGTCTTCCCGGCATTACCATTTTGCAAATATTCTATAAAAATACATTTCAGTGAAACAAAACAAATCTATAAATTAACAGAAACAAGATACATAAATTTATGCTATAGAAGACATTATCATTGCATCAGGAGTAGACTAGTGGTTTAATCATACCGAGCTGTTTTAAAGAAGACTCAACATAGCTTGTAGGGCGCTCATTGCTGTACAATATCTCTACAGGGTATAACTTCCCTGGGACATTTAGGATGGGGCAATTCGAAAAGAATTTTGATACTTTTTCACCATCAAGAGTTGCTGAAGTGATAAGAACCTTTAAACTGGGCATGTAATGTAACCAATCGCTTCATCAACCCCAGCAATATGTCCCTGACAAAAGAATGTGTTCATAATTGAAGTGCATACCCAAAATGCCACGTGTGGAAACAGTTATGCATCAAAAGTTGCAAGACTGGAAAATTTACATCTTTGAGATCTAGGGAACATCATATGGGGGGAAAATAACGGTGTGACACCCACCATGAAAATGACATAGACTAGGCATAGAGAGTAAATCTTACGTGTTCAGACTCCTCTCATGAGCTTCATCCAATATGATTACTGAATACTGATTAAGCTCCGGGTCAGACAGACTCTCACGAAGAAGGACTCCATCAGTAAGATATCTGAGCAGTTCACAAGTGTATAGTTAGGGACCAACAGACTCAACAAAATTAGAGTGAAATCTGTGAAAACATGATTGAAATCTCCTCTCAGTTAATAAAAAGTGAATGCATTACTTAATACGAGTCCTTTCTGAGGTTCTGTCTTCGAATCGGATAGCATATCCCACTTCATACCCAAGTTGAACACCAAGCTCCTGTGCAACCCTTCTGTGGGCATTAAAATCATAGAATAAGAAACAAACAAAAAAAAGTTGGTCCCAGATATTAGCAATACACATTCGATGTTACTCAACCATCATTTTTCTGATGAATAATGTTACTCGACCATCATTATGAGTGAATCAACCACACAAAATACTTCTCGATAAAAGAATTCGCACAATCAGCTAGGGCAACAGCCAGTTGATAATTCAAGAGCATAGCCTATATTTATTCATTAGTAGGCAATGAATTGAAGCAAATCTTTGGAGGAAAAAAAAAAGAAAAAAAAGATTGGGCATTATGGTAAATCATATTCTATATAATTGTCTTCGAAAGTTTTTGAGTAGACTAAGCGAAATGGTAGTATAACGATGAGTTCAGTGGAATTTAATTCCTTCTAGGGTCTCCTAATACCGGAAAAGAGTAACATAAATAATTCTACTCTCTTTTCTTTTTATTTTTCGGAGTAATTTTACTTTCTTTCATTTCCTCAATTTTCTCAGAAAACAAACAGATCATGATATTGTTATATTAACACCTTCGACACGCAATTCTGTCATAATAATCTTCCATCTTGTTTTTCGCAATAAAAAGCCACCAAAACCCCAAGTATAACATTGTAACATTGAAACTCTGCCTCGCAACGGAGACTGCTGCGACTCGGCGGGGCTGAGTGACGCCGACGATTCCAGACTTGGTGTAGCCTATCCGAGGCAGCATCTGAGAGAGCTGGGTGCTCTTTCCCGAGCCGGTCTCTCCGATTATCACCACCACCGGGTTCCGCTCCACCGTCTCTATGATTTGATCTTCGAACTGGAGGATCGGGAGGTTCGCCATTGATGAACCAAACAAATCTCCAAGTCACTGTGTGAAAAGAGTTGGGGTTTAAGGGATTTTATTGAATAACGGGTAAATTGGGGTTTTAGAATTTTTCGTCAACACTTCCTTACAGATTAGGGTCGACTGGCTCAGTAAAACCGTTGTTTGTAGCATCGACCGGTCGGTCTGTTTAATAAGACGACATTTAACGAAGAACGCTACCCACTTTCATTTTCATATTTATTTATATAAATTATTAAATTTGAGATAAATTATTCAATATTAATTTTAAACGTTACATTAAAATTATGATGGTAGAGTCTCAAAGGGTAATTTAATCGGTTAAAAATCACGTCTCATAAAGTGAAGGTTTTTACTTCAAATATCTTCCTATTCTTATGTGAACATGTATACAAATAAAATAATAATAGAAATATGAAGAAAATGTTAATAATATTTTTTTTTATAAAATTCCTCAACTTTTGGTAAGTTGGTAATCGTGGAGCCAATTAGCTGAGTTGAGCCTAACATTAAAAGTTTTGTTCCACTTAACTTTTATATCGAATATGAATCAAGCTTTCGACTTATCACCTAGTTGAATAATTTGTTTACATTTAACTCATTCTTCAAAATTTTCCACATGATTCTACAAACAAAGGAAAATGTTTGAATTGCTATAATTTCTTGACAAACGGATGTGATAATCTATAATTAAGAAAATGAATAAAAGTATATGGTTGATAAGTCAATTACTAATTAATCAAATTAACAAGTTAAATATTTTACATAATTATTTCAGTAATTATAATCTGTCTTGTAAAATAACTTATACAAAATGCTCCTTAGCTCATTCAATATTTACAAGCTACTCTTTTGCTTTCCAAAATAGCATCCCGTGTCACAAGTTCCACTCCCCTGACCCACAACCCGGCCATTTCAACCCCACCATCACATACAAAATGCAGCACCTTATTTTTGTTAGTCACCACATGAAACATTCCTAGTTCATCAGCATCAAACTTCCTCCTGCGATTCCAGCGGAATGCTGCACTAGAGCCAACCTCAGCCCACTGACAAATCACATTTCTCTTGCTCGATTTCCCCCACTGCAAAACCCCAACATTCCCTACCATCCTCGCCACTTTCACATGAGGATTGAGCAGCACATCTGCCGCCCTTTGAGTGCTTCTTTACGCGGGCCCCATCAAGCACCAACGTTCGAGCAATCTCGTCAAATATCACACGCTCAGCTGCTGCGCCGTTTCGACACCCATTTTTCCTTGCCAGCATGAGTGCAGTCTCGTGTCTCTCATTCTCAACGTCACATCTTGCTCCACAGGAGATCAAAAGCTCACACAGCTGACTATGGCCTCCCATGGCAGATAACATCAATGGGGTATATCCATCATCGTCTAAGGCATTAACATCATAGCCCCTAATGGTGAATTTACGAACAGAGTTTATATCTCCGAGGAAAGCTGCACGATGCAGAGCATAAAACCCAAAAGAGAAACGATGTTTCCTCTCTCAAGTACATATTCGATCATCAACTTTTCAAAGGTTTCACTGTTTTGCTTTGCTTTGAATAGATCAATTGCTGTCTCACCATATTTATTATGCAGTTCTATATCAGCCCCAGCATAAACAAGTAACCGGAATGCCTCTATACGACCGCGTTTTGCAGCTATCATGGCAGCTGAGAAGCCATTCCACGTAAACTTAATCGGGAAGATTTCGTCGAAACTCACGTAGAAAGACGTTTGCAGATCGAAACCCAGATACGAGGCCGTTGCTGGGAGGAGTGGACGTGAACCGGCTGCCGTCGATAGCGGATAGCGAGGATGAAATGGGGTTTCTTCGCCGAACAGCACCGTTTCGAGCTTAAGCGGGAAGAGGAGCGAGAGAGATGCGGTTAGTTGCAAACTTCAGGCCATATTTTTTTTTTTCTTTTTTGTCATTCATATATGAGGTAATGGGGTAGGCTGGCTTCTGGGAAAGGTAATGGGGTCCAGTGCCGCTACAGGTGAAAAAAATTTGAAAAATAGCAAACTGACCTGCAGACTTGGTTCAGTACGAACGGTAATGTAGCTACAGTACTGTTACAAAGCTACAGTACCGTTCCCGTTTCCCCGCAAACAGAGCCATTATGTACATTTATATAGATGGGTATGCGAAGTGACCTCATCTCGGGCTTTTAAATTAGTCTTTCCCAACGATGTAAGTGAATTAAATAGTGATCACACTGTTTAGCACTCGGCAGGTCTGCCAGTGTGTTATCACCTCATTAGGGCCTTTAAAAAAAAGTCTCTTTAATCGATGTAACATTATAAAATAAATAATAATTTCACTGTTCAATACTTGACCGGATGGATGGCATTGACCCTTGGGGCCATTTTATTTGTTCACTCTTTCCGCATCTTTCAACAAATTGCTTTTTTTATTTTTTCTGAAAACTTCACTTAGGCTGCGTTTGCCAATGGCCTGGCTTGGCCTGGCTTAGAAAAAGTTGTTATTTTTATTTGTGCGTGGCAGACTACAGTGACAGGTTGCAGAAATTGTGTCTTTCAAAGTGTTTTTTTTGTTTTAAAAAAATTGAAAAATGCATGAGAACTTAACCCAACCTTCATGAGAATATGGCACGTGTGAAGGACTTTTGGCTCTTTCACTTTTCAAACCAAAAATTTGTAGCCATTCCACTGCAACCTGTCACCTCCTATTGCTATTTTACTGCAGCCCCTGCCATAATTCAGTCTGATTTCCCACTTTTTTCAAGTCAGGCCATTGGCAAACGGAGCCTTAATTTCTTTAAATTTTTGCGTTTTTGTAAGTAAGAACTCTTCAAAATTTAAAAACTCTTATTTACTTCTTTAAACTTTTAATTATTTTTAATTTGATCTATTCGTATAAATTAAGACACAAATTTTTTTTAAAAAATAAAAATATCCATGATTTTTATTTTTAAAAAAATAAAAAAAATCTGAAAGTTAAAATTTTATACAAAAGTCACAATTTGAAATTTATTATTTAAAATTTTAACTTCAAAAATATATTTTTATTTTTTTAAAAAATAATTAAGGATATTTTGATTTTTTTTAAAAATTGTGTTTTAATTTATAGGGATGAATTAAATTAAGAGCAATTAAAAATTTAAGAAGAATAAATGAGAGTTTTTAAAGAAAAACTCAAATAGAAACATATATTTGTAAAGAAAAATATATTTAATAAAAATACCCTCTCAAATTTTAGAAGTTTTTAAGTTTATTTTCTGACTTCTTAATTTTATGTAATTGGCCAATTTCGACAATTTTTGTCGATCAGTTCTAATGAAAAATCATTAAAAATTTATACAAAAAATAATAATAATGACAAATGGATCAATAAAATTACAATGCCTAAAGAATAAATAAGACATCAGATGTCAACCTTTTTTTTATATATATATTTAATTGTAAATATAATCAATTTTTTTTTAATCTATTTTTTAAGAGCACCACAAACTAAACCTAAACAACAAGTACGAAAATCTGACGCACGTCTTCTTTTTTTTTTTAAATAAATAAATAAACGCACGTCGTCACTTTGAGTTTTGTTCAACTGTTTTGTACACGAAAATAGAAAACACACTGCCAACGCGCGAGAAAAACAAAACGTCAAAAATCTTGCTTTTTTGTGATGTGAAAACACACTGCCCAAGCCCCAAGACCAGTGATGCGTGAAGAGTGGAAAAGACATGCATGTTCAACACGTACCACACACCCATCTTGACACGAAAATTTGCTTTTGTTATTTTCTAGAATACGCGTTGTCTTTTATTATTGTTACCATTATCGTGAAACTCCTAAAGTAGATCCAAACTTTTGCTTCTGGTGTATCCTTCTCATACTTGCAGTCCTAACTGAGTACGAGAGGAAGCACGGTAAAGGAAACTGCAACTCGGTGGCAGAGGAACACCCGTTCGGCACTCTGCGACTAGGGCTAAAGGATCCGATGGGTCGACCACCTCACTCATAATCGCTAGAAGGCTGCCTTCATTTCCGCTCAACCTTGATCCACATACCAAGTACGGGAACGAATGGGCTCAGGTACTTGCTTATACATGTAGTCTTTTAGCACGAAGAATCAACCAAAAAAATTAAAAATAAACGAACTTTTAGAAACATAAATTTTGTCGTGTGATATTTTTCATCTTAATCGTTGAAAAAAAAAAAAACCTAAGAAATACGGACAATGTAATTAGTATTCATGTTCTGAAATTTGAAAAATACATGTTTGTCTTGGCTGCTTAGGCTCACGGTAGATTCAGGGTCTCTCCAACCTGCATAGTTGTTTGGTGGGTAAGACAAGAAAGGCTACATGTTATTTGTTATCAAATCAAATTTAGAACTACCTTTAACAGCCTCCTGGGTTCCAACCCATCGCTGTCCTCTTCTAGTTGTCTTAGCATCATCAAATCTGAAATAATTCTAGAACTTAGATCTGCCTCAGTTTCATCTCTTACCTACTGTTACATCTATATTAAAAATCAGGAAGTTAAAAGAAGAAACTTAAATTTTACCGTCCGAAATATCTGCCATATTGGATGCTTTTTGCGGGCATGTAACCTGTAAAAAAGTTTAGACATTCCAATAGGCTTAATCATATATAACTAATTGGGAGCAAAAAAAATGTTCTTGCAGTACAACTTAGCTGTTCAGAGCAACCACATGAACTCTCAACACAAAATTTAAGCCAAATTTTGGCGAAATGCTTTAAATAGGTTGTGTGTAGAGAATGTTCCCAAGTTGGTTCTTAAATTCCTAGTAATGTAACTTTGTTTAGCATTTCTGTTGCTCACAATCTAATTCTTTCTTTTATTTTCATCTTGGGCAGTGGGGCATGTACCCTGTAAAAAAGTTTAAACTTTCCGATAGGCTTAATCATATATAACTAATTGGGAGAAAAAAAAATGTTCTGGCAGTAAAACTTAGCTGTTCAGAGCAACCACATGAACTCTCAACACAAAATTTAAGCCAAATTTCGGCTAAATGCTTTCAGTAGGTTGTGTGTAGAGAATGTTCCCAAGTTGGTTCTTAAGTTCCTAGTAATGTAACTCTGTTGCTCACAATCTAATTCTTTCTTTTATTTTCATCTTGGGCAGTGGGGCATGTACCCTGTAAAAAAGTTTAAGCGTTCCAATAGGCTTAATCATATATCACTAATTGGGAGAAAAAAAAATGTTCTGGCAGTACGACTTAGCTGTTCAGAGCAACCATATGAACTCTCAACACAAAATTTTAGCCAAATTTTGGCCAAATGCTTTCAATAGGTTGTGGGTAGAGAATGTTCCCGAGTTGTTTCTTAAATTCCTAGTAATGAAACTTTGTTTAACGTTTCTGTTGCTCACAATCTATTTCTTTCTTTTATTTTCATCTTGGGCAGTGCTAACGTTTCAAAATCAAGTAATTCATCAAAAACCAGAGACTTTTTTTCGGCAGATTCATCTTGAGTTTGTATTTAACCCACCGACAGATGATTTTTGTGCAGCCTACTTTGCTTGCCGCAATGGCCGGACCAGGAGATGGTATAAATGTTCTTTCAACCATGCATTGCTTAATTTCTCGAGTCTATTGGTTTTCTAGGCCGTATGGTGGACGAATTGGTTGAGAAATTGCTGGAGGCCGAATGGCTATTTGCTTTTCATTGTTGTGGGGTTTACATGTGAAAGGTTGGGTTTGATACTGATTATGTGATTGTCTTTTCTGTTTCACTCATTGCATGAACCATGCTCACGGATTTTTATGTAGTTTTATATGTATTTTCGTTAGGTATTTGTGATTTTAGTTAGCTGGATTGATTTTTCTAAATTTGATTGTGTACAAATGGAATGTTGGGTCTCATGTGTTAAGGTTTGAATAACTGTGTCCTTCACTTGGAAGGTTTGGTCTTGATAGTTATGTAAGATGTCTTTTTATCCACGAGATCAGAAAGAAGTCTTTGCTCTTTGAAGCGTTGCGTGACTGTTCTCTCTTTGCTGGACTGATTTTTGTCGAGGAATTTGTATCTGTGTATGATGTTGGATATGGCAAATTGGGAGTTCTGAAGAAATCGAATGTGAGGGGTTTCTGATGTTTTGAATTTTTTAAATTCTGGATTTTTGGCGGTAGTGTTATTGTCAGAAAGATAATTTCAAACAAACCAGCTTATTTGTTTGATCATGTGTTGTTTGTCTCTTGGATTTCAGCTTGCTCGAGGCCGAATGGCTATTTGCTTTCCGTTGTTGTGGGGTTGACATGTGAAAGGTTGGGTCTGATACTGATTATGTGATTTGTTTTTTCTGTTCCACTCATTGCATGAACTATGTTCACGGATTTTTATGTAGTTTTATGTGTTTTGTTTGGTATTTGTCATTTTAGTTAGCGGGATTGATTTTTCTAAATTAGATTGGGACTGTGTTCTTCACTTGGAAGGTTTGGTCTTGTTAGTCATGTAAGATGTCCTTTTATCCACGAGATCAGAAAGAAGTCTTCGCTCTTTGAAGCATTGCATGACTGTTCTCTATTTGCTGGACTGATTTTGGTTTAGGAATATGTATCCTTGTGTATGATGTTGGATGTGGCAAATTGGGAGTTTTGAAGAAATTGAATGTGAGGGATTTTTGATGTTTCGAACTTTTTAGATTCTGAATTTTTGGCGGTAGTGTTATTTGCAGAAAGATAATTTCAAACAAACCAGCTTATTTGTGTGATCATGTGAATGGCTATTTGCTTTTCGTTGTTGTGGGGTTTGCATGTGAAAGGTTGGGTCTGATACTGATTATGTGATTGTCTGGTCTGTTCCACTCATTGCATGAACCATGATCACGGATTTTTATGTAGTTTTATATGTATTTTCATTAGGTATTTGTCATTTTAGTTAGCTGGATTGATTTTTCTAAATTTGATTGTGTACGAATGGAATGTTGGGTCTCATGAGTTAAGGTTTGAATTACTGTGTTCTTCACTTGGATGGTTTGGTCTTGATAGTTATGTAAGATGTCCTTTTATCCATGAGATCAGAAAGAAATCTTCGCTCTTTGAAGCATTGCATGATTGTTCCCTCTTTGCTGGACTGATTTTTGTTGAGGAATTTGTATCTTTGTGTATGATGTTGGATGTGGCAAATTGGGAGTTTTGATGAAATCGAACGAGTGTTTGATGTTTTGAATTTTTTAAATTCTGAATTTTTGGCGGTAGTGTTATTTTCAGAAAGATAATTTCAAACAAACCAGCTTATTCATGTGTTGTTTGTCTCTTGGTTTTTCAGCTTGCTGGAGACCGAATGGCTATTTGCTTTTCGTTGTTGTGGGGTTTACATGTGAAAGGTAAGAAATCTTCGCTCTTTGAAGCATTGCATGATTGTTCCCTCTTTGCTGGACTGATTTTTGTTGAGGAACTTGTATCTTTGTGTATATGATGTTGGATGTGGCAAATTGGGAGTTTTGATGAAATCGAATGAGGGGCGTTTGATGTATTGAATTTTTTAAATTCTGAATTTTTGGCGGTAGTGTTATTTTCAGAAAGATAATTTCAAACAAACCAGCTTATTCATGTGTTGTTTGTCTCTTGGTTTTTCAGCTTGCTGGAGACCGAATGGCTATTTGCTTTTCGTTGTTGTGGGGTTTACATGTGAAAGGTTGGGTCTGATACTGATTATGTGATTGTCTTTTCTGTTCCACTCATTGCATGAACCATGCACACGGATTTTTATGTAGTTTTATATGTATTTTCGTTGGGTGTTTGTCATTTTAGTTAGCTGGATTGATTTTTCTAAATTTGATTGTGTACGATGGAATATTGGGTCTCATGGGTTAAGGTTTGAATTGCTGTGTTCTTCACTTGGAAGGTTTGGTCTTGATAGTTATTTAAGATGTCCTTTTATCCACGAGATTAGAAAGAAGTCTTTGCTCTTTGAAGCATTGCATGACTGTTCTCTCTTTGATGGACTGATTTTTGTTCACGAATTTGTATCTTTGTGTATGATGTTGGATGTGGCAAATTGGGAGATTTGAAGAAATCGAATGTAAAGGGTTTTTGATGTTTCAAATTTTTTAGATTCTGAATTTTTGGCGGTTGTGTTATTTTCAGAAAGATAATTTCAAACAAACCAGCTTATTTGTTTGATCATGTGTTGTTTGTCTTTTGGTTTTTCAGCTTGGTTAGATCTTCTGCAGATATTGTGGTTAATGTATTGAGCCCTCTTTTGTACTTGATTTACTCCACGTTAACTGGTGAACATTTCTTACAGTTTGGAAATATGTCATTCAAAGTGTGTTTATTATCGACAAGAAATGCATTCAATGGGTTCTATGTAGTGTAAGTGGTTAACTTTTCCTAAATTCTAGGTTTTAAACTTTGTTGCCGAATGGCTATTTGCTTTTCGTTGTGGGGTTTACATGTGAAAGGTTGGGTCTGATACTGATTATGTGATTGTCTTTTCTCTTCCACTCATTGCATGAACCATGTTCACGGATTTTTATGTAGTTTTATATGTATTTTCGTTGAGTGTTTGTCATTTTAGTTAGCTGGATAGATTTTTCCAAATTTGATTGTGTACGAATGGAATATTGGGTCTCATGGGTTAAGGTTTGAATTACCGTGTTCTTCACTTGGAAGGTTTAGTCTTGATAGTTATTTAAGGTGTCCTTCTATCCACGAGATCAGAAAGAAGTCTTCGCTCTTTGAAGCATTAAGCATTGCATGACTATTCTTTCTTTGCTGGACTGATTTTTGTTCAGGAATTTGTATCTTTGTGTATGATGTTGGATGTGGCAAATTGGGAGATTTGAAGAAATCGAATGTGAAGGGTTTTTGATGTTTCGAATTTTTAAGATTCTGAAATTTTGGCGGTAGTGTAATTTTCAGAACGATAATTTCAAACAAACCAGCTTATTTGTTTGATCATGTGTTGTTTGTCTCTTGGTTTTTCAAACCAGCTTATTTGTTTGATCGTGTGTTGTTTGTCTCTTGGTTTTTGAGCTTGGTTAGATCTTCTGCAGATATCGTGGTTAAAGTATTGAGCCCTGTTTTGTACTTGATTTACTCCACGGTAACTGGTGATACATTTCTTACAGTTTGGAAATATATCATTCAAAGTGTATATATTTTCGACAAGAAATGCATTCAATGGGGTCTATGTAGTGTAAGTGCTTAACGTCTCCTAAAATCTAGGTTTTGAAACTTTGTTTTAACGTTTATGTTGCTCTTAATCTGAGTCTCTGTTGCTTTCTTTTGGGACAGTGCCAACGTTTGGACTAATTAATTGATCGAACAAGACTGTGACACTTGGGACACTCCACTGGTGGTAAACTATGGACTTGTTTGATTCGTTTATTTCACAAGAATCGTGTTTGGTAAAACTAATTCTACTCAATGTGTCACGCTGCCCATATCTATGTTCTTTGTTCTAGATGGTAAAACTATTATGTTGAATTAGGCTGTTTTTGATGATTGAATATTAGTTATTTTATAATATAATTTGTGCACTTTTGCCGGTATTGGTATCCAAATTCATTTGAATTGCAATTCAAAATCTAGGAGAAATATTTACTATCGGTGATGAATAGCCATTAGAAAAAAAAGTGCAAAAGATAAAAATATCCACCAAGAGAAATATTTGCAAGTAAAGATCAAAAACAGAAATATATGCCTTGGCAATGCAAAGCCTTTTGGATTTCTAACAGTATAAAACTCATACCTGCAGAGGATTTCATCCGCATAAGTTTTTTTACATGGATGGCCTTTTACGGTGGGTAGTGTGACAGACACCATGAGAAAAAAGATAGAATGTTTAGTTGAGTAAAGCTAAAATAAGAATTATATGCCTGACAATGTGGGCCTCCCCTTGGAACTCTTAACAAAAAAAACCATTTACTCAGCATTGCACCTTCAAAAGTTTTTTTTTTTAATACATGGATAGCCTTTTACGCCAGTAGTGTGACCCTAATAAAAAGTTTGTACTTACTCCCTAGGTCTGGAAGCCTTAACCTTAGATTTAAATAGCAAATCATACTAGTACTACCATGATCTTATTGAGACCAATCTTAATACCAAATATGCCAAATGGCAGATCCAATTTCTAATCCTCTCTAGTCGTACCCAGAAGCTCCTAGGAGAAATTAGAGTTTCTAAAGACCCCTTAGTCAAAGACCATAGTGAGATTAAAACTCTCATTAAGATTAGACCCTACAGATCCTTGCACTACACTATTAGTGATGGTTTATACCAGAACCAGACTCTAGGAACAGAACCTAAAAAGAAAGAATGCTTATAATCAAAAGATGTAAATATCAAAATAAGAATTCAAGAAATTCTCTTACCGTTACCATCATTTCACAGATGCCAAAATCATAGTCTTTCACCGTCATCTCACATGCTGGCAAACGTATATCCTCTCTCGAATAAATCAAATATTTTTCTTTATCTTCCTGCATCAAAATTTCATCGAGGTTAAAGTTATAAATATATATATTTTTTCTATTGTTTTTTGTTGTATCAAAGAAATTTAAATCAATTAAACTTACCTCTGTTTTCTTTATGGGCTCCATGTATACTTCGATGCAACACTAAATTTGAATAAAAAATGTCAAACAAACAATAACATTTAATATTTATATTGCTCACTCCTAGGATAAACAAATGTCTGAATTTAAAACATAACGTATACCTTTTCAGGTCCTTCTTCAACAAGTGTCTTGAAAATATAGAAACACCGAAGGTCTTTTTTCGACCTGAAAATAAAGCCCATAAGATTTAGGTAATACAAAATTGCCAACACCAACAATATCAAATATTGAAATATTGGGATTAAATAGACTTACATCTCAAATTCCTTCTTCTCCGGGCATCTATTCTCATTATAATTGATATGAACTGCATCATTCAATATTGTTAGATTTAGTAAGAACTGAGAAAATGTCAACAAAGAATATAATTTAGTAACTTACTATTTATTTCACAGAAGATTTCCGCAGGCACTCGACAACGCACAAGTATAAACTGAATTTCTTTCTTGCAAATTTGTTCAACCAAAACTATTGAAACAATAATTTAAAAAGTCAGACTAATAATTTTATAACTAATGAAAGCTAAATTAATAACTGCTTTGATAAGGAGCAAAAAACCAAACCTTCAAACCACTTCTTGATAATATTCTTTTTTTGGAACCGCTCTTTGTTCCCAACTCCTTTTCCGTCCATCTCTTTGTCCAGCAGTTTGAATTTCACTAGATGTAATGGGATTTTTCTTGAAGATGGCTCAAAATGTACTTTTGTAATTGCTACGTCTTCAATAAGTATTTCTCGTAGACCTCTTGGTACTTTCGTTTCCCAAGTCTTTTCGTTTCCCACTTCCATAGTCGCTGCAATCCTCGACAAATGGTCTGCAGATTTGTTCTCTTCTTGCAGTATAACCTTACAACTCATTGTTAAATTTTTGTACTTCAACCGTCTACGTGCCTCTTCTAACAATTCTGTTGCCGTGACATTTCTTTCATTTCGTTCATCAACAAGAGTCTCAGTGGACTTCAAGAACTGATATGCCTCCCAGCAGTCCATTCGGACTTCAAAATCATAAATTCCTATGTCAGTTGCCTTCTTCACTCCCAAAGCAATGCCCAGAGCTACACCCTCCTGGCTATTTGTGCATGTGATTCTGGCAGCTATGCATAATATCGGTAGAAGTCCTTCTCTAATAACCACTCCAATGTCAGCACACCGTTTGCTTCTATTGAAAGTAGCATTGGAACTCACCGTGCAAACATCTTTAGTTCGAGGGAATGACTTTTCACTCTTTAAGAAGTCTATACCTATATCATTAATATGATAACAAAAATTATATACGTTTGGGGATAATGCAAAACCAAAGAATGTAGAATCACGAAAATATTACAAATTATATACCATGAGTTTTGACTTGTATGGCCTTGTAGATCGCATTAAATCCTCTTTGGGAGGTGCCTTGGGAAACAATGGCATGCAAGAATGCCAGGGCCTACATAATATCGCATCGGGCTTTGTTATTTTATATATATATATAAAATAAAAAATATAAAAAGAATGCAAATTTTGGGAGTCATACCGGTTTTTTAATTTTTGATGCCATATACCTACAATTCACACCAGAAAAATCATTAGGATAAATGCTAATGTTTAAATATAATTCAAACAACATGCTATTCTACGTACATTGTCTGTATGGTACAGAATTGTATGCATCAGAAACTTATTTGTTGTTAAATTTCTATTTTTATGATGAATCAAAATACTATTTTAAACCAAACACAAAATACTTATAAAATACATTAACAAACAGCACGAAAGATTATTATACATCATTCTTCAGTTGGGGACTAGGCTCACAAAGTTTATATATGCCTTAGTATGGGCCTAAGGATGAGATACATCTCACAAAGCATGGCAAAATAACAAGAAGATGGTATAACAAATTGTTTACTCGTACCCGCCCTGCTCCGCACATAACATAAGTCCCTAATCCTAATTTCCTAAATACTATTGTGCAGGTATCTCTCTATCTCTCTCAGAGTTGGCTGGGTCTGAATCTCAGATGTTTTGTGGCGGGCCCTATGCCACGCATCCTCCACAATCTGGGTAAAAATTTCATACCATTCTCTCTCTCAATCTCCCTTTTAATTTTGCTTATAACCCCACACTTGCGAATGTTTGACATCCCTGTATTTGGGGGTCTAATAATTATTTTTTCTTCAAACATACTGATTATTAGTCAAGTAACTAATGTGAATTTCCAAATGCAGGGGGCTATGGTTCATCTTGCTGCATTTTTACCTACATTCTCAGAGACACTTGCTGCATGTGTTGAACTAGGAGATGGACAAGAGCACATCATCTTGGTACATTTTAATTGTATTTTTGACCAACTATTCAAGCATATATATTCACAAGAAATCACTAAAGAAATAGCGACACAAAACATATCATATATCACAAAAAATAAAATTAAATACCATGCACAACTTGCATCACATTTTTCGGTCATAGTACTTGAACTGCATCAATGGCAGTGAAGTTCATAGGTTCTTCCTTTATCATCAATTTTATTTTATGAAGAATCAAAATACTATTTTAAACCAAACACAAAAATACTTATAAAATACATTAACAAACAGCGAAAGATTGTTATACATCATTCTTTAGTTAGGGACTAGGCAGACAAAGTTTATCTATGCCTTAGTATGGGCCTAAGGATGAGAGAAATCTCACAAAGCATGGCAAAATAACAAGAAGATGGTATAACAAATTGTTTACTCAGACCACCCGCCCTGCTCCGCACATAACCTAAGTCCCTAATCCTAATTTCCTAAATACTATTGTGCAGGTATCTCTCTCTCTCTCAGAGTTGGCTGGGTCTGAATCTCAGACGTTTTGTGGCAGGCCCTATGCTACGCGTCCTCCACAATCTGGGTAAAAATTTCATACCATTCTCTCTCTCAATCTCCCTTTTAATTTTGCTTATAACCCCACACTTGCGAATGTTTGACATCCCTGTATTTGGGGGTCTAGTAATTATTTTTTCTTCAAACATACTGATTATTAGTCAAGTAACTAATGTGAATTTCCAAATGCAGGGGGCTATGGTTCATCTTGCTGCATTTTTACCTACATTCTCAGAGACACTTGCTGCATGTGTTGAACTAGGAGATGGACAAGAGCACATCATCTTGGTACATTTTAATTGTATTTTTGACCAACTATTCAAGTATATTTATTCACAAGAAATCACTAAAGAAATAGCAACACAAAACATATCTTATATCACAAAAAATAAAATTAAATACCATGCACAACTTGCATCACATTTTTCGGTCATAGTACTTGAACTGCATCAATGGCAGTGAAGTTCAGGTTCTTCCTTTATCATCAATTTTATTTTTATGAAGAATCAAAATACTATTTTAAACCAAACACAAAAAATACTTATAAAATACATTAACAAACAACACGAAAGATTGTTATACATCATTCTTTAGTTAGGGACTAGGCAGACAAAGTTTATCTATGCCTTAGTATGGGCCTAAGGATGAGATAAATCTCACAAAGCATGGCAAAATAACAAGAAGATGGTATAACAAATTGTTTACTCGTACCCGCCCTGCTCCGCACATAACCTAAGTCCCTAATCCTAATTTCCTAAATACTATTGTGCAGGTATCTCTCTATCTCTCTCAGAGTTGGCTGGGTCTGAATCTCAGATGTTTTGTGGCGGGCCCTATGCCACGCATCCTCCACAATCTGGGTAAAAATTTCATACCATTCTCTCTCTCAATCTCCCTTTTAATTTTGCTTATAACCCCACACTTGCGAATGTTTGACATCCCTGTATTTGGGGGTCTAATAATTATTTTTTCTTCAAACATAGTGATTATTAGTCAAGTAACTAATGTGAATTTCCAAATGCAGGGGGCTATGGTTCATCTTGCTGCATTTTTACCTACATTCTCAGAGACACTTGCTGCATGTGTTGAACTAGGAGATGGACAAGAGCACATCATCTTGGTACATTTTAATTGTATTTTTGACCAACTATTCAAGTATATATTCACAAGAAATCACTAAAGAAATAGCAACACAAAACATATCATATATCACAAAAAATAAAATTAAATACCATGCACAACTTGCATCACATTTTTCGGTCATAGTACTTGAACTGCATCAATGGCAGTGAAGTTCATAGGTTCTTCCTTTATCATCAATTTTTATTTTTATGAAGAATCAAAATACTATTTTAAACCAAACACAAAAAATACTTATAAAATACATTAACAAACAACACGAAAGATTGTTATACATCATTCTTTAGTTAGGGACTAGGCAGACAAAGTTTATCTATGCCTTAGTATGGGCCTAAGGATGAGATAAATCTCACAAAGCATGGCAAAATAACAAGAAGATGGTATAACAAATTGTTTACTCGTACCCGCCCTGCTCCGCACATAACCTAAGTCCCTAATCCTAATTTCCTAAATACTATTGTGCAGGTATCTCTCTCTCTCTCAGAGTTGGCTGGGTCTGAATCTCAGACGTTTTGTGGCAGGCCCTATGCTACGCGTCCTCCACAATCTGGGTAAAAATTTCATACCATTCTCTCTCTCAATCTCCCTTTTAATTTTTGCTTATAACCCCACACTTGCGAATGTTTGACATCCCTGTATTTGGGGGTCTAGTAATTATTTTTTCTTCAAACATAGTGATTATTACTCAAGTAACTAATGTGAATTTCCAAATGCAGGGGGCTATGGTTCATCTTGCTGCATTTTTACCTACATTCTCAGAGACACTTGCTGCATGTGTTGAACTAGAAGATGGACAAGAGCACATCATCTTGGTACATTTTAATTGTATTTTTGACCAACTATTCAAGTATATTTATTCACAAGAAATCACTAAAGAAATAGCAACACAAAACATATCTTATATCACAAAAAATAAAATTAAATACCATGCACAACTTGCATCACATTTTTCGGTCATAGTACTTGAACTGCATCAATGGCAGTGAAGTTCATAGGTTCTTCCTTTATCATCAATTTTTATTTTTATGAAGAATCAAAATACTATTTTAAACCAAACACAAAAAATACTTATAAAATACATTAACAAACAACACGAAAGATTGTTATACATCATTCTTTAGTTAGGGACTAGGCAGACAAAGTTTATCTATGCCTTAGTATGGGCCTAAGGATGAGATAAATCTCACAAAGCATGGCAAAATAACAAGAAGATGGTATAACAAATTGTTTACTCATACCCGCCCTGCTCACATAACCTAAGTCCCTAATCCTAATTTCCTAAATACTATTGTGCAGGTATCTCTCTCTCTCTCAGAGTTGGCTGGGTCTGAATCTCAGGCGTTTTTGTGGCAGGCCCTGCTACTCTGCGTCCTCCACAATCTGGGTAAAATTTCATACCATTCTCTCTCTCAATCTCCTTTTAATTTTTGCTTATAACCCCACACTTGCAGAATGTTTGACATCCCTGTATTTGGGGTCTAGTAATTATTTTTCTTCAAACATAGTGATTATTACTCAAGTAACTAATGTGAATTTCCAAATGCAGGGGCTATGGTTCATCTTGCTGCATTTTTACCTACATTCTCAGAGACACTTGCTGCATGTGTTGAACTAGAAGATGGACAAGAGCACATCATCTTGGTACATTTTAATTGTATTTTGACCAACTATTCAAGTATATATTCACAAGAAATCACTAAAGAAATAGCAACACAAAACATATCTTATATCACAAAAATAAAATTAAATACCATGCACAACTTGCATCACATTTTTCGGTCATAGTACTTGAACTGCATCAATGAAGTTCATAGGTTCTTCCTTTATCATCAATTTTTATTTTTATGAAGAATCAAAATACTATTTTAAACCAAACACAAAAAATACTTATAAAATACATTAACAAACAGCACGAAAGATTATTATACATCATTCTTCAGTTAGGGACTAGGCACGCAAAGTTTATCTATGCCTTAGTATGGGCCTAAGGATGAGATAAATCTCACAAAGCATGGCAAAATAACAAGAAGATGGTATAACAAATTGTTTACTCGTACCCGCCCTGCTCCGCACATAACCTAAGTCCCTAATCCTAATTTCCTAAATACTATTGTGCAGGTATCTCTCTCTCTCTCAGAGTTGGCTGGGTCTGAATCTCAGATGTCTTGTGGCGGGCCGTATGCTACGCGTCCTCCACAATCTGGGTAAAAATTTCATACCATTCTCTCTCTCAATCTCCCTTTTAATTTTGCTTATAACCCAAGACTTGCGAGTGTTTGACATCCCTGTATTTGGGGGTCTAGTAATTATTTTTTCTTCAAACATAGTGATTATTAGTCAAGTAACTAATGTGAATTTCCAAATGCAGGGGGCTATGGTTCATCTTGCTGCATTTTTACCTACATTCTCAGAGACACTTGCTGCATGTGTTGAACTAGGAGATGGACAAGAGCACATCATCTTGGTACATTTTAATTGTAGTTTTGACCAACTATTCAAGCATATATATTCACAAGAAATCACTAAAGAAATAGCGACACAAAACATATCATATATCACAAAAAATAAAATTAAATACCATGCACAACTTGCATCACATTTTTCGGTCATAGTACTTGAACTGCATCAATGGCAGTGAAGTTCATAGGTTCTTCCTTTATCCTCAATTTTTATTTTTATGAAGAGTCAAAATACTATTTTAAACCAAACACAAAAAATACTTATAAAATACATTAACAAACAGCACGAAAGATTATTATACATCATTCTTCAGTTAGGGACTAGGCACGCAAAGTTTATCTATGCCTTAGTATGGGCCTAAGGATGAGATAAATCTCACAAAGCATGGCAAAATAACAAGAAGATGGTATAACAAATTGTTTACTCAGACCACCTGCTCACATAACCTAAGTCCCTAATCCTAATTTCCTAAATACTATTGTGCAGGTATCTCTCTCTCTCAGAGTTGGCTGGGTCTGAATCTCAGATGTTTTTATGGCCCTATGCCACGCATCCTCCACAATCTGGGGAAAAATTTCATACCATTCTCTCTCTCAATCTCCCTTTTAATTTTGCTTATAACCCCACACTTGCGAATGTTTGACATCCCTGTATTTGGGGGTCTAATAATTATTTTTTCTTCAAACATACTGATTATTAGTCAAGTAACTAATGTGAATTTCCAAATGCAGGGGGCTATGGTTCATCTTGCTGCATTTTTACCTACATTCTCAGAGACACTTGCTGCATGTGTTGAACTAGGAGATGGACAAGAGCACATCATCTTGGTACATTTTAATTGTATTTTTGACCAACTATTCAAGCATATATATTCACAAGAAATCACTAAAGAAATAGCGACACAAAACATATCATATATCACAAAAAATAAAATTAAATACCATGCACAACTTGCATCACATTTTTCGGTCATAGTACTTGAACTGCATCAATGGCAGTGAAGTTCATAGGTTCTTCCTTTATCATCAATTTTTATTTTTATGAAGAATCAAAATACTATTTTAAACCAAACACAAAAAATACTTATAAAATACATTAACAAACAGCACGAAAGATTATTATACATCATTCTTCAGTTAGGGACTAGGCACGCAAAGTTTATCTATGCCTTAGTATGGGTCTAAGGATGAGATAAATCTCACAAAGCATGGCAAAATAACAAGAAGATGGTATAACAAATTGTTTACTCATACCCGCCCTGCTCCGCACATAACCTAAGTCCCTAATCCTAATTTCCTAAATACTATTGTGCAGGTATCTCTCTCTCTCTCAGAGTTGGCTGGGTCTGAATCTCAGATGTTTTGTGGCGGGCCCTATGCCACGCATCCTCCACAATCTGGGTAAAAATTTCATACCATTCTCTCTCTCAATCTCCCTTTTAATTTTGCTTATAACCCCACACTTGCAATGTTTGACATCCCTGTATTTGGGGGTCTAATAATTATTTTTCTTCAAACATACTGATTATTAGTCAAGTAACTAATGTGAATTTCCAAATGCAGGGGCTATGGTTCATCTTGCTGCATTTTACCTACATTCTCAGAGACACTTGCTGCATGTGTTGAACTAGGAGATGGACAAGAGCACATCATCTTGGTACATTTTAATTGTATTTTGACCAACTATTCAAGCATATATATTCACAAGAAATCACTAAAGAAATAGCAACAAAACATATCATATATCACAAAAATAAAATTAAATACCATGCACAACTTGCATCACATTTTTCGGTCATAGTACTTGAACTGCATCAATGGCGTGAAGTTCATTGGTTCTTCCTTTATCATCAATTTTTATTTTTATGAAGAATCAAAATACTATTTTAAACCAAACACAAAAAATACTTATAAAATACATTAACAAACAACACGAAAGATTGTTATACATCATTCTTTAGTTAGGGACTAGGCAGACAAAGTTTATCTATGCCTTAGTATGGGCCTAAGGATGAGATAAATCTCACAAAGCATGGCAAAATAACAAGAAGATGGTATAACAAATTGACAACCTAAGTCCCTAATCCTAATTTCCTAAATACTATTGTGCAGGTATCTCTCTCTCTCTCAGAGTTGGCTGGGTCTGAATCTCAGGCGTTTTGTGGCAGGCCCTATGCTACGTCCTCCACAATCTGGGTAAAAATTTCATACCATTCTCTCTCTCAATCTCCTTTTAATTTTTGCTTATAACCCCACAATTTCATGAATGTTTGACATCCCTGTATTTGGGGGTCTAGTAATTATTTTTCTTCAAACATAGTGATTATTACTCAAGTAACTAATGTGAGTTTCCAAATGCAGGGGCTATGGTTCATCTTGCTGCATTTTACCTACATTCTAGAGACACTTGCATGTGTTGAACTAGAAGATGGACAAGAGCACATCATCTTGGTACATTTTAATTGTATTTTTGACCAACTATTCAAGTATATATATTCACAAGAAATCACTAAAGAAATAGCAACACAAAACATACATATATCACAAAAATAAAATTAAATACCATGCACAACTTGCATCACATTTTCGGTCATAGTACTTGAACTGCATCAATGGCAGTGAAGTTCATAGGTTCTTCCTTTATCATCAATTTTTATTTTTATGAAGAATCAAAATACTATTTTAAACCAAACACAAAAAATACTTATAAAATACATTAACAAACAGCACGAAAGATTATCATACATCATTCTTCAGTTAGGGACTAGGCACGCAAAGTTTATCTATGCCTTAGTATGGGCCTAAGGATGAGATAAATCTCACAAAGCATGGCAAAATAACAAAAAGATGGTATAACAAATTGTTTACTCGTACCCGCCCTGCTCCGCACATAACCTAAGTCCCTAATCCTAATTTCCTAAATACTATTGTGCAGGTATCTCTCTCTCTCTCATAGTTGGCTGGGTCTGAATCTCAGATGTCTTGTGGCGGGCCCTATGCTACGCGTCCTCCACAATCTGGGTAAAAATTTCATACCATTCTCTCTCTCAATCTCCCTTTTAATTTTGCTTATAACCCCAGACTTGCGAATGTTTGACATCCCTGTATTTGGGGGTCTAGTAATTATTTTTCTTCAAACATAGTGATTATTAGTCAAGTAACTAATGTGAATTTCCAAATGGTGGGGTTATGGTTCATCTGCTGCATTTTACCTACATTCTCAGAGACACTTGCTGCATGTGTTGAACTAGGAGATGGACAAGAGCACATCATCTTGGTACATTTTAATTGTATTTTGACCAACTATTCAAGCATATATATTCACAAGAAATCACTAAAGAAATAGCAACACAAAACATATCATATATCACAAAAATAAAATTAAATACCATGCACAACTTGCATCACATTTTTCGGTCATAGTACTTGAACTGCATCAATGGCGTGAAGTTCATAGGTTCTTCCTTTATCATCAATTTTATTTTATGAAGAATCAAAATACTATTTTAAACCAAACACAAAAATACTTATAAAATACATTAACAAACAGCACAAAGATTATTATACATCATTCTTCAGTTAGGGACTAGGCACAAAGTTTATCTATGCCTTAGTATGGGCCTAAGGATGAGATAAATCTCACAAAGCATGGCAAAATAACAAGAAGATGGTATAACAAATTGTTTACTCGACCAGCCCTGCTCCGCACATAACCTAAGTCCCTAATCCTAATTTCCTAAATACTATTGTGCAGGTATCTCTCTCTCAGAGTTGGCTGGTCTGAATCTCAGATGTTTTGTATGGCCCTATGCTGATCCTCCACAATCTGGGTAAAAATTTCATACCATTCTCTCTAGGAGATGGACAAGAGCACATCATCTTGGTACATTTTAATTGTATTTTGACCAACTATTCAAGTATATATATTCACAAGAAATCACTAAAGAAATAGCAACAAAACATATCATATATCACAAAAATAAAATTAAATATCATAGTACTTGCATCAATCAATTTTTATTTTTATGAAGAATCAAAATACTATTTTAAACCAAACACAAAAAATACTTATAAAATACATTAACAAACAGCACAAAATATTATGATACATCATTCAAAGTTTGCATTTCCCTTGCTGCATTTTTACCTAGATTCTCAGAGACACTTGCTGCATGTGTTGAACTAGGAGATGGACAAGAGCACATCATCTTGGTACATTTTAATTGTATTTTGACCAACTATTCAAGTATATATATTCACAAGAAATCACTAAAGAAATAGCAACACAAAACATATCATATATCACAAAAATAAAATTAAATACCATGCACAACTTGCATCACATTTTTCGGTCATAGTACTGGAACTGCATCAATGGCAGTGAAGTTCATTAGGTTCTTCCTTTATCTTCAATTTTTATTTTTATGAAGAATCAAAATACTATTTTAAACCAAACACAAAAATACTTATAAAATACATTAACAAACAGCACAAAATATTATATACATCATTCTTCAGTTAGGGACTAGGCACAAAGTTTGCATTTCCAAATGCACAAGGGGGTTATGGTTCATCTTGCTGCATTTTACCTAGATTCTAGAGACACTCTCGATGTGTTGAACTAGGAGATGGACAAGAGCACATCATCTTGGTACATTTTAATTGTATTTTGACCAACTATTCAAGTATATATATTCACAAGAAATCACTAAAGAAATAGCAACCAAAACATATCTGATTATATCACAAAAATAAAATTAAATACCATGCACAACTTGCGTCACGTTTTCGGTCATAGTACTTGAACTAAAATACTTATAAAATAGCTGCATGTGTTGAACTAGGAGATGGACAAGAGCACATCATCTTGGTACATTTTAATTGTATTTTTGACCAACTATTCAAGCATATATATTCACAAGAAATCACTAAAGAAATAGCAACAAAACATATCATATATCACAAAAATAAAATTAAATACCATGCACAACTTGCATCACATTTTTCGTCATAGTACTTGAACTGCATCAATGGCAGTGAAGTTCATTGGTTCTTCCTTTATCCTCAATTTTATTTTTATGAAGAATCAAAATACTATTTTAAACCAAACACAAAAATACTTAGAAAATACATTAACAAACAGCACAAAAGATTATTATACATCATTCTTCAGTTAGGGACTAGGCACACAAAGTTTGCATTCTATGCCTTAGTATGGGCTAAGGATGAGATAAATCTCACAAAGCATGCAAAATAACAAGAAGATGGGTATAACAAATCTTGTTTAATTGTATTTTGACCAACTATTCAAGTATATATATTAACCTAAGTCCCTAATCCTAATTTCCTAAATACTATTGTGCAGGTATCTCTCTCTCAGAGTTGGCTGGGTCTGAATCTCAGATGTTTTGTATGGCCCTACTACGCTCCTCCACAATCTGGGGAAATTTCATACCATTCTCTCTCTCAATCTCCCTTTTAATTTTGCTTATAACCCCACACTTACTATGTTTGACATCCCTGTATTTCTAGTAATTATTTTTCTTCAAACATACTGATTATTAGTCAAGTAACTAATGTGAATTTCCAAATGCAGGGGGCTATGGTTCATCTTGCTGCATTTTTACCTACATTCTCAGAGACACTTGCTGCATGTGTTGAACTAGGAGGTGGACAAGAGCACATCATCTTGGTACATTGTAATTGTATTTTTGACCAACTATTCAAGTATATTTATTTACAAGAAATCACTAAAGAAATAGCAACACAAAACATATCATATATCACAAAAAATAAAATTAAATACCATGCACAACTTGCATCACATTTTTCGGTCATAATGCTTGAACTGCATCAATGGCAGTGAAGTTCATAGGTTCTTCCTTTATCATCAATTTTTATTTTTATGAAGAATCAAAATACTATTTTAAACCAAACATAAAAAATACTTATAAAATACATTAACAAACAGCACGAAAGATTATTATACATCATTCTTGAGTTAGGGACTAGGCACACAAAGTTTATCTATGCCTTAGTATGGGCCTAAGGATGAGATAAATCTCACAAAGCATGGCAAAATAACAAGAAGATGGTATCAAATTGTTTAATTAGACTATGCTGCATAACCTAAGTCCCTAATCCTAATTTTTAGTACTGTTGTGCAGGTATCTCTCTCTCTCAGAGTTGCCTGGGTCTGAATCTCAGATATTTTGTCTATACTACGCCTCCCCACAATCTGGGTAAAATTTTGCACCATTCTCTGTCAATCTCCCTTTTAATTTTGCTTATAACCCCAGACTTGCGAATGTTTGACATCCCTGTATTTGGGGGTCTAGTAATTATTTTTTCTTCAAACATACTGATTATTAGTCAAGTAACTAATGTGAATTTCCAAATGCAGGGGGCTATGGTTCATCTTGCTGCATTTTTACCTACATTCTCAGAGACACTTGCTGCATGTGTTGAACTAGGAGATGGACAGGAGCACATCTTGGTACATTTTAATTGTATTTTTGACCAACTATTCAAGTACATATATTCACAAGAAATCACTAAAGAAATAGCAACACAAAACATATCATATATCACAAAAAATAAAATTAAATACCATGCACACTTGCATCACATTTTTCGGTCATAGTGCTTGAACTGCATCAATGGCAGTGAAGTTCATAGGTTCTTCCTTTATCATCAATTTTTATTTTTATGAAGAATCAAAATACTATTTTAAACCAAACACAAAAAATACTTATAAAATACAATAACAAACAGCACGAAAGATTATTATACATCATTCTTCAGTTAGGGACTAGGCACACAAAGTTTATCTATGCCTTAGTATGGGCCTAAGGATGAGATAAATCTCACAAAGCATGGCAAAATAACAAGAAGATGGTATAACAAATTGTTTACCCGTACCCGCCCTGCTCCGCACATAACCTAAGTCCCTAATCCTAATTTCCTAAGTATTATTGTGCAGGTCTCTCTCTCTCTCTCTCTCTCAGAGTTGCCTGGGTCTGAATCTCAGATATTTTGCGACGGGCCCTATGCTACGCCTCTTCCACAATCTGGGTAAAAATTTCATACCATTCTCTGTCAATCTCCCTTTTAATTTTGCTTATAACCCCACACTTGCGAATGTTTGACATCCCTGTATTTGGGGGTCTAGTAATTATTTTTTCCCCAAACCATACTGATTATTAGTCAAGTAACTAATGTGCATTTCCAAATGCAAGGGGCTATGGTTCATCTTGCTGCATTTTTACCTAGATTCTCAGGGACACTTGCTGCACTCTCTCTCTCTCAGAGTTGCCTGGGTCTGAATCTCAGATATTTTGCAACGGGCCCTATGCTACGCCTCTTCCACAATCTGGGTAAAAATTTCATACCATTCTCTGTCAATCTCCCTTTTAATTTTGCTTATAACCCCACACTTGCGAATGTTTGACATCCCTGTATTTGGGGGTCTAGTAATTATTTTTTCCCCAAACCATACTGATTATTAGTCAAGTAACTAATGTGCATTTCCAAATGCAAGGGGCTATGGTTCATCTTGCTGCATTTTTACCTAGATTCTCAGGGACACTTGCTGCATGTGTTGAACTAGGAGATGGTTTAACGATGTTCATCTTGGAAAGTGCTGATTTTTTTGATGTTTTTTGTGACTATCCTTGATTGCATAACTATCATGTTGGTGTATCAAATTGCTTAAGAATTCTGAAGAACAGGATATTATTATCTTGTAATTTATGTATTATTTTGTATAATCATGTAATTTGATTGACACAAAAAAGCCCATCAGTTTTAAGTAAAGTGTAAACAATACACAAAGATATTATTATCTTGTAATTTATGTATTATTTTGTGTAATCATGTAATTTGATTTACACAAAAAAGCCCATCAGTTTTAAGTAATTTGTAAACAATACACAAAAAGGGAAGAAAGCCCATTATTTATATATCAGGCGGTGTTCATCTTGGAAAGTGCTGATTTTTTTGGTGTTTTTTGTGACTATCCTTGATTGCATAACTATCATGTTGGTGTATCAAATTGCTTATGAATTCTGAAGAACAGGATATTATTATCTTGTAATTTATGTATTATTTTGTATAATCATGTAATTTGATTTACACAAAAAAGCCCATCAGTTTTAAGTAAAGTGTAAACAATACACAAGGATATTATTATCTTGTAATTTCTGTATTATTTTGTATAATCATGTAATTTGATTTACACAAAAAAGCCCATCAGTTTTAAGTAAATTGTACAAAAAGGGCAGAAAGCCCATTATTTATATATCAGGTGAAAAAAAGAAAAAGAAGCCCATGTAGGATTAGTACCAACCATACATTAACAAACAGCACAAAAGATTATTATACATCATTCTTCGGTTAGGGACAAGGCACACAAAGTTTATCTATTCCTTAGTATGGGCCTAAGGATGAGATAAATCTCAGAGCATGGCAAAATAACAGTAAGATGGTATAACAAATTGTTTACCCGTACCCACCCTGCTACGCACATAACCTAAGTACCTAATCCTAATTTCCTAAATACTATTGTGCAGGTATCTCTCTCTCTGTGTCAGAGTTGGCTGGGTCTAAATCTCAGATATTTTGTGGCGGGCCCTATGCTACGCCTCCTCCACAATCTGGGTAAAAATTTCATACCATTCTCTCTCTCAATCTCCCTTTTAATTTTGCTTATAACTCCACACTGCGAATGTTTGACATCTCTGTATTTGGGGGTCTAGTAATTATTTTTTCTTCAAACCATACTGATTATTAGTCAAGTAACTAATGTGCATTTCCAAATGCAGGGGGCTATGGTTCATCTTGCTGCATTTTTACCTAGATTCTCAGAGACACTTGCTGCATGTGTTGAACTAGGAGATGGTTTAACGATATTCATCTTGGAAAGTGCTGATTTTTTTTTATGTTTTTTGTGACTCTATCCTTGATTGCATAACTATTATGTTGGTGTATCAAATTGCTTATGAATTCTGAAGAACAGGATATTATTATCTTGTAATTTATGTATTATTTGTATAATCATGTAACTTGATTTACACAAAAAAGCCCATCAGTTTTAAGTAAATTGTAAACAATACACAAAAAGGGAAGAAAGCCCATTATTTATATATCAGGTGAAAAAAAAAAAAGAAAAAAAGCCCATGTTGGATCAGGACCAACCCAAATGGAATGAATAGAAGTATAAAAAGAGCACAAACAAAATACCTGGCCTGCCCTGCACTACCTGAAAACCAGGTGGATATAAAAATTTGAGCGGGTTGCAAGCCTAGATTTTCAATACCCGCACCATGCGGGCCGGGTAGCCAAAATGCCCAATACCCGGCCCGACCCACGCCTACCCCTACTTTTCTGTGTCATTAGGCAAGGAATTCTCTCTAATTTTTTAGCCTTAATTTTTGTCAACTTCAAGCATATTACACAGGAATCAATCAGCAATCATATTGCAAATTAAACAAACACTTCCAAAATTTAAACTTTATTTGATTTCTACAAAATCTAGCATTATAACAAACCCAATCTAAGAATAATTAAAAAAAATTCAGAACTTGCTAACAAAGTTGCACAAATCTTTCCTAGTTCTTATTGACTAGAAATTAAAAGAATTAACTAGACCAAAATTGACAAACAAAACAAAAAGACTTCAACATCATATCAATTAACTTGCCACAATATTGGGATTACTCCTTCCCAAACCAAAATATGCTTTGTTCGATTATAAAAAACAAACAATAATATCATACCACTCTGGAGCATATCACATCATTTATTTGGATTCAGCCAAAGTGTTCATATATTACTTTTCTTGATTACAGTTTTACCTGACGCTTGATTTTTTTTAACAAAAGTGCTGTGTGCATTTATGATTTATTTGGACTATAATTTACTCTATTTCATGCGGAGAAGATCTCTAACCTTGAACATAAACTGAAAAATGATGAGGGCAAGTTACAAAGAATCATTTTAGAGCTAGAAGCACATCTGGAGGCAGCAAGAAGCCGCAACAACTACCAAAATGAAATAGAAGAGATATCCATATAACAATGGAATATCATGTGTTTTATAGACTAAAAAGAATTAACATGCACTTTCAACTGAAGGTATACTTTGAGTGTTTTATCTTAACTGGGTAAACCTCCAAAAAACCCTATTAGCAAAGGATGTGGTCATACAGAATTTTATTTCTGAGAAATAGGTTTGAATAGTAGATTGTTGTTTATTGATTTCTGCCGTCTGTGCTTGTTGGTTTTCTAAACTTATTTTAAATTTCTCCATAATCAGGAATTGCATAGTGAAGTGGGGTGTTTAAGCATTATCTTACAGAAAATTCAGGATACCGTTACAAATATGAATGAAGAGGTTAGAAAAGAGTCTGATCTCGATGTGGAATATGCTATTCTTTTGATTTGAAGGTTTTATGCTTTTTTCACTATTAAGAAATATTTCATTACCATGATGACTCTTATGCTAACTTACAGAGATTATATGTCCTGTAATGTGGGGAGTACTTAATAATATGATGATTCTATATAGTATGTAGAATTCAAATTTTACCTAAACACTTTGTCCATGCTATATATTAAGTTGCTTGGCTGTAGTATTAAAATTCTTCTAGCCACCCAATTGAATGCGACTGTTATTGGTGCTAATTGTGTGGATCTATGGGAATCAGAAATGGCTTAACCTATTAAATTTTTTCTACTGTGCTTTGTTATGCCTCCGGCAATTTTATGTCATTTTCTTCCTCATTTGTTTCCTTACGAGTACCTTATAATTTTTATTTTTCTCTTTCTCTCTTCTAACTTTCGTTTTACTTTGTTGTTAGAGTATCTTATTTCTTTCACAATCATTTGCTTCTGTTTGAAATACATTTGATTCTCATGCCAGGATAAAAGGGTATTTTCATCGATACTGGAATGCCAAGGATGTGATATCGTTATGGGAAAGGAAGTTAATGGGTACGATACTTATGTTCTTTGCCATCATTCATGTTTAAGTTCTGGAGCACTAAAACTTCTTAGCATGTGTCATTTTGAAATCTTGAGTAATTACTGCTATAAAATCAGGACCTCCTTGACACTAATGAACTATCAATCTCCTAGGCAGCAATCCAATGCCACAGGATGCTCTGATGTACAGTAAGTATACATAAGAAAAACCAAGTGGGGAAAGTTTGATGAACAATTAGGTGTTGAATGATTCAAGCAAAAAACTCAAAGAAGAATTTTAAAATGCTAGTTGGATTTAAAGACACGAGTGTTTATCAATTACCCAAAGCCTCATATAGTGTCAAACCCAACCAGAATTGAAGAACGAATTTAACTTAACGCTGTACATTAAAAGCACTTCCAACCAAATTTCTTACACTATTATTGAATAATGGATTTAACGCTGTACAACCACCTATTTGGAATTCGGTGAAGAGCATTTAAAACTTTATTTGGGTTGAAATTAAGAGAATTACAAGGAGATCGGGATTCTAATATTCTATTCTAATATCCCAAGTCAGTAAAGCGCCTTCTAATATCAATTAGCCAAATGCCTCCAAGATCTCCAATAATGAATAACTTTATGATGTTACCGAGAACACATACTTAATGTCTAAACGATCAACTCAAAGATATCACAATTCACCAGAGGAAGGAAATATAGCAGCAGCTACGTCTCAAGAAATTCTAGGAAGATGCTCAAGCATGCCCTTATGAAGGATAAAAAGAATTATGAACACGATAAAGGAATTTGGGATGAAATTTACCTTGTTGTTCATCCACGTACGGAAGAGATTGCTGGGTTTTCAGGGTGGCTCTCTCTCTTGGTAGTAGATGAAAATGTTTTCTAGGGTTGTTCTCTCGCTCTCTCTCTAGGTTTTCGGGTTTTCTAGAGTTTTCCAATTTTTTGGTTTTGGGCCTTGGGCGACGGGTGCATTTTTTATACATCTCATATTCTTTTGAGTACATTTTGACTGCTAATCCCGGAGACTCAAGTCAGTAAAGCGCCTTCTAATATCAATTAAGCCAAATGCCTCCAAGATCTCCAATAATGAATAACTTTATGATGTTACCGAGAACACACACTTAGGCCTTGTTTGGGAAGCAAGATTTTTCAACTAAAACCCAATTTTTTTCTAAATTCATGTTTGGCAATTTTTTCAACTCAACTCAACTCAAAAATTTTAAACCCAATTAATAAAAATTATAAATAAAGATTTAAGATATATATATATATATATAATCTGTAGCATTCTGTTTAAGGGAATAGGTAGAGGTCGAGTTTTTGGCTCACTCTTTCCAACAAAGGCTCACTCTTTTCCGGGGTTCCTACTATTATTATGTTGCGGAACTGGTCAAACTTAATTCTCCTAGGAGCCATTGTTGCCTGTCATGTTGAATATTGTTTTTGTCATTTTGCGATTCTTTACTGCTGATTTCTCGTGTGAGTATTAATTTTTGATATCTATGTTAGTTTAATGGGCTTATAAAATAAAAGAAAAAAGAAATGGTTGGGTTAGCTAAGATTTTAGTTCCATAAATTTCACAGGCAGGAGGATTACAATAGTCTATGTACTCTATAGATTAAGATTAAGGCCATAAATTATAATAGTATCATTTTTTTAATGTATTTTTCGACCAAACATAGAGAATACGATAGAAACTTTTTTTTTTTTGTTCCACGATAACCCTAGATCAGCTACATATCCTTGTAATCTGACTGAATTTCAGCAATCAACCCGATCTATTCACAAAATATAACAAACAACAAAGTTTTGCAGTCTAAATCAAATCAAACTCAGAGATTCACAGTCAAAACTAGATCGGGAGGTTGTAATTCAAAATCAAAAGGTAAAAACCTCCAAATCTAACAGATACATGGACGAGAAAACGAAAAAATGTTTCAGATCGGAGCTCACCTGAGATGACAAAAAAGACGACGAAAATAAGGCGATCGAAGACGGAGAAGAGCAAGCCGACCTCCAAAAGACGAAGGCTTGGCTCTCTATCTCTTGAGTGTCAGTTGAGAGGAGGCCACAGACTCTGAGAGGATAATGGGGCAGAAAAGGAGAGAGCGAGTGGTACTTTTGAAATGCACATGAAATTTAGATCAAATTTAAATTAGTGAAGAGAGATTTGAAATTAAGGGCAAGAGTTGGAGGAGGACGACGAGGAGGAATCATTTCCACCACGAGAAAAGATAGGGTGACCTGGCTGACAACCTGAGGTAAAAGGAAAAAAAAAAACCTGGAAGACAATATGTACTACCACATTTGTATGGAAGTAAATTTTAAAAAATTGAATAAGCAAAAGATGAGCTAACTTGGTGTTACTCCACGCAACGTTGTTACTTGGGCCGTGGCTAAGATTGACACTTATCATCTCATCAAACTGTCTAATAAACCTTTAATTGGAGGATCAACATAGCTTATTATGGAAACCGTAAAAACTAATGAATTACAAAATGAAAGATAGTTTTATATATATATATATATATATATATAAGCAAAAATATCATTGAAAAGCGTAGATGGGCACAACCTAAGTACACAAGAAGTATACAAAGAGACCCCTTTAAAGATAAAAAGAAAAGCATGAAAAAACTTGAGGAATGTTTAAAACACCCTCCCAATGGAAAAACATATTGAGAAACCTATTGCTAAGATGGTTCAAGGTCATACCTTACAAATTTTACTGATACCATGAAAAAATAACAACTATAAATGTGTTCAATATCATGCAAGTGAATGTATTATAGATCAATTGTTCAAGACATAGAAGTCATCATTTTTTTTTTCTCTTTCACCTAACATTATTTGTGACATTCCTTCATGGCTTTGTTTTGGTCTAATATAACCATCTTCAAATACCGATCATAATTACAATAATTTTCCATTTGGTCTTATATTCAAGAAAGTGGGCTAGGAGGTGTTTATTTGAAAAAACGCAAATTTAAACCAAAATCATAATTTTGCATAACAAATATTTGATACCAAATACTTTTTAACATGTTTTATCAAATAACTTTGTCAATTTAAAAAGTAGCGATTTTAAAAACGTAATTTTAAAAAAAACGCAATTTCTAAAATCACAATTATTGAAATTACAATTCCAAATAGAACCTTAATGCGGGACTTATAATGCTCATTATCTAGATCTTCTCCTACTTTTCATGAAGTGACTCAACGCTATATAGTGTTATTAGGATACTAATTATAACAATTCAAAAAAAATGATAATCATATTTGTGCTATCACTTTAAAATGATTGATCAAGTTACAATTAGAGTTATTTAAAATCATTTATAAAGTCCAATTTTATATAATAGGGAACTAATAAGGATCTTAACACTAATGAGCACCTTTATAATCACTCAATTCATTTTAAGTGGGATCCATATCCAAATCCATGTAGCAATGATTATTATAAGTTATTCGTTTGCAGACAAATAAAGGTCCTATTTGTTTTTTTCCTTTTCAAAACAAATATAACAACAAACAACTTAAATATAAAAACTTCAAAAAACATTTTTTTATATATATAAGTAATGTTAAAAACTTTGAAAAACATAAAAAACAATTTTCAATGTCACATTACTCTAACCACTTTTTCAAAAAAAAAAATAAAAAAATAAAAATCTACAAAACATATTAACATACGTAGCCAAAATTATCAATTTCGTTCAAGGAGCCTATCAATAACTTAAGAAACACAAACAAAGAAATTTTGTAAACTCGAAATAAGTCGATACATAAAAGAATAATTACAACTCAAAAGAATAAAAGAATAATTACAATTCACCATAGGAAGGAAATATAGCAGCAGCTGTGTCTCAAGAAATTCTAGGAAGATGCTCAAGCATGCCCTTATGAAGGATAAAAAGAACTATGAACATGATAAACGAATTTGGGATGAAATTTACCTTGTTGTTCATCCACGTACGAAAGAGTTGCTGGGTTTTCAGGGTGGCTCTCTCTCTTGGTAGTAGATGAAAATGTTTTCTAGGGTTTGTTCTCTCGCTCTCTCTCTCTCTGGGTTTTCGGGTTTTCTAGAGTAATCCAATTTGTTGGTTTTGGGCCTTGGGCGACGGGTGCATTTTTTATACATCTTATATTCTTTTGAGTGAATTTTGACTGCTAATCCCGGAGACTCAAGGTAGAGGTCAAGTTTTTGGCTCACTCTTTCCAACAAAGGCTCACTCTTTTCCGGGGTTCCTACTATTATTATGTTGCGGAACTGGTCAAACTTAATTCTCCTAGGAGCCATTGTTGCTTGTCATGTTGAATATTGTTTTTGTCATTTTGCGATTTTTTACTGTTAATTTCTCGTGTGAGTATTAATTTTTGATATCTATGTTAGTTTAATGGGCTTATAAAATAAAAGAAAAAAGAAATGGTTGGGTTAGCTAAGATTTTAGTTCTATAAATTTCACAGGCAGGAGGATTACAATAGTCTATGTACTCTATAGATTAAGATTAAGGCCATAAATTATAATAGTATCATTTTTTTAATGTATTTTTCGACCAAACATAGGGAATACGATAGAAACATTTTTTTTTTTGTTCCTAAGACTTGTGATTTTATTTTTACATAAATACACATTTAATATTTATATATGTTCATCCCCCACATTAAAGATCCTAGTTTCAGCCCTGGGCCGGTGGGGATTTAGGAAATGGTGAGGTAGCCATGTAAACAAGGTTATTGGTTGAATGAAGCATTTAAAATTGGGTAGTTTAATGTTGTAATGAGTTTTTCTAGTTTATATTTGTATTTCTATATAGTAAATGATAAATCGAAGTAAATGCAAGAATTGAATGAAGAAGATGATATGAAAATATGGAATAGATTGATAATCAGGCTTTCAAGGAACCTAAATCTCCAATTAGCTGATTTCAAGCTCAACTAGCTCCAAGAACACCGAGAACAAATGATCTCTCCTTTTCCTCCCCACTACAGCTTGGGCTTATAAATCCTCTAACAACTAACAACCCATTACCATGGGCCAACAAAACTAATGGCTCACAAAACTATTAAGCCCACTACAATCAATGCCTATTTATTGAATAGAGTGATGGGCTTCTTTAAAAATTGATTGAGTTTTTCCAATCAATCTCTTGCAAATGCGTTCCATCATTTTTATTAAATCAATTAAAATTGATATATATATTCTTCTAAATTCGTTTGAATTCATTTCATTATTAATATAATAAAAACAACAAATTCAAATCGAGTAGTCTATCATTTGTTTAAAATTTGTACAACTAATACTATTTTTTTCCTTCTAAATTTTTTACAGGTTCATTTTATGTATATATACGCTACTAATATAATAAAAACAACAAACTTGATTAATAGGCCTAAAAGATAGCATGATAGCAATAATTGTATAATGGAGTGATGGGCTTCTTTAAAAACCATGAGTGGACATCAAAAGTGCACAGTTTCAATTGACAAAAATATTTCACCAACTGTTTCTTATATAGAATGAATTTAAATTCCCTATATCCAAGGAATGTTAAGAAAACTAAAATCATATTACAAACCCCAACTACAAATATTTGTATGGAAGTAAATTTTAAAAAATTGAATAAGCAAAAGATAAGCTAACCTGGAGTTACTCCACGCAACGTTGTTTCTGGGGCCGTGGCTAAGATTGACACTTATCATCTCATCAAACTATCAAACAAACCTTTAATTGGAGGATCAACATAGCTTATTATGGAAACTGTAGAAACTAATGAATTACAAAATGAAAGATAGTTTATATATATATATATAAATAAGCAAGAATATCACTGAAAAGTGTAGAAGGGCACAACCCAAGTATACAAGTATACAAAGAGACCCTTTTAAAGATAAAAAGAAGATCATAAATCTACAAATTGATGCATCGAAAAAACTTTAGGAATGTTCAAAACACCCGCCCAATGGAAAAACAAATTCATAAACCTATTGCTAAGATAGTTCAAGGTCATTCCTTATACATTTTACTGGTACCATGAAAAAATGACAACTATAAATGTGTTCAATATCATGCAAGTGAGTGTTTCATAGATCAATTGTTCAGGACACATAAGTCATTATGTTTTTTTTCTCTCTTTTGCCTAGCATTATTTGGCATTATTTGTGACATTCCTTCATGGCTCTGTTTTGGTCTAATATAACCATCTTCTAATACCAATCATAATTACAATAATTTTTCATTTGGTCTTATATTCAAGAAAGTAGACTAGGAGGTGCTCATTTGAAAAGGCGCAAATTTAAACCAAATTCATGATTTTACATAACAAATATTTGATATAAAATACTTTCTAACATGTTTTACCAAACATCTTTGTCAATTTAAAAAGTAGCATTATTTGGCATTATTTGTGACATTCCTTCATGGCTCTGTTTTGGTCTAATATAACCATCTTCTAATACCAATCATAATTACAATAATTTTTCATTTGGTCTTATATTCAAGAAAGTAGACTAGGAGGTGCTCATTTGAAAAAGCGCAAATTTAAACCAAATTCATGATTTTGCATAACAAATATTTGATATAAAATACTTTCTAACATGTTTTACCAAACATCTTTGTCAATTTAAAAAGTAGCAATTTTAAAAACATAATTTTTAAAAAACACAATTTCTAAAATCGCACTTATTAAAATTACAATTCCAAATAGAACCTTAATGCAAGACTTATAACGCTCATTATCTAGATCTTCTCCTACTTTTCATGAAGTGACTCAACGCTATATAGTGTTATTAGGATACTAATTATAACAACTCAGAGAAAACGATAATCATATTTGTACTATCACTTCAAAATGACTGGTCAAGTTACAATTAGAGTTATTTAAAATCTTAACACTAATGAGCACCTTTATAATCACTCAAATTCAATTTAAGTGGGATCCATATCCAAATCCCTTTAGCAATGGTTATTATAAGTTATTCGATTGCAGACAAATAAAATAAAGGTCCTATTTGTTTTTTTTCCTTTTCAAAATAAATACAACAACAAACAACTTAAATATAAAAACTTCGAAAAACATAAAAAGCAATTTTCAATGTTACATCACTCAGACCACTTTTTCAAACAAAAAAACGAAAAACATTCTACAAAACATTTTTTTTTTTTTTTGAAAAACATTCTACAAAACATATTAACACATGTAGCCAAAATTATCAATTTCATTCAAGGAGCCTATCACTAACTTAAGAAACACAAATAAAGAAATTTTGTAAACTTAAAATAAGTCAATACGTAAAAGAATAATTACAACTCCAGCACAAGCTAAAGGGTCTCATTGGAAAATATTGTTTGTGACTTTTATCCAACATGCTTCCATGAGGCTATAATGTTGTACCCATGCATGTCTATTGACTTCACCTTTGCCTTATGACTTTGTTATGATCTACTTTAACGTGTTTTCTAATATAAATTGCATTTGCATCAAATATAAATGTAATCATTCCCTTTTGGTTTCAGGAAACAAAACTAATCATATATATATCACTACTACTACTGGCACACTTTACTTGTATTTTTACCAACTATTCAAGCATATCTATTTGCAAGAAATCGCTACACAAAAAGCAAAACAAAATAGAGCACTACTTACATCACATTTCCTGGTGTACTGCATCAATGGCTCTAAAGTCCTTGGGGTTCATCCTTTATCATCAGGGGCCCATAACCTAAGAGTTCTTCCAAGCCCTTGCTCTTTCTTGTTGTCTTCTATTGACCTTTTGTGTCTTCCCTTGATATGGTTGACGTCTTGATCTTCCTCCATTTGAAGCTTAATGTTAAAGTGAGATTGCAACTGCAAAGGGATTTTGTTTGTTAACTCTTTGGAGGGAGCAAATAAAATACTTGTTCTTTTTTCAGGGAATAGGGGGAATTCTGAGGATTTTTTTGAATGATGGATATGATGCAAATAAAGTATCGTCAAATCTGGTTTAAACAAAAAGGGCCCTATCGTTATACCATCCTCATGTACTAGTTACAGTTGGTGTTTCATTAATCAGAGTTATAAAAATTGACTTTATGGTCCTATATCTAGGAAAAAGAATAAGTTTTGCTGTGTCACAATTGATATTTTTAAATTGCATTTGTGACTTTATAAACATCAATATTCAATGTCTCTAGGCCAACCAACCAAGTATATTCCTACTAAATAATGAGAAAAGTCACATTTAGTTCCTAAGTTTTTAGGTGAATTCAATTTAGTGTTTAGGTTTTTAATGTCGACAATTACATCATTTGACTCTTATCTGATTTCAAATAGGTCTCTCTATTAACCTATCATTCAATTTATTAAGGATACACCACGACAAACAAATAAATTAATGTCAAAAGGCTCTCGTTTGACACATTATGTACCCAACACAATTACATTAAATTACACATACTACTCTACAAAGGGGTTGTTCCATTCTAGTGAAGGATGGCCTGTTCTGAAAGAGAACGTGACAGCCACCACTTCGTTTGTGCAAGAGTGTTGATGAGAGTTTTTGGAGTTATGAAATGGGGGAGACGGTTGGTTGCCACTCAAAGAGAGGGATGACAACCACTTACAGGATGCACTAGGGAGGCCACGCCATCCAACATCTAGTTTTTTTTTTTTTTTTTTTTAAAAAAAAAAAACAGGGGTGGAGCTCACTAGGATGATCAACCATTATCTTTAAAAAAACTTAATTTTTTAATTTTTAATTTTGGGTATGTTTGTAATTTTAAACTAACCAACCACTTGACACCTACAATGGTACATGAAATGTCAAATAAGATCCATGTGGCATTAATTATTAGTTTAGTGTTGTACGCCATTAATTTAATTTAACTTGACAAAGGGACCTAATTTATCATGTTATTTCAATCTAGTGCTTAAGTTTTCATTGTTGACAACTAGTTAATAGTTTCTTCTCTGGTTTCATATAGAATCCTTTGTTAACCTATTGTTCAATTAATTAACATTATGTCATGCCATGTTTGACCCATCATGTAGCCATTCTCATGTGCCACAATTACAATAAAATACAAATATTACCTTCAATAAAATAATTTCTTTTTAAAAAAAAAACAAAAAAAAAACTAGGGGTGGCAAATCGCCCTTAGTTAGTGAAGGAGGCCAACCCTCACTAAAGAAGGGTGGACACCCCTCGAATGTGAGGGCAACATCCCCCCACAAAGGGTTCCTATGTCGGGTGACGACCTTTCACATAGGAGTTGTTGCACTATTTGTGACGAAGGCCTCCCTTAAAAAAAGGGGTTATGATCATACTAGCGTCGAGATCCATGAGAACATAGTGGGGGGGGTGGAAAAGTGGTAGTTGGCTTTGTAATAGACATTGACACGCCACTACCTCCAAGAACTTGGTCTCGATTTAGTTCCTACATTTCCCTCCCTCAACGTGAAGGCTTTCCTCATTTTTAATGTGAATGTCATTAGGAGTTCAAAGAGTTTAGAGTTTTGAAATTGAGAGGGAGGTCACTAGGGGTGGAACTAGAATTTTAGGGGAGAGGGGACAAAACTAACAAATAAATATTTTAGAGGTAAAATTATTTTTTTGGGGCCCATATAAAAACACATAAACTTCAAAAGAAATTTTGCAAATTTTGAAGCATTTCTAAAACTTTGTGGGGGCCCTAAAACCCCCCAAATTCATGCCGGTTCCACCACTAGAGGGCCCCCCCTCAAAGAGAGGGTGGCATCCACTCAATGAATTAAGGCTACTTGGGACGACCACCCTTCTGTAGGGCACATCACTCATCACAAGTTAAGGCTATCCAGCTACCCTTTGTAGGGACGATTAAGCACTGCTATTTTTTAAAAATTAGGGTATATTTGCAATTTCAAAATAATTGTGCTCTGTGTCACCTATAATGGACACAAGACGTGTCAAATGAGATCCATGTAGTATTGGCTAAGTGGTCTAACGTGGGACATCATTAATTACTTGGAGTGTAAGTTGACACAAAAACCTATTCAAAACAAAGAAAAAAAAAAGGAATTCTAGTTGTCAAAATCAAAAATTAAGGGATTAAATTAAGATTGCACAAAAACCTAAGGGTTAGATTTTATTTTTCCCTTCGCTTATTAAAGACAAAGATAACATATCTCCTAAAATCGAAAATTAAGGGACTAGGCCAATGATCATCTGCAAAATAAGACCACTGGAGTGGCATCGGCCCATGGCTAGCAGGTTAGACTTTAATAGTGAAGTCAATATTTTTGGCTTGAGTGGAGAAAGAATGGATAGAGTTATTAGAGTTAGAATGTGTATACTTGCATTATGGAAGGAAGCAAGAGCTTATATGTTCTCTTAGGCCCTTACCTAGGCCCTAGTAATAGTAAGCCTTATATTGGGCTCTTTTAAGCCTCCCTTGGGCCTTAACAAAAGTAGTCCTTTAGCTTGATCAAGTCTTGGTTCTTTAGGCTTATATTTAATTGGGTCCTAGCTCTTAAAATTATTTCTATACCCTTTAATTGCCCCTTCATTCCCTTGGTCAACTGGTGTAACTGGTTAGGCAAGGGAATGTCGATGCTCTCGACTTGCTCATTTGTTTGTTTTTAAGTTCTTGGTTCTCTTGGTGTGGCTTGGGTGGATGATTTTTTTATAAACTTCTTTTAACCATTCACTAACTGAAAATATTGCCTCATCATCTGCTTAGAGGTAGATGTAGTGCCCAATGGATGCATTTGGGGTTCTTCACCTTCATCTAGTGGTTTCAATCCCTTAATTTTAACACGCTTTGGTTCTTGGTCATCCACCGATTGTGGGGGAGGTCTTTCTAGACTTGGGCATTTTGGTTGCCCCCTCATTCCCTTGTCATGCATTGGCAAGCAATGATAATGTCTTCATTGTATTTGGAAGCTTTTTGGTTGGTCCCTTCCTTTTCCGTATTTGGTTTAGTTCGACAATATGTTGAGCACCGACACACATATAATGTCTTTTAGAGGCTTAATTGGCTTGTCCTGTGTGACCGACTTTGCTCCTAGAAATACCAATGTTGACAAGTTTTGTACAAATGAATGCATATGTAAATTTACCTTGTTCAAGGGATTTAGGGCTCGAGCTTTTTCTAGTTCGCTTGCACATTAATGCACTTCAGGGCTTCCTAAGGACTGTTTGGCATATTGTTTAGTACATATACACCTTATGTCTTTTTTATAGTCAATCCAACATTTTCCAGAACTTGCACACCTCGTGGCATCTATGTTGGTACTTGATGGCCCTTTGAGGGCGTTTATGATAGGCTACTCCAACTGGGTAAAAACTTCAAGAAATGTATCTTTCCAAACAACGACATGACTTCATGCTTGGGGGGGTAATGCCTAACTATCTTTGTAGATGATTTCTATTGTTGTTGTCTATCCCTTTGTGGGCTTTTCCTTGACTTGTTCTTGATTCAGAGCTACTACCCATTTTAAGATCACTCACTCTTGGGGCCTCTTTGCCCTCTCCCATTCTTTGAGATTGAACATATTATCCATGCGGAATGTAATATGAGTAGGTTTTATAGCCTTATCGCTGCTTTTTGCATTCATTTGCCTCTTTACTTAGAGTAAGCTAATATAGGTTGCACCCAAGTCTTTCTTATTTGGGATGGGATCTTATAGGTTGCACCCTCATTCCCCCAACCTATGAAAACCAAGGGAATGATCTTTTGCATGAGGGATGGGATCTTATAGGTAATATAGGTTGCACCCAAGTCTTTCTTATTTGGGATGGGATCTTATAGGTTGCACCCTCATTCCCCCAACCTATGAAAACCAAGGGAATGATCTTTTGCATGAGGGATGGGTTCTTATAGGTTGCCCCCCTATTCTCTAGTCAAGGTAAGCTCATATAGGATGTTTTTCTTCACTAGTTGAGGTGAGCTCATATAGGTTGTTCCCTTTCTTCACTAGTTGAGGTGAGCTCATATAGGTTACCCCCTTTCTTCTTTAATTAGGCTAACTAGAGTTTTTTTAGTACTGGTAATTAGCCCAAGACTTGTAGTCGGGTATTGATGCGCCTCAAAGTTGACGTTTAGCTCAAATACTATTGGATTTTAATCCAGGTTAGTCCACCAAACAACAAACAATCTAAAGTGTTATTAAGATGTGAAAAATTCTCTTGCATTGAAGTTGAAGACTGCTAAGTATGCATTGTTGTCACGCTATCATAGGCAATATAAAATGCCAAGGTCCAAAAATCGTTAAGAGTAAAGGCCAAAGAGCCTACTGCCACTTGGGGAAGAGCCCCTACCACTTTTGGAAAATGGGAGGAACCTCCTCTACCACTTGGGGAAGAGCTCCTACCTGCCAAGGGAAAAGGTGGTGGACCTCCACCCAACACAAGCAGAGGTCATCCATTGAGCATGGAAAGGATGGAGAAGTTGACACTCGCCTGCACCCATGATGCCTGCCTTAAGGACTACTTAACTTTGTGTTGCTGGTTCCTTTAGAGAAAAAGGAGCTCGTTGGTGCTGCATTATTGGGTTCTAGCATATAAGCACGAGTATCCTTCACCTTGACAAAGAACTCCGAGTTTGAGGAGTCCTCATCTTCAAGTACCACCACGTCTTGTGGTTATGGGTCAAGTTGAGCTCCTCGGTGAGAATACTCAAATGGTGGAACCTTCACCATTTTGTCTCGATCGGGTTGCCAGTACACAAGCTTGAATGGTGGCTGCATAGAGAATTCTTGTGGCCCCATGTTTGGGTTGGGTAGCCGATTTGGTTCAAGCCTTTGGCCAGGTACATAATCAAGGGTGTTAAGAGGTCCTCGTAGACTCCGGGTACCTTCGCACGATAGTTGTTGAGCCAACCAATGAGGTAAATTTCTTAATCGGATGTTGATGAAGAGCCATTGCGGTCCTTTGCTCTTGCTCTACTCCGCCATTTTTTTGTGAGAGAGGTAGTATTTGAGAGGGAAGTTTTTCCCAAGGGAGACTCCTACTACCATGCGTGCTCCTCATTTTGGAAAATCTTTTGCCTTGACTCCCTCTCTCCCTCTCAATGTGGCACTCAACCACATACAATACAACATGATGTGAGATGTGATTTACGAGTGTGCTGCATTTCTTGGAGCGCCTATAAAGGGATTACATTCTTGTTTGTTCCTCTCATTGATGACATATGTGTTAACTTCAAAATACCTTGGCCTCTCCTAAAAGTGCCTTGTGGATATACCATGAGGAAAGTTGGATATGTCGTCCCTTGAAGTTGTTGCACAAATATTATAGTAAGGTTAAGTGTACGACTTAAAAGGCCTTTGGTGAAACTTATGAAAAACATCTACTAGAGTTAACTAACTTAACGTTTTTTTTTCACGCAACACATGGCTAGCAAGTTTGCGTTTTTCTTGTTTTCTCATCTTAGGGAAGAAGTGAGAAAGACCACATACTCTGGTACCTCGATTCGAGCCTTAATTGGAGCGACCAAAACAACAGTAATTCGCTTTGGTCTCGTGATTTTTTTTTTCTTTATGAAAGGAGAAGAGCAATATGGCTTGAACTTTAATGTTGGCTTTTACTTGAAAGGAGGCTATGATGCCCGAGTAAGCGGTTCAGACTCAAGTGGAGAGTTGACTAGAACCCAAGTACGTGACCCAAGCCCAAGCAGAGTGCTCTGGACCCAAGTTGGGTCTCAAGTGAGTTGAGGTTCTGACCTTGAGTGCAACTTTTGCCTGGATGGAAGGTCTTTGATATTGCACAATCAGGATGGCGCATGGCGGGCATCTTGGATTGGGCTACGATCCTCAGTGGTCATCTGCTCTACAACACAACTTGGGACCTTAGATCCTTGCTTATGTGGCATCGGAGTTCTTTAGACCATGCTACCTTCATTTGGCATTATTCTTGCCCTTGTGTTAGACGTCATTGTTCTTTGTTTTCTATGAAGGATCCATTGGGTGAGGACGGAACTATTGAGGCAAAATTGTTGTGGGACCACACTCTTGCTCATCTTCAACGTCCCGGTACAATAGCTGCTGGAACTCTTCCTTTCTTTTCTTTTTTCGTGTCAAAAACCCCATCTTCTATTGGTAACTACTCATAGCCTTCTTTTCCATGTAGTGTCCCTTTCTAACATGTGTAGCACATCCAAAATCTTGTTTTTCTTAAGTCAACCGTCAAACCCACCTATCACGCCTCACTTTGAAATTAGTCTAGTCATACTTATACCGAAACTTTAAACCCCTTTCAACCTTTCTCACACCAAAGTAAATGAGAAAAGAGAATTCTTACTATGTCAGAAATTTTTTTAAGAGGATCACTTGCCCTTTCAAATAAAAGAAACTACACGGCTCAAGATCATCTCACTATAGCGAATATAGACAAGTAGCGTCCAAAAATCCATCTGTTGTCCTACCTTTTTCCTTTTTTATTTATCTCCCATGGCCCACTATTGCCATACTTTCAAATCAATCTTTGACATTTATCTCGAGTTGCACACATCTTTCAAACAGTTACATGCAGCTATTGTGTGGAGAAGAGTAGAACCCATGTGCGAGCTAAGACCAGTTGAAAAATCATGTTTGCCCCTTCATTTCATAAGGCAAACCAGCACAAGAAGACCAAAGAGTAAAGACTAGAATGTCAACCAGGATTGATGGGTAAGTAAAACATACTAGCATAAGTGTTATAGTGTGTTTGAAAGGACTTTTTTTTTTTTTGGCCTGAGTCTGTCGAGCCCACACCTACAATTATTGATGTGCACTTGTTAACACAATCGTGATACGTGGCAAATATGAGCTTAATCCCACCGCTGGACCGAAGTTCTCCAAAGGTGTAACCAAAGGAACTCTTGTCTTCTTAAGTTCGAAATACACAGGGAGAAAATGGTTTGAAAGCAACATGAACGGGCGTATATTTCAGATGGAAAACAAATCTGTCACACTTGAACACAGATCCAAAGAAGAGAAGAGACATTACCTCAACCTGAATTGAGCGCTTGTAGAGATAGGTAGAGCACACACTTGTTTGCCAATTGTTAGATCCAGAAATAGAAGTGGTCCTTTAGCCTAACTTAGTCCTGAGTCCTTAGACTTATAATTAATTGGATCTTAAGTCTTAGACTTATTTCAATACCCGTCAACCGCTTTCATCATTTATGTTGCATCGAGGGCTCTCAAGCTCTAAAGGTTAATCCTTTATCATTGGATGCTCATAACCTTGGATTTCCTCCATCCCATTTGTCTTTCTTATTGCCTTGTCTCAGGCTTTTGTGTCTTGACTTAATGTCTTCAGACTTTTGATCCATTATAAGCCCATTATTAATGTCAGATTGCACTAGCGAAAGGCTTTTCAAACGTCAAGACAGGGCTCACTAACTTTGTTTTCCATATGATTAGACTTGGAAATCATTGACATCGGGCTGAATCATACTCTTTTTTTTAGAGAGAATCATAAACCTATTGTTTAGTGCATAAAGTCATCATTTTTTTTTTCTCTAAACGTTGTTGGTGGCATTTATCCAACTTTCTCAATTAGTCTATAACATTGTAACCATGCACAACTAGTGTCTTCACAATTCGTTCATAGCTTTGCTCTCTATTTTAGATTGTCTTCCATTATCAAATACAGTTGATGTTTCTTAGATAATAAAAGTTATAACTTATCAAAAAAAAAAAAGATAATAAAAGTTATAATCATTCCTCTTTCTATACTATATTTGAGAGAGAGAGAGAGAGAGAATTTGCTCTATCTATATCACCATTGTTACAATTATATTGTATTTGTGACCTTATAAACCTATCATCCACACTGCATTCCAATAAATTTAAGTATATGCATATAGATCAATTGTCTAGGTATATCTATTTGAATTAAATTTACTATACGAAAAAGAACACATATAACCTAAAAAAACAAAAACAAAAACAAACAAGCAAATTCAAACATAACTTTCATTGAACTTCATATTGCCTATTCTGCATCGAGGCTCAAGCCCTTAGGATTCATTCCTAGGGTTCATCCTTTATCATCTGAAAAACTCTCATCCCCTTTTGTCTTTCTTAGTGTTTTTTTTTAAGGTGAATAACTTTATAGTTCAACAAAAGGGCTAATACATCCTCACTCAAGTAAACAACAAGTATAGGCACTCCGGAATATATATATATATATATATATATATATATATTAGGGTTGAAGTGTACATGGGGATATGCAATTATTTGTTATATCCACTGCATTAATTGCATTTGCAAAATGAAGATATGTATATCTACATCTTCATTTGCATCATATTTTTACTAACCACATTCGCGTGGTTATTATTGTTATTAAATGCGGTCATTATTCATTACATATATATTAAGTAAAGGGCGTTTTAAATAAAATTATAATTATGTATGTCAATCATTTTCTTACTATAAACTAAAAAGAAATAAAAAAAATAAAAAATAAAAAAATCCACTAAAGTGAATGTATCAATTATCGTTCTAAAATTGATACGTTCATTTTAGTTCTATAAAAATTTTAAACATATATATAGAATGTATAAAGGAAATGGAGATACGGTTAATAACTACATCTACATACCTTACCTTAAAATCGGCTCTATGAATACAACAAATATGCAAATAATGGTTTTTGGTCTCTACATTCACATGTGCAAATAGTTTCAAATAACGAATGCAGATCCATCGGCATGTACACCCTAGTTTGTATTTTCTCTTATTATATTTCCGTCCAAATAGGGTTTAGAAGATCTGAATAGAAAATTGCTAGAGATATGAATTGTACCCTAAATTTGAAAGGTACCCTAAATCCCAATCAAACCCGAATCGTACTTTATTGGCTTGATCCAAATTGTACCCTAAAAACAGATTGGTATTCTTTAAGCTTGTATTTGTTTTTTGTCTTTTTTGTTAGATTGTTTATAAAAAAAAAAAAAAAATCAAATTAACCCTCTCTTAAACAGAAAATTGGTTGAAATCCGAATCATACCTTATTGGCTAGATCTTCCGCCATCCGCCCACGAATAATCTCAGATCGCAGCTGCAAAATGTAGAAAGTATCATATTATTTCTTTCTCTGAAGCAAAGAAAATTACATATTCTAGTTTCAAGCAATAGAAAACGACAAAATGACTGACGAGACATCATCATACAACAGTCAAATCTGGTTTAAAGCAAAAGCAGTGCATGGTGAAGGACTTCCAATTAAAGACTCTGGCAACTGGCAAGCAGAGGGGCAGGAGGCGCGGAACCTCACGAAGGGAATAGGCTTAGGGACCTAGGGTTCTATCGTGATTCCTGACGGTGAATACAAGAGAAGAAAAGGACTGTTTCTTAAGCGTTGTTGGTACTTCTCTGACATGTAGGTTTAGTGTTTTATTTTTTTTTTTTTTTTTATATTTTATATTTTAACTATTAAGAAGAAAATGCATGTAGTTTTACCGTTTTGCCCTTACCGCTTTTTCGTGGGCCTATTGGAATTGGATCCACTTAATTAATTCGTTTGGAAGGTCCAAACGGTGCCCTTCCTCTTCCTCTTCTAAGGGGCGGAAGTAAGCGTCGCCGTCGACCACTTCCAGTCTTGTAGACGCAGTCCGGACGTTTCAAAAATTGTACGCCATTTCCATGAGCTAGCCGCATGCGCCGTGGTCGTCAAACCCTACCTTAGTCTGGAAACACAAAGCCACAGAAAGTACGAGTGATTCTTCACAGAGTACTGCAATATATATTATAAATCTACACATCGCATAGTATGAGAATTACCGGAGGCTATATAATACAACGGCAGGAACCCAGCCTGTGGGGGCAAGAACGAAGGATTTACGTCAAAACCTTAGTCTAGACAGGCAAATCCACATAAAGAGGGAGATTAGTCTTTCCATACGGCTGTATATATATATATATATATATCCTGCAAATCATGTATATATACATCAACTAAACATCACAGAGAGTAATAGAATTCCCAGTGACCATATACAACCGCAAAAAAGAAGACCTACCCAGTAAGGGAAAAACCAAAAGCCTGTGGGAAACTGCATGCCTAGGCTTGTAAATTCGGTTCCAATTATGCTGAAAACCTCGAAATCCTCTCTAGATTCTACTTTATATTATGGAAGTGCGCACAATAATGAATTGTAAATATTGATATTACTGTCTCTTTTTACTTTGTCTTTCTATGTTCATTTACCCCCCTCTTTTTGGCAATTGTCAGCTTTTCTTTTTTGTTTCTGTCTCCCTCGCTTCTCTTGCACGTGAATCGATCTATCGGTTTTGAAGGCTAGTGGTTGTTGTTTCTTCACAAGCTTTTCTTTTCTTTTCTTTTTTTCTTTTCTGGGCCTTTTTTTCGGCTGGCTTTTGTTGACCATAAATAGGGTATTGGCCTATTCATCCCAAAAAAGAAAAGGTTATTACTTTTTTTATTTTTTATTATTTATTTATTATTTATTTATGTTGTTTTCTCCCAACCACGGTCAATTTGATTCCTTTATTTATTTATTTAATAAATTTGATTCCTTTATTAATTGTTCTGCGCTAGTACGTTTTCTTGATTTAAATAACTCATCTTCATAGCTTAATTTGTAGCTTCTTTAGTTATTTTATGGTCCGTAGATGTGGTAAAATTAGGAGTGTGAATTTGTATTCTTTTGTTAAATTTAGATTGTATTAAGATATAATTACAAGATTATATAGGCCAAATTTAAATTATAATAAAATAATTGACTCTGATTTAACTTATTTAATTTAATTAAATAATTTATTTTATTCAATTAAACAGATTATTAAACTAGTTCTGTTAAATTTACACCATCCTATCAAAAATTACGGGTAAATATAAATTCACGAGTTAAAATTGACTAGTTAAGACTGTTTCATGCTGCCAAGTGGTCCCGGTACACCTACTCCCAGCTAAGCCGTTATCTAAAACCATCAATCACCTGCCCCTTCACATGTAAAGCTTAGAAATCCGAGCTGCTCCACGCTTTACCCTCACCCCTGTTCGAGTTACATACGTAAGTGGATTGGCTTAATGGAGTAAATTTTATTTTCTGTGTCACCTACGAACAATATATAAATATATATATATATATATTTAAATATTAATTAAAATAATATTTTATTTTTATTTCAAAATTATTCTTTCTCATTTTTTGGAATACAAAATACCTATTAAAGTTTTATTTTCAAGTTCTTCTAACTCTCTCTTTTTTTTTTTTTAAATGGATATGGGACTAGAACAATTAGTTGTTAGAAAATAATAAAATTGGAGAATAGAACAAGAATTCAAATTTAAATAAGACCTGAATAGAGAAATTGAGAGAGAAAATAGAAACTTATAAATATGAGTCTGTAATTAAATAAAGTATTTAAAGACTTTCCATATTCTTAACATTTAATTTTTGGGAAAAATATAAAAAAGCCCCTCAAACTACCAGCCGTTTGTAATTTAGACCCCTAATATTCAAAAAGTAATAAAGTAGCCTCCCAAACTACCAAAATGCAACAAAAATGTCACTTATTTTTTTATATTCCTATAATACCCTTATTCTTTTAACAAATAAAATATTAAACTAATTATAATTCCCTTAATTTTTTTAAGGTTAGAATCTAATTATAAATTCATATTTTATAGACAAAAGCATCCTTAAAGAGAGAAGGAAAAAAAAAAACCTCATATATCATACAATGACTACCCAATTGGAACTTTGATTATAATTTATTGTTGATTAGTTGTCATTGTAAATTATAATGAGAATCTTTGGCGATTCATCACAAAGCTCAAAATATCTTGACCTTCAACATGATAATTTTATTTAAGAATGACTTTGATATATTGATAATCGATAGTATTATTAATTAAAAAAAAAAAAAAAAAGATTTCATCAACTTTTCTTTCCTCACTCGTATTAAAAAAAAAAATCATAGTAAATAAAAAAATTTATTTAATATTTTCTTTCCTCACTCGTATCTTATTCCTCTCATCTCCAATTTCTTCTCATCTTCTATTTGATAAATTGAGTAATTCTATAAGGCCTATTTTTATTCTGTTTGTGTCTTACTAAAAAAGATGTAACTATTAAAATCACCATTGAACTTGTGATTAATCATTATTAAATTTTGATCAAATTGTGATTTTAATAGCCACACCATATTAGTATGACATAAGTAGGACAAAAGTAAGCCTTCTAGAATTACTCGATAATTCTAGTGGGAGAGAAAAAGAGGGAGAAGAAATGGGATTTCACAGGTCTATACAAAACCCAAAATTTCCACGGCAGAGGTGATCAAAAGAGGGACGAAGAAAGAGAGAGAGCAAAGAAGATTTACTAAAAGCTCACAGTCACAGTATAGAGATGTTGGCAGAGAAATTGATAGCAGATAAATGAAATGGCGCCGCACATAGATGAACCGTGAACGTTTGTGGATCGACGGTAGCTGGGCTGTTTTTCAACGGCGAAAATGAAGAGTGAGAATAAGAGATCAATCAGGAGGAAATTAAAAGAGCGCGAGTGTGAAAAAAAAACCCATCATCAATAATAAATTTTAAATAAAATATTATGAGTTGATAATTAGAATGTCCGATTTAAATGCTTTTAAAAAATAAAAAATAAAAATAATTTATATTTTTAAAAGATATTCCAAAAAGTAAAACATGATTATTTCTAGTTCAAATAAATTGATTAGATATATTTTAAGAGTTTTTGTCTTTTTACTTTTTGATAGGAAAAAAATACCCTCCCATTCTCTATTAACTAATGGGATATTTTTCACATCCTAATTCACAAAGAAAAATGATAAAGGCACAACTTAAACTCAATTTTAGCTCAATTTTTCTCTTACTCATTTGTAAATGGCATTGTGATTTAAAAATCATTTAATCTCAAATAAGAAAAAAGAAAGAAAAAAAAATCTACAATTTCTATAAACAGTCTAGGAAGTGTTTATTTGATAAAGTGCGAATTTAAACAAAAATCACGATTTCGCATAACAGATATTTGATAAAAAAACCTTTTTTTAATATGTTTTACCAAACATATTTGTGATTTTAAAAATACAATTTTTAGAATTGTGTTTGTCGAAACGGTCATTTTGAACCAACTCTAAATAATAATTAAAAAAATAAAAATAATAATTTTTAGAATTGCGCTTGTTGAAACGGCAATTTCGAACCAACTCTAAATAATAATTAAAAAAATAAAAATAAAAATGATTTTTTTAGCTAAATTTTAACTAATTTTTTGCTGAAACGGATGTGAGTGCTCATAGTCATAGGCTCTGCCGGCCTCCGTGTATGTTTACCGCGTCTTAATTACGTTCCGTGTCAAACCCATCTAGAATCTAAGAACGAATTTAACCCAACGCTGTACATTAAAAGCACTTCCGACCAAATTTCTTACACTATTATTGAATAATGAATTTAACGCTGTACAACCACCTATTTGGAATTTGGTGAAGAGCATTTAAAAACTTTAATTGGGTTGAAATTAAGAGAATTACAATTAAGGAGATCGGGATTCTAATATTCTATACGTACGTTTCAATTCAAATGGAATGACTTCATCAAAATGAGCGGTGGACGGGGCTGGGGAGATACAATTAAGAACATAAAAGGGAGGATGCAGCTCAGAGACCGATCATTCATCCTATAATCAAACTACCAAATCATTTTATTTTATTTTATTTTTGGAAAAAAGAAAGCATTTTTTGGCAATAATAAGTAATCAACCACATACAAACATAAAAATTACTTACTCATTATAAGCTTCATTCTTTATCATCCTTGTCTTTCGGGCTATTATGTCTTCCTTTGATATTCTTGGGTCTTGATCTTCTTCCATTGGACTTCCAAAGCATGAGCCAAATCTAAAGAAAGAGAAATTCTTCACAAACAATCTAACTTGTATAGTAAGAGAAGTGCTGGAGACCATATAGAACGCGGCAAGAACAAATTAATGCAAGTTAAAACCTTCGTCTGGACATACGAATTTTCAGAAAGACAGCTAGAGATTATATATTCAGAGACTGCTATATGAACTGCAAATCTTATATATATAGAACTACACATCACAGAGGGAGTGAGAGAATTACCGGAGACCTTATACAACGCCAAAAACGAAGCTGGTGGGGGAAGAACAAAGGATATAGGCAAAAACCATGGCTTGTATGTTAAAAAAACACAGAACGCCTGTACGGAAAATATCAAACCCCCTACATGGCATTAATGCTGCATCCTTGGATCAGTGATGAACATAATCAAACAGCGAATACTGCCACATTGCGAGTCACCATTCATTACCTCTCTTTTCTTTTCTTTTTTTTCGTTTTACACCCATCTGGGCTTTGGCAATCAGCTTTTCTTTTCTCTTTCTCTCCTCTCGCCACACATGGATCTCTATTCTCTCGCCTTTTGATGGAACAAGCTTTTGTATTTTGGGCTGTTTTTTACAGGCTTTCTTCAGTAATGAGGCTACTTTTTTTCCTTCTTTTTTCTGAGGAGTAATAGATGTGTTGTTGCTTTCACCTCCCAAGTAGTCTCTTTTTTTTTTTTTTTTTTGAGATATCCCAAGTTCAATTTTATTTATGAGGTATTGTTTGTTCTGTGGAAAAAATAAAAAAATAAAAAATAGTTGGTCAAATAAAGTATTATAATTCTATGCAATTTATTATTTTTTAAAAATATAACATTCCTCTCTTTAAAAAAAAAAAAAATTTTACATTATTTAACGCTCGCATGAAAAATTAATTTTTTTTATATGTATTTTTTCATTAAATCGCATTAAATTTAAAATTGTGAACTATATTAAGGTTTAGAGGTGTCTGAATTGAGTCCCAAGGAGGCCCCATTGTGACTCATGGAGTCCTGCAAAAACATTTAAAATATTTTTTAAATGTTAACAATATTTTTAAGGCTATCCAAGAAAGTCGCCTCTAGACTTAGCCAAAAATATTAATAATTTTTTTTAATATTAATAATTTTTTTATTAAAAAAATGCCCCTTATTGTCTAATCTTTTGGCTCCGCCACTAAATGTGGCATTTAAAATCACCAATATATTAAAATTTAATAATAATTATTTTAAATTGAATTATAATTTTAAATGTCGTATCATATTTTAGATGAATCTATAAAAACTCTAATATTCCTTATATCATTACTCCACTAAACATTCCTTTTTGTTAGTAGTTGGCCAACTTCATCATTATAGTACTCTTCTTAAGTCCCTCACCGGAAGGAAGGTCCGAAGGTTGCTAAAAAGTGTTATTAGTCTAACAAAGATGGCTTATCCTCAACCACTTCAAAGCAATTTTCATTAGGTTAGGTAAACACAGAGCAAAATTAATCATTTTTTAAAATTAAAAGATGTCTTGATGGGGCTGTTTTGGGAGATAAAACAGTACGTATGAGGTTTTTTTTTTTAATACAACTTTAACTTAAAAGCTTAAGTTAATGGACTAATGTCTACTTGAATATATTATTTTAATTATTTGGTTATATATATATATATATATATTATTGTGAGTACACTCACAACAATCTTTTAATATAAAATACAGACAAATTTTTATCAGTAAAAAAAAAGAAGAATGCTACCTCGTTTACAGCTATATGGTGATTTCTTTTTATTTGAATTTTTTGAATTTCTTATCACTTCGTTTTCTCTGGTAAGTTGTTAGTTTCGGAATAATATCTAGCATTGTAATTTTTATTGCTTATAATAATAACATCACGACTACTCTCACTTAACACAAGCATATATCTTCTTGAGTCTTGATTATAGTCTATGACCCTCACCTAATTTCTCACTGAATATTGGCATCTTCTTGCTTATATATATATAGAGAGAGAGAGAGAGTGAGAAAGATAGGGGTTATCTGATCGAGTAAATTAACTCTAAAAAAATGAGTAAATAATTGTGCGTTTTGCAAGTGGAAACCAACTATTTAACGTCTGGTCATTGGTTTGTGAGTTTTGGATTCTGTTGGTCGGCCAGTTGTGTTGGACTCCTCCTCGCAAATCACAATAATGCCAGTACGTGGAGGTCTACTTGGGAGATCTCTTTAGTTTTACCCCACTTCAACAAGTGCAGCTGGATCACTTTCTCGAAGATACAAACCGAATAAAGTTTCACAAGGACTACCACCTTTATGGTTTGGCCAGAGCAATAAGTTGAGGGCCATATTTCAAGTGTTTTTTTTTTTAAGCGAATTGAAAGAGTGTTACGAAAAACGACATGAATTATATGTCTCGACGAGTCGACAGAAATGGAGCTGATGTTCGAGGATATTTCATATGGTCTTTGATGGACAACTTTGAATGAGCAAGCGGTTACACGTAACGTTTGGGCTTTACTTTACTACGTCGATCGCCAAACGATGAAGCGCACACCCAGGCTTTCTGCTGCAAGCTGCATGGTTTACTACTTTACTGATTTCCTCACCAACGGTAGTGCTGGTCACCGCATCAAAGAAGATCGAGCTTGCGGTCGGGAAGCTGATCATCAAAAATCAGAATTTCTATGATACCACAAAAACATTTGTTTTATTAACGTTTACCAAAACCATCGGACATATTTATTTATTTATTTATTTTGAAATGGTACTCATGCTGCCATGCATCATATTTATTATATGATACCGGACATATTTATTATTTAGTTTTCTTCTTCTTAAATTTTTTATTTTTTTAAGTTTTACCCTTTCTCACTAAAATTTCTGATTCCACCCCTATTATTCGGGAATTAATTTGGACCGTCAAAAACTAGTTGAAAATCGACCCAGGAGTGAAGTGTTGACTGTTGAGCCCTATCAACATCCATCTTTCTTTTTCAGTAAGTTTTTGAAAATAACAAGCCCAAGGATTAGGAATGTTACCGGCCAAACTAAAAGAATTAGGCAAAGCCGCATGTACAAACTTTCTCTTCATCATTTATGGATAATGATGTGTATTTATTATTATTATTATTATTATTTGTCTATATTTTTTTTCTATGTTTCCCTGTATTATCTTATAAATATTACAAAAGTAAACGAATGTAGTTTTTTTTTTTTTTTTCCTAAGAGGTAAATAAAGTCATATTAACCTCTCATTCTCCAACACGTGTTAAGTATATATATATATCGACTTTATTTTCCTAGGTAAGGCTTAGGTGTAGTAGTTTTTTATATTATTTCTTTCACACTTCAAAACGACCACGTTTTGGACATTAAAATAATATTAAAAAAAACAAAATTCATTAAATATTTTTTAAAAAAATTAAACCTCCCCATTAAAATAATATTAAAAAAAAAATTAAACCCCCCCCCCCCAATGAAAAAAAGATATGTTTGGGTGGGGTGGCTAAAACCACCCTAGGCCAAGGTTGGCCTAGTCACCCCAAAACCCAAACCTTGTTTTTTTTTTTTTTGGGTCTTTTGGAGGTGGCTAGACCACCACCTTTGCCATGCGGTAGTTCGTCTACCCTCGTACGGTCTATGGAGGTGGATCTAACCATCCCCTTGGCTAAAATGGGGGTAGCCCCCTCTAATTTTTTTTTCTTTTATTTATTTTTAGGTTTTTAATAGTTTAAATTTTTTAATATTTTTATTTTATTTTCCTTTTTTTAAAAAATTATTATTTTAATGCCCCAAACTACCATACCTACGCCTTGCCCTATTTTTCTTTATCTCTTCTCTTCCAACGTATTTCAATGGTATCGATAGATCAATATATATGTTTATTTGTATAATATGAGGGAAATTATATCTAAACACCTTGGGTAAGCACACCAAAATTTTAAAATTCTTAAGTTTTTTTTTTTTTGACAATTTACTCTTTAGGTCAATTGAAATGGTGATTAAATTTTTGCTATCAAAATTTTTTAACAACTGTTAGTCTGAGTTAGAACGCACTATTTTACCTCATTAAAATATTAATTTTTTTAATTTAATTTTAAATTTTAAATCTAAAAATACAAAAAAAAAGAAAAAGAAAGAACACTAGGGGTGGCTAACCACCCCCAAACTGGCCAGTTTGAGGAAGGCTGAACCACCTCCAGGCAAAATGGGGTAGGGGGTGGCTGGCCACCCCTGATTTTTATTTTATTTTTAAAATTTTAAAATTTAAATTAAAAAATTAATATTTTGATAAGGTAAAACAGTGTGTTTTGACCTAAGATTAATGACTATCAAAAAATTTTGACAGTAGAAATTTTATTGTCATTTCAATTGACCTAGAGAGTAAATTGTCAAAAAAAAAAAAAAAAACTTAGGGATTTTAAAATTCTGGCGTGCTTATCTAAGGTATTTAGATATAATTTCCCTTAATATGAAATCATGTGTTGTCACCATTAATTTCATTCAATCCCACAAGATATAATTAGAACATGAACTAAAAATAATAATTATACTTTTTAAAAAAAATATTTTTGTCATGGCATTTTTTTTTTATTTTGTATTTTTTTTTAATTTTAATAGTATATATTACCATTTGTTGAATATGTTATTAAAGAATTTAATAATACCCATATAAAAAAAAGGAAAATGCTAGGGGTTCTCCCCGTAGGTTCTCCTGGGGTTCTCCTGGTCTTACTTAAAACATGATTTAAGAAAAAATAAAATTGTAGTAGCCTCCACCACCGGTTTTTTTAGGCATTAGCACCAAATTTGAGACATTAGCACTAAATTTGTGAGGCATTAGCACCAAAATTGAGGCATTAGCATCAAATTTAGGATAATCAAATTCATTTTGAGTGATATTATCTCTAAAGGGTTAACCTTCCACCCTTAGGTTTTAGTTTTGAATTAAAAAACAAGTTTTAAAGTATTAGATCCTAATTATTAACTCATAAAAATTAATCTGTTAGCAAAAAAAGGGTATTACAATTTTATTTTTTCTTAAATCATGTTCTATGTAAGATTAGGAGAACGCCAGGAGAACACTAGGGGAGAACCCCTAGCAAACCCCTAAAAAAAAACACAAACTATTGAACCAAAATTGCAAATTTGACGATACCCATCATTTCAAATATGCAAAATAACTTTTGATTTCAAGATAAATAAAACCCTCCACAAACATATTAGGTAAATAACCATTGTTGATCTCATTGCTCATTGCTCAAACAACTTGTTGGCCACTTTAGCTAGCCGATGTGATGCATTTTTAACTACATGGCTCAACAAAATAACATTTTGACTATTTTGTTGAACCAGATGTAAATGTTCTAAAGTAAATATTGTCCATTCACCAAGAGTATTTTCAATAAATTTATCATTTTTTCTTCCATTGAATAAAGAGTTGGAAGTACCATCCCTTATAACATATTCCTTATTCAATTAGAGGGGAAAAAAGAAGTAAAATTAAATAGAAAATAGGATTGTTTAGCTACTTGAACTACGAAAACGTTTACTTCTGTGTCGAATATGTGGATGTGCCCTCTTCGTATGACTTGGTCGTATGCTGATTTTCCTAATAATATATTAATAATAAACAATATATGAACAGTCCATTCTGTTCAAATATTTATACAATTGTCTGATGGGATGTTCATAGTCCAATACTCCTGAGATAGGAAGGACTACACATGAGGGCCCATGGTTCACTAGTATAAGTTGTTACAGCTCAAATCAAGGTAAAACATTTGTGAAATGGAAAAGTCACACCTAATGTTTACCATTTTACATACTTGAAATAAAGTACATTTTAGTTTCACTTGCTACCTCACTTTGATGTAGCGCAACTTTCTTTCTGCAGATTAACAATGTAGAATGTTATCACATTTACATTAAGAAGTAAATAAGAACCTTGTTAAGACTTTAATTCACCTGCTCATGAGTTTAGCTTACAAAGATACACTTTCTCCTCAGCAACCTGTAGACTTGTAATCAAGCAGCAAAGTTTAGACATTGAATTAGCAAAATATATGAAGATAAGGGAAATACTACACATTCTCACTCCCACACTCTCAACTCCCAAGTGCATAAATTTAATGGTGACTTTCATTGTCACGTAAGGAAGAATGTAGAAGTCAGAGTAAGAGTGTGTATATTATTTCTCATCGACTAATAATCTTTAGGGGGTAAAATGTATTTTGCAAGGCAACTTTTGTGTGCGGGCAAAATCATCTAACCTTGTGAGGGGTCTCTAGAACACTAGAACTGTGGAAAATGGAGACAGTCGAAAAGTACTCTAGAACACATAAACTGTGGAAAATGTTACAGTTATTGAGAAGAAAGTAATAGAACAGGAGAAGAAGAAATGAGAAGTATATAGCACTTATGAAAGTGGCAAAATTTATTTTTTTCTTGTGTTGGTAGAATTGAAAGTAGAAACATCGATGGATTTGGCTCAATGCAAACTCATCAAATGGCTTCTTTAGACATTGATGGATTGTCTCATATCCTGTTCTTCAGTACTTGGCTTAAGAATTTATAGAGCTAATATCTGGTACTACACTTAGCTTGTTGGAGTACAAAAGAAGTGTTTTTTATTTTACTTTTCTAGTGCACCTACATTTCTAAAGATACGAATGTATGTGGGTATCGTGTTAATTGAATAATATTACTCTTTCTGATTAATATTTGGTTGCAGTCTTTGTTGAAGTCCATCTAATCTAGGGAAATTGTGTTCATCATTACAACACTTCATTTTTGTTTGTAACTTTTCCAACCAGCTACGTGAGATTTGATTTTTGATATATTTTTTCCCCTCTTATTATTGAAAGCATAGTGGACATTACTGTCCAATGTTATGTTGTTATGACCTAATCTGTAAGTTGGATTAGTACGTGAAATGGGCATGTTAACACCAAGCCGACTTGATATTAACACTCCCAGAAACAATAAATAAGCATCATTCGAATTCATATTTAAATTTAAAGGTTGCTAAAAATTTTCTCCATAAATAAAAGAGAAATCATCATATTTGAATAGTATCACAAGTTTGCCCAATCTCCATATGCATACATAACCTCAAAATATCAAAACATCATGAGTCTACTAAAAGAGATCTCCAGTCAAAAAGCATAAGCTCCTTGCATCATCATCTTGGACTCATTGCATCAAAGAAAAGAACTTGTTCAGTTTAAGCAAAAATAAAGGTGAGTTGTGAAGCCCTATAGGAGTTAAATGACGTTAAAATTTGCTTAGAATGTGTGTAAAGTAAGACATTTCATATCATCTTTGTAGGAAAAACTTTCTCAAACATTTGTAAACCTCATTTCATTTTATTAGTAATTAACTTTTTATGCCATAATTGGAAACAACATGATTAACTTTCATGAGAAGAGAAGCCATGTTAGCATAATTATCAAGTCCATGCTTCTAAATTGCATAATATATTTCTTTTGGTCTTAACCTAACTGCTATGCAATAACATTTTTGGTTAGCATATTTGATAAGTCTATTAAGGTTCATGAGGCATCCAACCCTAGCCCAGGGATCTGACAAGTATAATAACAGCGCATAACATATTGTCAATCATGAAGATTTGAATTAACATTCATTAGCCATGAGGAATGGAACATGCATTGGCTACTAGAGCAGAAAGATGCATTGATCACAAGGGTTGGATAGTGTATTGGCCATGAAGGTTAGAATGTGAATCTCATTAATCCCAGATCATACTATAAGACTTAACTACATAATGTCACCATACTTTCTCAAGTCCATACTTTTCATTAACATTTTGAATATAACACAGCATACCGTAATCCATATCTGAAAATATAATTTTTATAAGACAGGTAATAATTCCTACATAAAGTTTTTTGATAAGTAATCGAAATGTCATTAAAAAGAGTAAAAGACGCAACATAAGTACACAATAACTTTATAAGAGAAACACTTAACTGGAAAAAAAATCAAGTATGAAAACTAAACATGCATGTTAGGAAAGTCTAAAGCAGCTGCCCAAAGGTAAAGAGTACTGAAGAAGAAAGACTTTAGTTCTATCACCGTCCTCTCTGAGGACTGTCATATAACCCTCTCCAACGAGCGAAAAGGTCTCCCACTTGTCTAGGCATAATCGAAGACAACCCAATACAATGAAGGTGAAAGGAAACAAATATTCCCTAAAATAATAAGAAATAATTTACATTAGTGATTTGGAGAAGAAAACGCTAAATTTTGGGCTTGAAAACAGTGCTCATTGCACATAGCTTGGTGGCCACGATGCATGTATCAAAAAAGAGTTTTTTGGATTGTGGTCATATGCACGATTGTGATATTTATAGTGAAAGTTATGTCCAATTTACAGCCAAATGTGCAACAGTCCCAATTAGATAGTGCACGGTGAGGCTCATAGGCACTAGACCAATTGGTCGTAGCTGCATTCAAACAAGCTAGTTCTAGAGAACCTCATTTGTAACTATGATCACAGTCCATTTGAACGAGACTATCAAGGACTGAAAAGTTAGGATTTTCTCAAGCGATAAGGTTGTTTAGAGTTCAAGAAGAGTTTATGGTTTCCATAGGTGGATAAATTCTAACTAGTGAACGTAACGTAATGCAGACGAACATGCTGTATGGATCGAACATGTAAGCGAAGGACTTAATGAAAGTTGTAAGTAAAACTTCTTACCAATAGTACTGAAATGCATTTTTACATTGGTATGTGTTTAACATGTTTGGGTAAGTACAATTTCCCACCAATGATATTAATGTTCTATTATGAAATGTTTTGCCTTGTATGCTTAAGTATATAATATGCATGCATAGTTTTATTTGTCATATGAGCCCTACATGGTTTATATTTTATGTATTGCAAAGTATGTTGGAATATGATTTACAAGCTGTTAAGAAAAAAGAATTTAAAGAAAAGGAGTTTCAAAGAATTTTTTTTGATAAGTAAAAGAAACAATAAAAGACCTAATGATAGAGACCAAGTGTGAAGAGCACCTTGTCAACCAAAACTTTATTTTTTAATCTTGATCTCTCTGAACCAAAATCCTGGCTCTGCTGTTGGTTGGAGTTGGTGATGAGTTCAAATTCCATTTAGTCATTTGAACCTCGAGACATTGCGGTGACCGCCAACTATGAGTTTTTGGGGTGATTGAGAGTTGGAGATTTTATTATTGGTGCTTTTGTTATTTTATTGTTTTGTTATTTATTTTCCAGACTTTGGTTATGTGTCACTCTTAGGGTTTATTTCCTAGCCTATTTAAACCTAATTTTGTATTGTGACTATCAACTTTTGATGAATAAAAAATGGTCAACTGTTTCCTCTTGTTTTCTTCCTCTTCCCAACTTTTTCTTCTGTCTTTCCCACTTCTTCTTCTTCTTCTTTCCCCTCTTTCCTGTTCTCCCCTCTCTCTTTTTCTTGCTTCTTGTTCTCTGTTGGTTGTCCAGCATCACCATAGATCATCTTTTTCTCCACTATGAAGTGGCTAGAGAATTGTAGTGTTTGGTCTTCCATCTTTTGGGTGTAGAGTGGGTCATGACTAGAAGGGTAGTGGAGTTTTTAGCTAGCTGGAGATGCCAGTTGGGAAGCCTTTACATTTTAGAAGTTCGGAGGATGAATCCTCTGTGCTTAATATGGAGCATTTCGAGAGAGTGGAATGCAAGGAGCTTGTAGATTGTGAGAGACTGGTGTTAAGAGTTAAAAGTTTATATGATCAAATCTCTTTGTGCTTGGATGGTGGCATAAATTAGCCCTCATTTTTCTAGTTTTACTGAATTTTAGGACTTCTGTTTCTTTTTCTCTCTAATTGGGGTCTCGCTTCTATACTTCTTATGTGCTTGGATTGCGCTCCAACTCCTCTGTGCATTCTATTAAGATTGATTTACTTATAAACAAAAAGAAAGAAACAATTCCAGAATCACCAAAAAGTTAAATACAAAACTCATAAACATAAATTCTCATAGAACTCAAGAAACTTCTGGACCCACCTAAAGAGGGCAGCAACACATTTATGCCCATCAAACAATCTTTGCTCATTCTGAAGTGTGGACATTCTCAAAACATTTTATATTACATCATTCGGACATCAGAAAATTACAAAAAAAAGAAAAGAAAAGAAAAAAGAAATTCCCTTCCTTCAGGTAATAAACAATAGAGTCAGGCCATAATAAAATTTATAGAAGTAGTACACATGCGAACAAATATCCATATGAAATTTCAAAGAAGTCCAATTAACCAAAGTTGAGAATAAAATCCATCAAATTATTTGGACTCTTTAAGAGGTCTTCAATTAATCACTTGTACTCTTACAGGGATGAACTACGGCATATAAATTAGTTATCATAAAATTTTCATTAACAAATGATTTTTCTAGAATATACTATAACCACTGCGAGGTTGCAGACTCGAATCTACCACTGAAAGATTTAGTGTCTAAAGAGGACAACAACTCTCCTAAGGATCAATTACTTTGAAACTTAATTAAAGCCATGGATGTTAACTCTTATTCTAACCATCTTCCAAAGTTAGTACATTAAATCTATTTATTATAGAGTTTTAACTGCAATCTGTGCCTGAATTGCCTGGTAGATAGCAATTTTAAATTAATAAATAGGTCAGACGATATCATTTTGACATGAGATTCGGGATGCACTCACTTGACATGTCACACGTTAATGCCAACCCAATCAATTTTTGAAAAGGTTTATGTCTTAATACCAAAAATTTATAGAGCACAATCTAGTAGTATTAAGAATTAAAAAAAAAAATAATAATAAATATCTAGAGGGCCTCATAAGAATAAAATGTTATGCAAGTATCCCTCTAACGATAAGGAATAATAAACTTTTTTTTTTTTTGAAAAGAAATAATAAACTATTAGTACAAGTAGTAATCACCCAAAATACTAATCATAATGATAAATAAAATAAATCGTATAGTAAAATTTTTTACTGGACTCATGGATATGGGTTTTACATGTTGTAACTCATTTAAGGAGTTATGGATGTATAGTCATTATGGTGGTTGAAGAATTTTTTTTAATCAACCTGACATAATTGTTGTCACACTCTTGATTCAAGTTAGAAATACTCTTTTAATTTCTCTGATAATTCAGTTTCACTCAATTCTTACGAACTCTCTAGTTTACTTTGTTTTATTACCAATACTTAGATAATCAAATTCAGATTTTATGCTCAGAATGTCGTTGAAGGAACTGATAGAATGCAAGCACCCAACTGCATGGAGTGAGTTCGAAAAGGGGGTGATTGATGAGGTACAGTTGGAACTTGTGACTGGTGTAGAGAAGTATCTTTTTCAAGATTTTTCCTGCCTAAAAATTCCTTTTGTAGTGAAAACAGCTTTAAACTATTACATAATTTGAAAACAAAAATGAGAGATGAAGTAAATTTCAGTGTGCATATAGGCTCTGAGTACCTCTACTAAATTCTAAAAGAAAAGAATCCGGAATTTTGTTTCTGTGGATCCTTGGATTCTGTTTGATTGCATAGTAGAATTTGAACTTTTCTTTTTTGAGCCTTTTTACTGTTTTATTTAAATTTAAGATAGGATCTACAGTAGATCACTAATTCAAAGTTTGAACATTGGAAAATTGAGTGGGCCACTATATGGGGCTTTCCAAGGGGCTTGTATTGAGTAAAAAAGAAGAAGCTTCTGACTTTGAATTAGTGAGCGAAATTCTCATGGTTTTTTTTCTTCAAATTTTTCTTATTAATTTTTGTCTTCGGGTATTATGCAATTTGTACATGCTGGAGAAATAAAGATTCAAGCCATTAGTCTGAGAAGTATATATGCATATTGACCTGACATTTACACATTAAGCACACACTGGCAACTATTTTCTAAAACAATTTAGAAAAAAGTTTTGAAAAAGAACTTCAACAACAAACTGGGTTTTAAAGAGCAATAGAACGACTAGATGAGAAACTTCCTAGAACGTGATGTCTCTTTGAGAAACATGATTTGCCATGGATATGCAGCATGTTAGGCGTGCAGCTGTGTTGGCTTTAAGTACATTTGCTCACAATAAGCCAAATCTTATTAAGGGCTTCTTCTAGAATTATTGCCACTGCTTTATGATCAGACAATTGTTAAGGTAACTTAAGATTTTGGCATTATTATTATTATTTTGACATGTCCACACAAAGGAAGGGGAGGGGATTCAACTAGTAACCTGCTTTATGAGACATGGTCCATAAGCATTGACTACCCTTGGGGACATTATTCATGATGAATGAATGCTTTGTTCTTCTGAAATTTTTGTAAATGTCTGTACATATGATACCATTTATATTATATCAGAAGAATTAATTTGTTGTTTCTGGCCTCTAAGACTTGTTTTGTTACGTATATTTGTGATTAGTATGTAAAACTTATATGATGCAGTTATCATTTATATCTCACACAATTCATACCATTCCAATGCTTTAATGATAGTGCTGTTTCTGTTTGCCCAACTGCTGTACTCCCTTTTTGTTGTTATTTAGCTTCTTGGTGTGAGTTATTTCTGAACTGTTTATCTGAATATTCACTAGTTCTTGGAGGAGTCCATTTTAAGCATGTTATATACACTTACACAAAAAAAAAGCATGTTATATACCATCAATCTTGATATAGCCTATCAATGGATTGGACACAATGTTTTTTTGGATTGTGGTTTTATTTCAGATAGTTGGATAATTTTATCTTCATGTTCTGCTTGTTTTCTTGTCAACTGTGTTTTAATGTCCCAGTTGCTCAGGTGGATTAGGATTATATCATAACTTATGCAATCCCCACAGTAGCCGTTATGTTTTACTTCTAGCACTTAATTATGTGTACGTGAGATAGCTTATGCATGATTATTCAGCTGTTCTGTGTACACCTATGATGAACTTACCAGTGTACCTGGACATTCATGCCTTTGTTACTTAGAGTAACTCTGTGCTGCTCTTTCTTTCTTTTTTTCTCCTTGTTTGTTTCATTAGTTTTTTTTTTTTTCCCACTAGTATTAGATCTAATTGGTCCAATGTTCTGTTTTCTAATTCCTGTTGCAGCAAGAATTGATAAGGAAGGTTGATCTTGGTCCTTTCAAGCATATTGTGGATGATGGACTTGAGTTGAAGAAGGCTGCTTTTGAATGTGCGGACACATTGCTGGATAGTTGTATTGATCAAGTGAATCCTTCATCTTTTATCATTCCTTACCTCAAATCTGGTCTGGATGGTGAGTTGTAATTTGAGTAATTTTGCTGCCTTCCATTTTTCATTCTTATTTAATTTACCTTTCTTATTGATTTGGATTTTTGTGGTGGTCAGTGATGTTTAATTTCAATGTATAATAAGATAAAACTTTGATTTACTTTATTCATTTGTATCAGAATTCAGCTCCTTTTCACAGGGCATATCTTCAAATGAGTTAATATTTATATATGGAGGTTGTGCTCCAAATGATTATTAATTTACCTCTTTTGAGAATACTTTTCTCTTTGATTGGTTTCTAAGTACATACTTGGAAGATGAATCATTTTATATGTAGTTATTCAGTCCCATAATTGAGGATTTGTGTTCATGACTGAATAGGAGGAATTACTTTTGTTGTTATTCATGCTTATGTGAAGATTGAATGGTGAGGTTTGTGTTTTTTATTGCTTTTCACAACAAATTTTGGTCCGTCACTTCCAGATCATTATGATGTGAAAATGCCTTGCCACCTTATCCTCTCAATACTTGCAGATAAGTGCCCATCTGCTGTACTGGCAGGTCAGTGATTTCATTGATTTAGCTCTACTAAGATTTAGCTGAGCACCAAATATTTTTATCTGATGTTAGTTTTGCATCCTTCAGTGTTGGACTCGTTGGTGGATCCTCTGCAGAAGACTATAAATTTTAAGCCAAAGCAAGATGCTGTCAAGCAAGAAGTGGATTGTACTGAAGACATGATCTGCAGTGCTCTCCGCGCAATTGCATCCTTGAATCGCATAAGGTTTAGTGCTTATCTGGATGTTTTGATTTCCTGATTGTTATTTGGTTTTCTTATGCGTTTCTGATTTATTACTCAATTTAATTAGGTGTTATGTCTTTTAGATTAAAGTTTTTCTTTTTTCTTGTGGTGGGGGTTTGCAGAGGGCGCATGGTCTTGAGTATTGTTAAAACTCATTGCTTTGTTGACCAAAATTCTGAGTCTGTAGAGGGAAGGGTCGTTTAATTGAGATTTTTTTGCTTAAACCGATCCTTTTTGGTGACTGCATATTTGCTTAGGATTGTTACACTGGTTGGATTAAGATTTCTACTCTGTGGAAAACTGCCAGACAAAATTTTCTAGAAATAAAGCTCTAAGACTGTCAATTAGCAAAACTTAAATCAATCTTACCGGATTTATCTAACTTGTCTTTTGTTCCTGCATTCAAGGGGTTGTCCTTCATGCCTAGTAGGGCATTCAATCCCCTGAAGACCTTTCTTTTCCCCATCCCTTAAAGATGTGTTTTGCTCCTTAGTGAGAATTATGACAATGCAGATTTGATTTACCTGATCTGTCCATTGGTTTTCTTGTGCCACTTTATCCAAGAAACTTGACATACTGATAATAGTTGCTTTAAGCAGGAATAAGTTGAGGACCTAGATTCTTCATTGGTGAAGTAGATTGTCTCATCATACTTATAATTAATGAAATTAAACATCCTTCTTTAGGCCTAATCTGCATTCTTTAAGAGTTCTAATGCAATTTAAAAACTTAGGATACTAAAAGTACAAGTAATTTTATAAAATTTAGCTTCTAAAACTCCATGATTCCCTATGTTGGTGTTGATTCATGGACAGGTGTAGTTGCTATTCATCATCTTTGAAGCTTGTCATATAAAGTTAGTATTTGTGCTTTTATGTCTTTCCAAAAAGTTCAAATAGGAAAATGTATAGAATTTTCATCATATCCTTCAACTTGTTGAGTAAATTCACTTTTAAATGGGAATCAGACTTTGAATCACATAATAATTGCTTTAAGCAAGAATAAGTTGAGGGCCTAGATTCTTCATATAGCTTGTCTCTTCATAAAACGTGGTTAAACGGTTTAAGTGACTATTTTATTGCTTTGAAGCAAGAATAAGTTGAGAACTGAGGCTCCACTCTAATATGTACTCAAAGTGATTACTCCTTCTCAAGAATGAGTGTATCGAGATCTTCACTGTGTGAAAAGTACTATTCCATCAAGAATGAGTGATAGACATGTTGAACCCTCGCTAGAATAGTGTTTTTATTAGATTTCTCCGCAAGGAATGAGGAATAGAACATCGTCCTTTTGCTGCATGGAGGAGGATAAGCGTTTTTTTGAGGAAGAAAGAAGTAGTTGTGACCCACTGATTCATGTGTAAGAATGGGGCTTTGAGGGACTAAGAAAGAACCAGATCACCATGTTCTTCTCATGCGAAGACTGGTTTATAGTTTTCCCTGTATAGAGTATGCATCTTTCATTTGATTATATATGATCTCATGACCATTACTCTTCCCCCATTCCAGACACCTCTGCCTGGTTTGGGTAGATGAAATGCAGATTTTTTTTGTCATTTGAGGCGGAGAACAGGTTGAGCACACAATTACTTGTATTTATGACCAGATATGGAAATGCAATCCGATAGATATTTGTCATTAGAACTTGGTCGTGTCAGCTTACATAAGATTATCTTCCCTTGTAGCTGTATTGAACTTCCTTGTTCCCCCCTTGACTTTTTCTCTCGCTAATGCCTTAATCTTAATATTTTTGTGAAATAAAATATAGATATAACAGAGGCCTTAAAACCATTGGTTTGAGTTGATCGTACCTTCTTTTTTTTTTTTTTGTGCTTTTTGGTTAATCAAAAGATGACATGTTTGAACTCCTAAGTCGGGTTGGCAAACAACTGAGTTTCTGAAATCTGATTTGAAACAACTTTTGGCGTCATTTTAATGAAGAGAACTCAACACACTATAACAGCAACAAGAACATCTGAGAAGAGGAGATTTAATTTGTTTCATTCAAACACCGCCTCCCAAAGTTTTACTCCATGCTAAAGATCAAATTGCACAAAAAAATAAAATAAAAAAGGAAATAAAAGAAAAGATTATCTCCTCGCACGATCAGTTACATTTTGTTTCAAGACTCGATAGTTTAGCAAGGAGGTAGATTAAGTAGATACAGAGCAAATGGGAAACTCTTAACCTACTCATTAGCCTCAACAGTTGCTCCCTTGAGATGCAAGTGCTTTTCCCTCTTCTGAAACTCTGTCAAACCCTTTCCACTTCCAATCACGCCACCCTTACCAAACATGTCTTCAGGAGAGTTGAAGATGCTCTCCCGTTGGTGCCCAAAAAAGAAACCAATCTGACAATGTAATCAGGAAACTACAAATAAGGGAGCAAAGAATAAAACGCACTCAGTAATATAGTGGGATGGAATCAAAGAATAATATATAAATATACAAGTAATGTGATTTAGTAGATTGTTATATGACTGTCATACAACTTGATATGACAACGAAAATCAACTATTAAATCAACACTTGTAATAATAATAAAAATGAAATAAAGTCGTATAATAGTCTCCTGAATAGCATTACTCCTATTGTATTCAAAATTATAATCTAGTGAGAAGGAATCAAGGTGTAAAATGGTATAGAAAGGTGAGCGGTCAAGAGGGTTTCACTAAGAAATTAAAGATTAGCGAAGTTCAGTGTATAATGCATGTGCGTATCAAAATGTAAAAATCTCTAACGTACCTTCTTAGAGCCTTTGGTTGTTTGGAACTGCTGCCAGGCATTCTGCCACTTATTTTGTGTTACTTCAAGTTGCTCCAGCCGCATCTTTGACTTAAAAGCGTGTATCTTCTTATGCTTGGCGGATTTCTGTAAGGGTTGTAGTTAGCAAGCATATAAATACGAATCATAATATTACTTGGGGGGTGAAAAAACGAAGTTATAAGAAGTTAAGAACCATATAAATCTTAAGCATCCCACTGTAACTATTACAACAAGTTTGTTTAAGCCCATCAAATATCATAAAACTAATGATATCAGACTGCGCAAAAACGATTGTCAGCTCCAGTTAAATAGATATCCATTGTTCTTTAATGGTAAGCAGCATATACAACTTACCACATCCTCCAGGTCAGTAGGATCTATGTGAAGCTTCGCTTGTAAACTCCGTGACTGGAAGTCCATGGAAGCAGCTAGTGCAATCTTACGTTTGATAGCTTGTTTGGTAGCTTCAGCCACTCTCTCAGCTTCTGCCAAAGTATTGACAACACCCTCTTCAATTGGCCTTACATTGGCAGGATCCACCTAGAATTAGCAACCGTGAGTAATATCCAATGCTGCTGTTAATCTAAGTCTATTAAAAAAAAGCATATGGCTTACAAAAATTGCAAGTGAAAATATGGAAACTGATAACATCTGAAAAGGCTAGTATGCAATGGCAAAGAGAAGACCAATATCTATAAAAGGGATTCACAACCTCATGCATTATCTTAAAAGATAATCTTGATAATGAAATTTCCTTTAACTTTATCCTGTTTAAGTTTTATATGGATGGAGAAAAAATTTAATTAACTTTTAACATAAGCTAACCTTTTTGGGGGGGGGGGGGGTCGCACTGGCTAGAAGGCGTTTTATAGCATTTCAAGGATAGTTTCAAGAGGAAGGTAGTATAGTTAATCAATTATCTATTATAATTAGATAATTGATAAGTAAAAAATAGTTAATCAATTATCTCATTTGATATGTCATTTACAATCCTCATATGAGAGAACCTGCAACATCAATGACATTCTTTTTTTTCTTTTTTTTGATAACTCAATGACACACTCATTCATAAGAAAGTGCAAAAGAGTTGTTCCATGCACCCGTGCATCCCTAACAAATTCACACAATAAAAATAGGCTAGTGACATCCCACCCATGAAAATTTAGCATCTACACTTTTTCCTATTAGCAAAGAGTTGCTCTAGGAAATGGCGCATGCATCTAATCAGCTATTCACATATTTGTTTCTATCCACATTTATCAAAATTTGATATTTCCTTTTATTATTGAATAAGTTCTCTACTTACCCAAAATAAGTGTTATCTACTTATCATTTGGAAAATCATTTCCTCCATAAAAAATTTCTTTTTGTCCCATATATGCAAAAATTGTAACAATTGTAACTTATATAGGATGAGGCACGGGAGAAAAATATAGATGGCCCACTGAAGTCACTTGCATAAGAGCATCATCAGCTATCAAAGTGGTTATAATAAGTATAATGACAACAGGATGGCTACAGTGAAGATGGTATTGCAATAAAGGTTAAGATGACAATGTAGTGGTTGTCAATGGTTGCACATCATACTAAAGGTGGTATTAATGGTAGAGCCATTGCAGTGCTGTTCATGAGAGACAAGGGAGGGGCTTGTTGTAGTTATGATGATTGCTTGCAGAAAAGTACAATTGTATGATTGCATTAAATGAGTTAAAAGGAAAAGTACAAGGCAAACAGTAAAGAAGGCAAAAAAAGGAAAAATATGAAGAAAGAGTTAAAGACAAATGGGTAAAAATGAAGGTGCCAGCTAACTTAGGTGTTAAAAGTTTCCCTAGGTATGCATAGTTATGGGGGAAGGGCAGTAAAAGAGGGTGAATATACTAATGGCAGCAAGCCAACTAATCTCCCCAAAACCCATGATTGAGTAGCCTCCAAATTTTGACACCCATGTTATGGAACTTGCTGCATGTTGAATAGCAACACTAAATAAAGCTTCATGATATAAAGAATAAATTTGGAAAGTTGTTATTCAAAGATAAAAGATATTGAGGTAGCTAAGAACTTGAACGTTTCAGGTTTCACAATGGTGCCTCATGTCTTATCTTTCAAAGATAAAAGATATTGAAATCTTATTTGCTTGTTGTGATGATTTATTTGTCGTTGCCTTTTTGTATTTCAAACTAAACTGAAATCCCAACTAAACATAATCGCATAGAACCCAAAATAAGATTAAAGTCAAACTAAACCCAAATCGGATAGAATTCAGAATAAGATCAAAATCAAACTAAATCGAAATCTCAACTAAACCAGACCTAGTTGCATAGAACCCATAATCTAATCGAAATTCCTCATAGTTCCTCCAGTCAACAAATCAAGGCTACAATGCGCTTAAGAAATTTTGGGAGATAAGAAAAATAGAGAAACTTTACCGAGTTAAACATAACCCAAACATAGATAAAACAGATGCACATAGGTTTGGATCTCCATTTAAAAAAAAAAAAAAAAAAAAACTGAAGCAAAGAATAGCTTTTGAAGAGGAATGCATACCTTAATTGAGAGAGCTCGTGAAGAGGAAGATAGCAAAGGACAGGAAATGATACTACTCTTTCTCTCACTCTCTCTTCAATGATCGAAGAGGCCGGATTTTAGGCTGAAAATTCAGTGCTCCTCTGATCGATCGAGTTGGTAGATTTTCATAACCGAAGATGTCTTCACGACCAAAGAAACCAGATTTTTGGCCAAAAAATCCAGGGGTGTGGTATAGAGTAGGTAGATTTCTGAGAGGAAAATAGATGAAAACATGTAAAGATGCGAAAAGACAGAAAAAGAAATAACTAAATTCTGCCTCTCATTTTGGGTTTCAGAAAAGTGAGGGACGGGCTGCCAGTCGTGGGGGAATGGGTTTCGGCCGGAGATGATGGAAGAAAGTGGAGGTGGTCGTCGGTGGTGGTGCCGGTTGGGAGAGGAGAGGACGACGCAGTGCCGGTGGGGAGAAATGGGGTTGGGGAAGAAAAAAAGGGAAAGGAAAGGGTAGAAAAAAGGGGAAAGGAAAGGGTTTTCGGCGGCAGTGACGGTGGGGAAAGGAAAGGGTTTTCGGCGGCAGTGACAGTGGGGAAAGGATCTGGTGGAAGGATAACGGGGTGCCCGCGCTGGAGAATCTGGGTGCTAGTGGAGGGAGAATGCGTTTGGGGGGAAATGAAATAGTCGGGGCTTGTGTTTAAAAAAAAAAAAAAAGACAAAAAAAGGAAAGCAGAAGACAGACAAGGCACATGCCACGTCATTTTTATGATTACTGTAGCATGATGAAGGTTGTCCAAATAAGATCAGATTTCTATGCTGTAGTGAAAACTATTGCATGGATGCTGTTATGAAAAATGACATAGTTTTGCTTAATGATTCATACAAAACTGTGCCATTTTATATTAAATCCAAGTGTTGTTTTAAAAGGATCTAGCTTTCATGCAGTAGGGAAAACTACCACAAGGATGTTGTTATGCAAAACAACACAGTTTTGCTTAATAGTCCATACAAAACTATACCATTTTGCATTAAATCCAAATGTAGTTTTAAAACTCCTTACACCGTTAGAAAAACTATGTCAATTTGCATAACAGCATTGATGCAGTAGTTTTCACTACCACATGGAAGCTTGAACCATAGTGAAGGAAACTAAGCCACATGGGTAGACATTGATTTCCCTCCTCCAATCTTAAATTCCTGTAAGCATCGAAAATCATGGTTTCAAATTAATTTTCTTTTGTTCAAAATGATAAATTTTAATTTATACTTTCTAACATGTTAGTGGGTCCCGAATGGGTCTCCCTCACAAATCATAAAGAAGATGCGATTATCCTCTGTTTTCAAACTAAAGACAAGTCAAAATGTATATTTCACATGATATAATATTCATTTTTTTGAGTTTTATTTGACCGAAACTGACTTTTTAATGCAAGAAAGAAAATTGGCAAGTTGTCCTCAAGAGATAATTCAATTGATTGGGCTATCTTTTGAAAACAGTCAATAAAATTTATCTTCTTATGTGAACATGTTAAAAAAAAAAAAAGACAAGTTGACTTGACTACATCGTATCTATTAAGGATATAAATAAATGTTGATTTTGTATTTTATAAATTAAGGGATTTAGATAATATTTATTAACTTAATTTAAGGAATATGTTTATATTTGAAATATTTCAAATTGTATGTAAAGCTCTATAAATAGAGTCGTAAGAAAGATATAGACTATAATAGCTCTAACTTGTGAATGTAGGTCATTAATTAGCTAAACCATCTTAATCTTGTCTCTATCTTTTTCATATCTCTTTATATTTAGTATATTATGTGTTTTTATAGTATCCATGTTGCCAGATTATATACGTTATTTATAGAAGAGCTACTGATCGAGATTATTTAGATATAATTGCTAAGGATTCTTAACTATCCACGATGATTTCCTCAATTTCACTAGTTTCTCTTGTACTTGTTGTTGCTATTGCATCGGTAGATTGCAACATTGAAGGTTTGAAAATTGAGTTCATACGTTTGTTAATGTGTTTTTTAATTTTTGTTTGAAAATGTGTTTTGACTTGATAACAGAAAACAAAAAGATAGCTCTGGCAAATGGGAAAACCATGTTGTTTGATAATGTCTCTCAACCTGAGTTAATTTTGTTTTGCTAAAACAGGGGATGCTCTTTTCCGCGAAAGCCAGCTTAGTAGACCCTAACGATGTCCTTCTAAATGGGATTCAAGTTTGGCGACTCCATGCACGGTTCACATTACTTTGGGACGGATGATCGCGTCATAAGGGTGTAAGCATTCTTCTTCTTCTTCTTCTCTCACCACCTTGTCATCTTCTTCATCATCATCAAGAATTAACTAGGTTTCATGAATTGTAGGGACCTCGGCCATGTTGGACTTTCGGGAAGTCTTGTCCCTCAGATTGGAGACTCGTCTAATCTTCAATATTTGTAAGATCATAGTTTTCTAGGAAATATTTATCTCAGAAATGGGAAAATGTCAAAATATATATTAATCGTGGTAATTTAATTGTTGGCAGGGAGGTATATGCAAATAGCTTAACTGGAGCCATACCACCGGCTATTGGTAACCTAAAAAACCTAATTAGCTTGGACATGTACGAGAATCAACTTTCTGGGACCATCCCACCATCTCTTGGAAACTTGGGATCCCTAAGGTTTTTGTAAGTATCTCTCTCCAATTTTCTGATAAAAGAAATTATGAGGAATTTATATAGTCTTCAACGGTGATTTTGTATTGTCTGCAGGAGATTGAACAGTAACAAGCTTACTGGCAAAGTACTAGCAGAGATCCTTCAACTTGTTAGCAGATTGGGGAGTTCGCTACTTGTTTAGTGAGTTAACTCATTCTCTTTCGAGTTCAAGCCGAATTTACAATTTAGATTTTCTTTCTTTCCTTTTTTTGGATAAATTATTAGATGAAGATTTTTATCAATTATATATCAATAATGTATCAGTGCTGCTGCCATACGGTCATGGCAAAAAAGTGGGGTTTTTTGCCCCCAATCATAAATTGACACCTCATTCTTTTAAGAAAAATGTACAAATTTAAAATAAAAATCAAAATACCCAATGCATGCCCCTTTTTTTTCTTCTTCTCCCTCACCTCACACACACACCTGGTTTTTTTTTTTTTCCTCACCTCTCCGGCGATGGCACTCACCAGCGAAGACTGACCCAACCGTGACCCACCATTTTTGGCCAAACCATTTCCGGCGACTCTCTTAATTTCTAACTAAACCCAACCGAAAAACACCGAAAAACTCAAACCCAACATCAAAAATCGATTCTAATACCTCAAAAATCGATTCTAATGCTACAAAATTTATTTCTGATGCCTCAAAAATAAAACATAGAAGGACAGGTTAACCCTTTTTGGGATTTTATCATCCTTAAAATAAAAAAATAAAAAAAACAAACAAACAAACAAACCCACCTCTCTAGAAAAACCAAAAAAATCAGACCCACGGTGGGTCTCGGTGGCCGGTGGTGGCTCGTGGGTCTTCTTTCTTTCTCCCAAACCATCTCTCTTTCTCTGTTAAATGACAAGAATAAGGAAGAAGGAAGAAGAAGAATGGGAGACGTCGGGAGGGAAGAAGAAATGGAAGGAAGAAGAAGAAATAAGAAAAAAAATTAGTGTTTTAGGATGTAGGATAATTTTGTGGATTTTTTTCCTTTATATAAAGCGGCAGCTTGTGATTGGGGGACAAAAAAGCCTCCCTTTATGCACAGACCGAAGGGAAATTATTCCCATGTATCAGACAACCCGCTAGGGTAGGGAGTGCCCACAGCACAAACGCAGCAGGTAAACATACTACTTTGCCGTTAGCTATTTGTCACATATTCCCACCTTTGACAACATGCTCCCACACTTTTTGGCTAATTTACTATTTTTTTTTTTTTTTTTTTCCAAGAGCTCGAAAGTAAATGACCATGATCAACGTAACATCTGCTTTGGAATAAATTTGTAAGTTGAAGCTTTGTAATAAATTTGAAAGTTGAAGCTTTGGAATAAATTTGTAATTGTTGAAGCCCATTGTTGGTGGCAATAAGCCTCTTTACATACTGGTTTGTAACTCTTATATATATATATAATCGAAAAGAACTGGCTTTTCTGTATACTTTCTCCAGTTTCGTTGCTATCGCAGGCTTTATGCAATCGATTGGATCATATTGAAGCATATAGATATCCCTTCAACACAACATAGGTCATCGAAAGGATCTCGAAGACCACACAAAAGTTAGGATCTTTCAGAAAATGAATTCTTATTCGAAGACTGCATAACTGCATGGATAAGCTCACACTAAACCGTCAATTTGGGATCCAATTCGAGATTTTCCTTGGGAGGTATTAGGAAGGAATTGGAATGTCATAATATCTATTCATACAAATACGGAAGAAAACATTCTCTATTGATTCAAATGCTATATATATTTGCAAAATACATTTTCTCCCCTAATTTTCTTTTAGTTTTAGGGAGAAAATTCAGTTTTAACTCCTCAAGTTTCAGTGGTTTTTCAATTTTAACCTCAAAGTTTAAAAGTAGTAATGTACCCCCTGAAGTTTCAAAAATTGGCAATTTTAACCCCCGTTAGTTTTTTCTATCAAATTGGACAAAAAATATGAAATGACGAAACTACCCTCAGGCTTTTTTAAAAAAATTTCTGTCCATTTTAACAGAAAAAACTAACGGGGGTTAACATTGCAAGTTTTTGAAATTTCAGGGGGGTGGATTACAAATTTTTAAACTTTTAGGTTAAAATTGAAAAATCACTAAAACTTCAGGGATTAAAACTAAATTTTCCCCTAGTTTTAGAAATTCATATAACGAGCTTATAATTGCATGGGATTCTTCATTGTAATTTTATTTTAAAATTTAAGTACATCATTTTTCATTATAAGTTAAAAAGACATATAAAAATGGGGTTTGCTAGGGGTTCTCCCCATTGTGTTCTCCTGGCGTTTTCCCAATCTTACGTAGAACATGATTTAAGAAAAAATAAAATTGTAATACCGTTTTTTTGCTAACAGATTAATTTTTATTAGTTAATATTTAAGTTCTAATGCTTTAAAACTTGTTTTTGGATTCAAAACTAAAACCTAAAGGTGAAAGGTTAACCATTTAGGGATGTTATCATCCAAAATGAATTTGATCATCCTAAATTTGATGCTAATGCCTCAATTTTGGTGCTAATGCCTCACAAATTTGGTGCTAATGCCTCAAATTTGATGCTAATGCCTAAAAAAACGATGGTAGAGGCCACTACAATTTTATTTTTTTCTTAAATCATGTTTTACGTGTAGCTGGGAGAACACCAGGAGAACCCCTAGCATTTTCCTATAAAAATACATCTCAACTATTTAAATAAATAAATATATGTTCCTATAAATATATATGATTTAAAATAAATAGTATTAAAAAAATAGCAAGAAGAATACATGGATTATAATATAATTAACACAACTAATGACATATGAATTATATTGAAATATAATTAATTACGTTAAATATAATTAACGTAATTAATGACATCATAAAAATATATAGATATAATTAAGGGTTAAATATCTCATTAGTCCTTAGGGTTTTAAAAATTTATTTTTTCCTCCTTAGGGTTTGAAAAGTAACTGAATTAGTCCTTGTGGTTTTGAAAAGTAACTAAATTAGTCATTCTGTTAGTTGACCGTTAGTTAACTTAACGGATTGATATGTGAACCAATTATAAGTTGATACATGGCTACCTAATTAAAATTTTTATTTTAAAAAAAAATTACGGCAAGTGACCTTTCCTCTGGTTCCATGTCCAGCAAGTTCTCTCCCTTTGAACACAGCATTCCCTCCTGTCACTCTATAATCTGGATGGCCTACAAGAACCTTTGCCAATGTGCTCTTCCCATAACCATTCTTTCCCATAATCGTGTGAAACTTTCATTCATAGACATAGATGCAAAGGTTAACACCTTTGAAAATTTGTCGCCTGGACTCTTCAATCATCGTCGAAAACCACCATTGGGAAGCCACCCCCTTGGCTCCATGAGGGTGGCCGAGCCACCCCTTGGTGCCAAGGAGGTTCTTTTTTTTTGAAAAATGATTTTTTTTTAAATAAAAAATTTAATTATGTGGTCACGTGTCAACTTCTAATTGGTCCACATGTCAGTTCGTTAAGTCAACTAACGGTCAACTGACGGATGGACTAACTTGGTCACTTTTTAAAACCACAATGACTAATTTGGTCACTTTCCAAACCATAGGGAGGAAAAAATAAAGTTTTCAAACCCTATGGACTAATAGAGTATTTAACCCTATAATTAACGCAATTACAAATGCAAATTAATAAATAATTTTTTAAGAAAAAACCGGTTATATATATATATATATATATATATGGGACATCTTCTTCTTCTCTCTTTTTTTTTTTTTTTTTTTTGGTGAGAATCCTAAATTTATTATTATATAATAATTTGATTTATATTATTTGTTTCCTTATTTGATTCGGACATTAATAAGTTTTGATTTATTGAATAATTTAAATATGGAAAACTCTTGAAATATAATTAACGTAATTAATGACACTAATTAATTATCGGTTTTTTAAGAAAAAATCAGTTCACTCTTAAAAAATAAGTTAAAAAATTATGCCTTAAAAAACTGGTTTAGCCTTTAAAAAAATGGTCCACGCTATATGTTGCAATATTAAGGCACTACTAAGAGTGATTTGACACTAATTAATGATCGGTTTTTTTAAAAAAAAACCGGTTCACTCTTAAAAAATCAGTTAAAAAATTATGCTTTAAAAAACCAGTTTAGCCTTTAAAAAAATGGATTCACGCTATATGTCGCAATATTAAGACATTTTTAAGAGTGATTTAACTTTTATATATATAATAGGAAAATGCTAGGAGTTCTCCCCATAAGTTCTCCTAGTCTTACTTAAAACATGATTTAAGAAAAAATAAAATTGTAGTAGCCTCCACCACCGGTTTTTTTAGGCATTAGCACCAAATTTGAGGCATTAGCACCAAATTTGTAAGGCATTAGCATCAAATTTAGGATGATCAAATTCATTTTAGGTGATATCATCCCTAAAGGGTTAACCTTCCACCCTTAGGTTTTAGTTTTGAATCAAAAAACAAATTTTAAAGTATTAGAACCTAATTATTAACTCATAAGAATTAATTTGTTAGCAAAAAAACGGCATTATAATTTTATTTTTTCTTAAATCGTGTTCTATATAAGACTGGAAAAACGTTAGGAGAATACTACGGAGAGAACCCCTAACAAACCCTTATATAATAATATGATTGGCATGGACTAACCTTTTCTAATAACTTTTTTGGGGAGCAAAACAAGCTAAGCCCAAAACTTATGGATCGGATGCTTGTTACTACTCTAAAAAGCCTTTCTCATACTTAACATGCCACAACATAGCGCTATGATTGCTAAAACACAAAACACCAACTTACAAAAGTACGTCATGTTTAATTATATTATATGCTAAATGTTATGATCTCAAAATGTCTAACATGGGTTAAGTACAATCTTAATTATCAATATATAAGTTCTTGGGTACTTTATCCTTACAAACTGATTTTTTATGATGAGTTGATATATGAGTGAAGTCTCTAAAAGAAAAAAGACTATCATCGGATCAGTATTGATATAATGGTCCGTCGCAGTCGTTGACGTTGGTTGCAGAGTGTTGTGACATGTTAGGATTTTAAGTGTTGCACATAACTTAAGTACAATCTTAACCATTTGTATATAAGCTTTGGACACTCTCTCATCCTACAAGCTGATTTTTAATGGTAAATTTTAAACAAAATTTGTATCGTTATATCAAAATACTTTCCTTTTTAAAAAATAAAAAATAATCAAACAAATTGAAAACATACCCAATTCCATATCCGATTCCCATGATGGTGGTTCCCGTGCATATGTATCTTTTAAAAGTCAGTAGAAGGGTCCCCCCCCCCAAGACAACTAGCAAACCAGGCAAAGTAACTTTGGTTTGGAAGCTTTAAAAATAAATTGAATTTGACTGTGGAGGAGGGAAAAGGATCGTGCTTGGGAAGTTGTTTGCCTTTATTAATGCTCACATATTGTCCGGTTTGATTATTGAAACCAAAAGATCCTTTTGACCCTTGTTCTTCCTTTTTACAATCTGATCATAGGGGGATCTTGGACCCACCACGCCAGGCCTTTTCTCTGCCTCTCTATCTCTTCAATTCTTCCTGGATTTTTCTTTCTTTTTCTATTTATTTCTTTGGGTGGACGAGGATGCAGTGTGATCAGTTAATAAGAAGTATATCAAAGTGCATATATATATATATATATATATATAGCTAGCTAGGTGAAGTGAATGGCAAAAGGAGTTTAATTAGTGGCGCATGTCCAAGAACATGTTTTTGAACATGAAATAATTAAGGTCAATGGTCAACCATCCAGTGCCTTTATGTATTAATGGCTTGGAGAAATTCGTGAGGTAGTGATTATACACTCAATGGTCCGTATAGAAAGCCTTTTCTCTTTGAACAAGCAGTAGAAGAAGGCACTTTTGGTGTTTCTTCCACCTTTTGTGCAAAATATATGATTATGAATTGAAAAGAAATGAGAAGCAGATCAGTAGAGTGTTGTGATAGTGGATCTTGGCTTAGTTAAGTCACTTCTTTTAAGGAGATGATGAATGGTGATGATAGTAGCATGGTAGAATGTCTTTAAGATTACAAAGCCAAAGGTGCTCTCCATATCCCACTTCCACTACAAAAACCAAACATGCACATGCACATCAACTAAAAGGGAGGCTCAGGCCAATGCCATATATCAACCCATGAAGTCAATACTAGCTAGCTTAGACATGGACCCCCACACCAATTACAATTTACACTCATTGTACATTAAAAGACGAGTCATTACTATTGTTTATCCATTAATTTTTAACATCCTTATATTTGTCAGGCAAAACTTTAATTGTATATGTCGATCTGGTGAAGTTTCACTTGATAAATCCCTAACGAAACAAGTATATATGATGAAAAAAGGTGGAAAAAAATAATAAAATAAGACTCTGTATTTTAATAATTAAGGTTTTGTTATTAAAGGTAGATGCAAACAAAAATGACCAAATGTAATGGAGGCACGTAAGATGTAGTGTATATATATATATATATATATATGTACAGAGCTGTTGAAAAGCATTGGTCGATCAACATCACCTGCCCTACCAGCCAAATAGCCTGTGGATCTGGTGTTAAAATTGGCTACGGTTAATTACTTTTTTTTTTATAAGCAACTACGGTTAATTACTTGATTGTGCATGCATGATGCTGCATTTAATTTGATGTTATTGCAGGGAACTGTACATGAACAACTCGGCGGGTCCCATACCGGAGGAACTGGGAGGATTGAAGAGCCTTCTTAGCTTGGATCTTTATCACAATAAGCTCACCGGATCAATCCCTCTCTCACTCTCTAAGCTCTCCAATCTTAAATTCCTGTAAGCTTTACTTTTCTTTTGTAAAAAATGATAAATTTTAATTTAGACTTTCTAACATGTTAGTACGTGGGTCCTGAATGGGTCTCCCTCACAAAGAAGATGTGAGTCCAAAGAAAGCTCTTTTATCCTCTTTTTTTTAAAACCAGAGAGACGTCAAAATGTAAATTTCACATAATACGATATTCATTTTTTCGAGCTTATTTGACTGAATTTGGATATGAGGATAGACTTTTTAATGCAGGCAAGAAGATTGGCAAGTTGATTTGACTATATCGTACCTATTAAGGATGTAAATCTTTTGCGATAAATATTGATTTTGTATTCTTTAAATTAAGAGATTTAAATGATATTTGTTAACCTAATTTAAGAAATATCTTTATATTTCAAATATTTCAAATCACATGTAAAGTTTTATAAATGGAATCCTAGGAAGGATGTAGACTATAATAGTGTACAGACAACCTCATTTCTTGGGCACTCTCCCCTTACAAACTAATTTTTCATGATGAGTTAATACCTAATATTTGTATCATTTGGTATTAGAAACAACTTCTATATCAACTAGTAAATCATAGAGGGGAAAACCTATTAGATCGATTAAAATATCTTAGTATTGTATATAGACATAATATTTAGTCATTGAATACTGATATATGAATGAAGTTTCTAACAGATAGAGAAAAAATTATCAGGTTAGTATTGATAAAATGGTTTATTATAGTCGTTGACGTTAGACCGTTGGTTGCAGAGCGTCATGGTATGTTAGGATTTTAAGTACTACACATGGCTTAAAGTACGATCTTAATAATTTGCTATAAGTTTCAGACACTCACATCCTACAAGCTGATTTTTAATGATGAATTTTAAACAAAATTTGTATCATTATATCAAAATACTCTCTTTTTTTAAAAGAAAATAATAATAATAAAAAAATAAACTGACAACGTACCCGATTCCTTATCCGATTCCATGATGGTGGTTCCCGTGCATATGGATCTTTTAAAAGTCAGTAGGAGGGTCCCCCCAGACAACTAGCAAACCAGGCAAAGTAACTTTGGTTGGAAGCTTTAAAAATAAATTGAATTTGACTGTGGAGGAGGGAAAATGATCGTGCTAACATATTGTCCGGTTTGATTATTGAAACCAAAAGATCCTTTTGAGTTTTGACCCTTGTTCTTCCTTTTTACAATCTGATCGTGGGGGGATCTTAGGCCCACCACGTCCGGCCTTTCCTCTGCCTCTCTATCTCTTCAATTCTTCCTGAATTTTTCTTTCTTTTTCTATTCATTTCTTTGGGTGGACGAGGATGCAGTGTGATCAGTCAATAAGAAGTATATCAAAGTGTATGTATATATATAGGGGAAACTTCAGAAATCCCCCCTGATCTTCCACCGATTTACAGATATCCCCCCTGAACTTCAAAAACTCCCAACTTCCAATTTCTCTCGGTATAATGGGTATATAAATATATATATATGTCCATTATACCCTCCACTCCAAAACTACGCCGTTTTGGGCTCGTCCAAAACGATGCCGTTTTTGGGCAAAACGGCATAGTTTTGTATTTTAGGTTTTTTTTTTTTTTTTTTTTTTTTTTTTTGAAAAAAGAAGGAAATTGAAAAAAAAGAAAAAAAAAAAAAAAGTGGGAGAAATCGGGGTGTTGAGCCACCTTGCCAAAATGGGGTGGCGGGACCCCATTTTTGGCCAAGTGTGGCCACCACCATACCGGCATCATTACCCGCCTTTGGGGTGGTCCCACCCAAAGGCCAAAAAAAAACAAAACAGGTTTGGGTTTTGGGGGTGGCGGACCACCCCAAGGGCTGAGGGGTGGCCACCACCTCAGTCGTGGGGGTGGCGAAGCCACCCAGCCCTTGGGGTGGTCCGCCACCCCAAAACCCAAACCCATTTTTTTTTTGCCTTCGGTGGCCGGACCACTAAAGGTGGCACCACCCACCCACTTGTCTGAGATGGGGTGGCCGGCCCTGTGGCCAAAAATGGGTGGTCCCCACCCCATTTTTGGGAAGGTGGCTCCACCCCGATTTCTTTTTTTTTTTTTTTTTTAGGTTTTTCAAAAAAAAAAAGAAAAAAAAAACCTAAAACCTAAAACCTAAAATGCCCAAAACTACGCCGTTTTGGGCAAAGCAACGTCGTTTAGGCGAGCCCAAAGCAGTAATTTTGGAGTGAAGGTATAATGGGCATATTTCTCCAAAAGGGTCCTAAGTGAGAGAATCGGAAGTTCAGGGGGTGTCGAGAGTTTTTAAGATGTCGGGGTTTTATAGTTTCCATATATATACTTAAACATGTTAGCTGGTGAAGTGAATGGCAAAAGGAGTTTAATTAGTGGTGCATGTCCAAAAACATGTTTTCGAACATGAAATAATTAAGGTCAATGGCCAACCATCCAGATCCAGTGCTTTTATGTTTGAATGGCTTGGAGAAATTCGTGAGGTAGTGATTATACACTCGATGGTCCGTATAGAAAGCTTTTTTCTCTTTGAACAAGAAGTAGAAGAAGGCACTTTTGGTGTTTCTTCCACCTTTTGTGCAAAATATATGATTATGAATTGAAAGGAAATGAGAATCAGAGCTGTAGAGTGTTGTGATAGTGGGTTTTGGCTTAGTCAAGTCACTTCTTTTAAGGAGATGATGAATGGTGATGATGAACTAAGCCAAAGGACCGAAGGTGCTCTCCATTTTCCACTTCCACTACAAAAACCAAACATGCACATGCACATCAACTGAAAGGTCCGGAAGGCTCAGGCAAATGCCATCAACCCATGAAGTCAATACTAAGACATGGACCCCCCACAACAATTACACCCATTGTACATTAAAAGACGAGTCTCTCACATGCCAGCAATTACGCCTTCGATCTACTTTCTCTTTAATGGCCACACCATCCATCATTACCTGGCTACCTAGCTAGCTACTACGTCAATATTATATATATATATATATATATATATATGTTGTCCAGTTAATTTGCTTTCACAATCTGTGACAACTTTTAATAGCCTTTTTCGACAGAGCAATCCGACAACTAATCGTCTTGCTAAAGGTCAAAGTAAGTTCTTGTAGTGAAACATATTTTAATTGGAGTCCAGCTAAACTGGTGACGATTTTGTTTCACTGTTTTGGCAATATATAAATAATGTGTTCAGCGGATCACTACCACGAAATAATGAAATTCTTAAGGTTTAATTTCCTGAAGGAGTACTGTGTTAAACTTTGTTTTGTTTCCCTTAATCTTGGCAAAATTATTGAAGCTAGCGTTCATTAAAACAACGTACGTAAACAGGATGTAATAATTCTCTCACTCTCTTATCTTAATTTGCATGAGATTTGAGAATATATTGATTTTATAATATGATAAAATTCTATTTGAAAGAGTTGGTTTACAAATGATGTCACCATATATTTATAAGATAATGACAATCTATTTACACATTGAAGTACAAAACTAATTGAAACTAACTTGAAAGGTTAATTATCAGCTTGTTTACTTGAGCTGGACCTTTATCCTCATCACATAAATGTTTCTTGTCCTCCATTTGAGTTCTACTGGGATTTAGGGCTGGCAAAGCGGGTGATCCAGCACGACCTGTTTATGACTCGGTTGACTCGCGACCCATTTAGACCAAACCCAAACACGACTCATTTAACTAAACGTGTCGAGGCTCCCGACACGACCCGTGAAATTTCACGGGTCACCCAACACGACACGCGAACCCGTTTAAACTAAACGGGTTTGACAGGTCACGGGTCACCCGACACAACCCGTGGCCCGTTTAAGGGTTCGCAGGTCGTGTCTAACGGGTCAACACGACCCGTTAAACCCGTTTAGCTTAAAATGCTTTTAAAAAAAAAAAATTTGAAATAATAATTTTATCAATTCATCTCTTAAAATTAAACTCCTAGTTGGCTAACATCAAATCAAACCACATCATTAAAATTTACAATTTACAAAACAAAACAAACACTTAATAAGCCTAATTGGCTAGCACAAAACAAACACCTAATAAACAAAACAAAACAAGCACCAAATCAAACAAATAAAACAAATCACATCATTACAATTTACAAAATAAACTCCTAGTTGGCTAGCACCAAATTACTTAATAAGCCTAATTGTCTAATAAAAAAAAACTAGGTTTTAAGTTAGGTTTTAACTTTTAAGTGTTTTATCATTTTTATTTTTATTTTTTTTCTTTAGGTTAAAAAAAAAAAAAAAAAAAACTTAAATGGGTCTGGCGGGTGACCCGCAACATGACTCGTTTAAGTAAAGATAAACGGGTCGACCCGTTTACGACCCAAACTCGTTTACAGTAAACTCAAACCTACTAATTTCGTATCATATTCGTATCAGATTTACGGGTCGTGTCAAAATTATCGACCCTAACTGGGAAGCCTATGATTTGGATACTGTTGGGTTGAAACTTCATCCGGTTGTGTCGAGTGTCACATTAGTTTGAAGAATTATCATTACATTGCCAGAATATTTGACCGTGTGTTGAGCTAATAATTACAAGTATCTGCTGAAGGACTAAAAGAACTTACTAATTAAAGGAGTTTGTTAGAGTGGACTGGTGGGAGACGGTTCTGATGTTGCTTTAGCAAGTATGAATTAAGATGAATAATCTTAGAGAAAACAAAGCTAGAAATGAGACGATAGTCACTTTTTACCTGATCTTTGCCACTACTCTTTATAGCATATTTTGCTATAATTACGACTTCATTGGAGATTTTCTTGTTGCAAATAGTTCCTACATTTCAAGACCCTTATTATGTAATTGCCTTAGAATAATGTTATAATGCTTCTTAGATTGAGACTTTCCAGAGTTATCCAAAATGTGATGTAGCTTTTAAAATTATCTTTGAATTTTAGATATAATTTATTAACTTTTAATCTATTGATGATTTTAAAAGGCACATCACATTTAGGATAACTCTAAAAAAACTCTAAAAATATTTATAGCATTACTCATTGCCTTATGCTTGGCCAAAATAATGGAATTATGGAAATAGTTACTGATGTGGCAAAGGAAAGGATCTTGCATGTATGCTGTCATACATAGTGGCGGAGCCAAGCATTTTATATTGTAAGTGCCTTGATTTTTTTTTTTTGAGGGGTGGGGGCTGGAGGTGGGTGGGTGGGAGGAACTTCTATAAGGTAGGTTCAGACTTTTTATTTATTTTATTATTATTATTATTTGGCATCATGTAATGAATGGGTACTTTTTAAATTTTTTTTCTTCTATTTCTAATATTAATACTGAAATACAATTAGGAATTGAACTTAGAATTATGTCAAATTCTCCAATTAAATATTTAAATTATAACAACCAATATTCTCAATATTTAATAACCAAAATATCCAAATTACAAACCACTTAGATTAGGACTTTCACTTTACACTTTCTTATTTTCTTCTTTGCCAACACAATTTCTAATCTAAATGGTTTTGTAATTTGAATATGTTGGTTATTAAATATTGAAAATATTGGTTATTAGAATTTAAACATTTAATTGAAAAATTTGACACAATCCTAAGCTCAATTCTTCATTGTATTCAAGTACCAGTATTAGAAAAGGTTTTTTTTTTTTTTTGCCACTAGTCCCATTGGTAGAAAAAAAAAAAATTAAAGTCTTTGGGGGTGCCCTGGCACCCCCAAGGGGTGTTGTGGCTCTGCCACTGGTCATACAGATGTTCTTTGGTCGGTTTTGGTTGATGCATGGATTGGGTACTAGGTCCACATGACCAACAAATGATACCCATTGGAATAGTTTTTGGACAAAGTTTAATTTTTTCCAAATTGAATTGAAGATCTTATTCCAATCGAGCCTATAAATAGAAATACATCAACTTTCTTCATAATTTTTTTTTTTAATGATTGATTCCCTAGGGACTTCCTTTCTGCAATTCGGTTGACTTCTTGTTACTAGAATTTTGCTCCTTAAAATTGGGCCTCTCAATACCGAATCTATGTATCAACAAATTTTTTTTTTTTTTTAATAAAAAAAAATGAATAAGAAGCACATGACAGGAATAAATTTTATGGGACATATATAATAAACTATATATATATGTGTGTGTGTGTTTACCCTACCACCACAATTTTCCATTATGCATGTTATTCTCTAATGCCCATGCACATGCACTTCTAGCTGCGTTTGTATATTATTCTAGCTACTCTATATATTCTTGTTCTTCATCTATGTTTGTTTTATTTAACTTTTAAAAATGAACATATATAATGCAATTAATCTGAAAAAGTAGGCAAGTGGATGCCGATCGATCGAGTCTCAATTATTCTAGCTAGCCTCTATTGGTTTGACTCCAACGGGTTCAAAAATTCTTTGGCCAAAAGAGTTTGAAGGATATGTCTGGATTCTCCCACCCATTGCCTTTTCATTTATTTTTCTCTCAATATGTCTGGATTTTATATTTTATCTGAAAAATATAAAATTATGAACAATTAGAGAGAAAAATAAATTAATAGAAAGAATAATAAAAAAATATAATAAGTAAAAATAAAAATAAAAATAAATTGAAAGTAAATATAATAATTAGTAATTGGTATTAGAGCGCATAATTTAACTTTGTTGCTTTCAAGTCCTAACCATCTATAAGATCATGAAATTGCAGGATACTGAGATCTCAAGATACTGAGATCTTGAGATACTAATTGTATTTATTAGGTTTTTATAACTTTGTTCATTTTATAATATTGATTAATCCAAGTTTTCATTTTTGTAATTTTTTTTCCTTTAATAATATTGATTAATCCAAGTTTTAAATTATATCTATGGAACAAATATTTAACACATTCAATTTTATAATGATTAAACTTTATTAAATTTTAAATTTATTTGATATAAGGGTTTACGGTATTAAATAAATAAATGTAGTTCAAAATAATCTTATAAATATTTTTCATTTTTAATAGCCATTGAGTTAATTGAGTGAAGAAAAAAATAATAATAATCTTTCAAAAACTTTTTAAATAAAATTATAATGAGAAAAACTCATGCACTATGTAGGATATAAGTTTGTTAATTTAACAAGTCAGTTTAGTTGAAACTCTTTCCAATTTGTATAGACTATAAAACAAAAATATTAGCAAACATAATTTCACCCTTCAAAATGTTTTCATTGGTGTAATTCTTCGTAAATGCTATTTTCCTATCTTTTGTGCCTTCACCAACATCATCCATTCTAGTCATAAGAGCCGTAGCCCTTTTCTGATATATTTGTAGGTTCAAAATTCTAATTAGATAGTTTATATTATTTTGGTATGCTTTATATTGAAATTGATTAGTACTATGACTTACTTCTTCCTTTACAACATGCTTAAACTTATTTTTCTTTATAAACTGCATAAATACCTTAGGGCAACCCTAATATATCAAATAATAAATAAAAACAATTAAGACAACATATACGTATATTCTACTATGAAGCAAAATTTGGTTCTTAATTTTAGAATATCTCTAGTTATGTTTGTGAGTCCGTTGAAAATATCAAAGCCACGCAATTTGTCTTCTACCCTGTTTAGTCTTAAAATTAACAAGTTAATTTCTTTAAATGTTTAATTCAAAGGATATTGCTTGTCAACAATAAAATATTAATTATTTATAAGCATTACTTTAGTTACATCTTCAAACTGCTTTTTAGTCTTCTATCCATATGATAATGAATATCCACTAATAAATAAATAAAAAATTGTTAAAACTTTAGAATTATTTAGAAAATTTAAAATTTTCATCAAGAATATAGATTAAGAATAACATACTTTGTATTTGCTCGTACATGGTGTCTCTATTGCTGATTCTGACTAGGGCTGGCAATTTTTACATGACCCACGGAAACGAAACGAATATGACGCGAAAAAACATGTAATGGGTTTGGGCTAATCGGGTTTGGGTCTTAATCGGGTCTACCTGTTTAAGATTCAGTAATTTTCATGTTACAGGCGGTCTAGCAAGTTAACCCGTATTAAAAAATAAAAAATAAAAACTTAAAACACAAGACAAAAACCCTTTAACTAAGTCCAAGAACGCATGCCCCCACCCCACCCTCGGTCCTTCACAGTCTCACCATATCACGCCGCTCACCCACTTTCCAGAAGAAGACGAAAAGACCCAGACCCCGTTAGCAACCCAGACCCCGTCGCTGACTCGCATGATAGTGCAGATTATTGTACACAGGAGAAGTTCTGCAACAGGGCCTGCGTAGAACGGTTTCTGAGATCCAAAGGAGATAGTGTGAAAAAGGCTGTGAAGAACTTAAGGGCTTGTCTTTCTTGGAGAGAGAGTATCGGCACTGGTATCCATTTTTTTCTCAAGATCTCGAGATACTAAGATCTTGAGATACTAATTGTATTTGTTAGGTTTTTGTAACTTTGTTCATTTTCTAATATTGATTCATCCAACTTTTCATTTTGGTAATTTTTTTTCCTTTATAAAGTTTTAAATTATATATATGGAAAAATATTTAACACATTCAATTTTTTTTATTCTTCTTCATCTCAACAGCTATTCCTATTGTTCCCTGCAGCTACCTTTTTTTCTTTTTGTCTCGCTCAGTAAAGAATCATGCTTTTCCTTTTTGAATTAAGCGTTAAAGTTAAACTCCTAATAATGATTAAAGTCACTTCTCCACAATACTAATTAAAAAGAAAAAAAGAAAATTTGAATGGTAGCATTATAAAATGAGTTTTGCAAGAGAGGGATTGTGAAACTGATATAGGTTAAAAATTAGTTGTAATTGTAAATGATTAGCTATAGTTAAAATTTTATTGGTTAAAATCTCAATCGTTGGATTTTTTAACAGCATAGGTGTTGTACAGATCCATCAAAGTCTTCACTTCAGAGCTTTTTTTATTTATTATTTATTATTATTAAAACAATATGTTAGTCGCTTTTAGATTTTCTTGCGATCTGTCACACGTACGGTTTCGCATGCGTGGACGAACAACAAAAGCTTTAGGTTTAAGATATCATTGTTTATGATTTTACATTTGCCGTCAAGTTGAAATGTTTTTAATACCATGTAAAAATAAAAATAGGTAAAGAACTTGAGGTTGATGAATCAAGGTGGTGGTCTCCCTTGGGAAAGGAGCGCATAGGTTGTAAGGTACTTACAAAGGTTGAATTAAGCTGGTCTCCCTCTGGAAATGAGTTCATAATGAATTGTGATGCGTCCTTCAAAAAATCACGGACAAACATTGGTGTAGTTATTCGCGAAGGCTATTTTCCTATCTTCTATGCCAGCACCAGCATTGAAATAGCCTCGGCTACAACATTACAATTAGCTGAGGCTTATGCTATAGCCTAAGGGCTGCTTAAGACAGCATCATTTAGGGGAATGATTGAAACATGCATCAAAACAGATTGCATAGATGGTTATATTAAGGTAAGAGATTATAAGATGGTTGCTGATGAGGAAAATGAGAAAAAAGGTGAGGTATGTGACAAATTTATGTTCTCTGAAAAGCAAAAGCATTGATGGATGACCATTTGCTACAATATTTGATGTTTTTGTTCCAAGAGAACAAAATAGCAGGGATGATTCTTTATCAAGGAGAATCGATAGATGGGGCAAAGATGAGGAACGAACTTGGACCACAAAATTTCCAAGAAGATGAAGGTCATATTTATAAGAGACATGACCACGACTTTCGTTACATTGAGGGATGCAAATGATGAAACATTAATTCAAATAGCTTTTCTATTGCCGAGGGGATGTAATTATAATAATATTATAAAAATTGAAAAATAATAAATAGAAAGAATAATAAATAAATATAATAAATAAAAATAAAAATAAATTGAAAGTAAATATAAATATTTAATAATTGGTATCAGAGCGCATAATTTAACTTTGTTGCTTTTAAGTCTTAAACATCTATGAGATCTTGAAATCGCAGGACACTGAGATCTTGAGATATTAATTGTATTGGTTAGGTTTTTGTAACTTTGTTCATTTTCTAATATTGATTCATCCAAGTTTTCATTTTGGTAAATTTTTTTTCCTTTATAAAGTTTTAAATTATATATATAGGAACAAATATTTAACACATTCAATTTTATAATGATTAAACTTTATTAAATTTTAAATTTATTTGATATAAGGGTTTATGGTGTTAAATAAATAAATGTGGTTAAAAATAATCTTATAAATATTTTTCATTTTTAATAGCCATTGAGTTAATGGAGTGAAGAAAAAAAATTAATAATCTTTTAAAAACTTTTTAAATAAAATTATAATGAGAAAAACTCATGCATAGCGCGGGGTATAAGTTTGTTAATTTAACAAGTTAGTTTAGTTGAAACTCTTTCCAATTTGTATAGACTATAAAACAAAAATATTAGTAAACATAATTTGACCCTTCAAAATCTTTTCATTGGTGTAGTTCTTCGTAAATGCTATTTTCCTATCTTTTGTGCCTTCACCAACATCATCCATTCTAGTCATACGAGCCATATCCCTTTTCTAATATATTTGCAGGTTCAAAATTCTAATTAGATAGTTTATACTTTATATTATTTTGGTATGCTTTATATTGAAATTGATCAGTATTATGACTTACTTATTCCTTTACAACATGCTTAAACTCATTTTTCCTTATAAATTGCATAAACACCTTAAGACAACCCTAATATATCAAACAATAAATAAAAAAACTAAGACAACATATACGTATATTCTATTATGAAGCAAAATTTGGTTCTTAATTTTAGAATATCTCTAGTTATGTTTGTGAGTCCGTTGAAAATATTAAAGCCATGCAATTTGTCATCCACCCTGTTTAGTCTTAAAATTAACAAGTTAATTTCTTTAAATGTTTAATTCAAAGGATATTGCTTGCCAGTTGCCAACAATGAAATATTAATTATTTATAAGCATTACTTTACTTACATCTTCAAACTGCTTTTTGGTATTCTATCCATATGATAATGAATATCCACTAATAAATAAATAAATATTTGTCAAAACTTTAGAATTATTTAGAAAATTTAAAATTTTCATCAAGAATATAGACTAAGAATAACATACTTCGTATTTGCTCGTACATAGTGTCTCTATTGCTAATTTTGACCATGATAAGGTTAATGAATTGGCGCGAAATTGGTTGAGTCACAACTAGTGAAATGAAATGAAAAAAAAAAAAAAGAAGTTAATTTATAAGAAAGATGCATTTATAACTAAGTTGATAGGGACATCATCAAATCTCCCAATATCGGCCTGTGTTATCCAATACTCAATACCCATCAGGCCATCAGCAATGAAATAGCTGTCTGAATGGTTTCAAACTTAGTTTCAGCTCTCAGTCTAACCAAAGTAGTAGTAATGTCTCGCATGACACCGTTCAATTCGGTTTGATATCTCCTCTAACCTTTTCTCTTGAGCTTCAAAACTGATCAATTACTACAGTTTTACTAATCTTCTATTTTTTCAAAATTTATCATGCAATCTTGCAAAGGCTAAGTTTTGGATTGCCACCCCTAGAGTCTTGTCTCTCTTACCACCTCCCATATCTTATCCCCCTTTCTCTAATCTCTCTGTCTCTCTAAACCTTCCCATGCACCCATCTTCCAAACCCATCTTTTACCTATTAAATCTCTTCCTCTCTCTCTCTTAAACTCATTCTCTCAAACTTCAAAATTCATTCTCAAATCAACACATAACACAAATCACAACCGAACGAGAGAAAACCAAATCAAAAAAAGAAAACAAAGAAATTTCTTTACCTCATTTCTCCTCTTCACCACCTTATTCTCTTTATCTCTCTAATTGATTGGTAGCACAATAAAATGAGTTTTGCAAGAGAGAGAGCGTGAAACTGATATAGGTTAAAAATTAGCTATAACTGTAAGTGATTTTCTGTGGTTAAAATTTTATTGGTTAAAATCTCAACCGTTGGATTTTTTAACAGCATAGGTGTTGTACGGATCCATCAAAGTCTTCACTTCGGAGCTTTTTTATTTATTATTTTTTATTATTAAAACAATATGTCAGTCGCTTTTAGATTTTCCTGTGATCTGTCACACGTATGGTTATGCATGCATGGACGAACAACAAAAGCTTTTTGTTAGTGACCGTTAAAGCCTGATCTAAGACTCGTATTAGTGTGACATTTGTCCAATTTTTTTCCATTAGGCTATAATGTTACATGAATGTCCACTGAATTTATCTTTGCCTTATCAGTAATGTTATACATATTCTCAAGTCTCTACCCCCATATTCTCAAGCTTCTACACCCATTTTTGATACCATTGACTTCACATTTGCCTTATTAGTAATGCTACACATAATCTCAAGCTTCTGCGCCCATATTCTCAAGCTTCAACACCCATTTTTGATACCATTGACTTCATCTTTGCCTTATTAGTAATGCTACACATATTCTCAAGTTTCTACATCCACATTCTCAAGTTTTTACAACCATATTCTCAAGTTTTTACACCCATTTTTTATATTAAGTTTTGGGAGCCATTCCATAGTAGTAACTTACTATTTATTATCATGTCAAAAAAAAAAAAAAAAACTTACTATTTATTATTATTATTTTAAGATAATTTACCATTTTTTAAGATTTACAAAGAATTGAGAAAATTTTCATAAAGAATATAAATTAATAACTTACTATTTATTTCTTCGTACATTTTCCTTTTTTTAGAAATACATTTTTTTTTTTTGGTTAAAATGAAAACTTTTCGTTTTTTTTAAAAGAAAAACAATAAAAATGGAAAATTTCAATTTATATGAAAAAAATCATTTTTTTTCTTATAAAAAAAGATTTTTTTTTAATTTTATTTTAAAATTTGGCTACTTCTTGGATTATTATTATTATATTAGTTTTAGGTTTTTCTTGAAGTTTTAGTACGTTTTATTTTATTTTATTAAGGGTAGTTTCGTCATTGGGGAACGTTGACAATATTTTGGTAGTTTGGGAGTGACAATATTATAATTGAAAGTTTTTGAGACATTGTCAATTAGGTGATAGTTTAAGAAGGGGTATGTGAATTTTTCTCTTAAGAAAAATATAAAATTATGAACAATTAAAGAGAAAAATGGAGAAAATGAAGGGATTTTGAAATGGAGATGAAACTTTATCTCCCAATAAACCCTAGCCTCCGTCTTTGTGAGTGCCGCACAGGTGGGAGTAGGGGTGGCCTTCGCTGTCTCCCCTCTTCCCTTTGTGCTAGGCAATTTACTTAATGCTCCCTAACCTTTATGCAGTGTTTCACCCTCATCTCTTTCGCCATTTTTTCCCTCTTGTGTCCCGCTTCTTTTGTCTCCCTTCACCCTAGCCTTTGCCTTGCCGTTGTTTATTTTTTATTTTGTTTGTTTGATTTGTTGGTTGTTTGGCACTCTGTGTGGATGCCACCCTTAGGGTTTCATTCAAACTCTCCCCTCCAGTTTTGAGTGCGCCGCCATTCTCCTCCACCCCCGCTTTGCTACCCACCGTCTGCTGCTGGCCTTTTCTCATGTCCCCCTGCAATGTGCTTTCAACGCCACCTTCCCCATCGATTTTTGACCAACATGAGATTGGCTTCTTCCTAGCTGTCATCATCCTCATAGTTTGCTTTCCTTTCTTCTTCTTCTTCTTCTTTTTTTCCAATTTTGCATGTATTTGCTTGTTTTTCCATTGATATTTCCTTGTACGTTTTCTTCTCTTCGTTCATTTTATTTGGTTGTTTTTCCATTTTTGTCCTTTATTTTCCTGTGCGTTTTTTCTTTGATGTTTTTGCTTGTAATAAGGCTCTATCCTTTCAAATTATTTTCTACCCATGAGTATATTTGCATTTGGTTTAGACCTTTGAATTGTTGATGTGAACAATATCCTTACTTTTAGGTTGAGGAGGATAACTGGATAGGTATTGGCTTGGGGGTCATTATCTAATGTTTTGTGTTAAATTTGTGTTTTAGTGTTATATAGGTTGTTGAAGAGAAACTACATCTTAAAAGGGAAAATTGCAAAGTCTTGAAACAAAGTATACTTTGAGAAGACTTAGAAGATGTAGTTAAATTTAATCAAATCAAAGAAATGATAAAATCGAAATTTCTCTAATTAGAGACAATTTCAGATTTGATTCAAATTCAAATTCTGCACATATATTAGTATTTTGATCATAACTTTCTGCTCTAAAAGCTGAGGAATAAGTGCTACCTATACATTGGATGATGTCTATTTGGTACAGATCTGAAATTAAACCTAATGATTAGTCCTAGGTTAACGGATGATTATGTTATGGCTGATTTGTTTAGCTTTGACTATGATTTACTTTAAAACTTTTGCTTTGTTTGTAAGAACTTTTTGCTTGCAAGTTTTATGAATGAGAATAAAGTATTTTATTTTCAAAATCAGAGAGAAGGATCCTAATTTATTAATACAGACAACAAAACCAGAGTTATTAATATGGACAATCTCATTAGATTTACAATCAAATATTAATTAGAGTTATTAATATGGGCAACCTTATTAGAGCTACAATCAAATGTTGGTTAGAGTTATTAATATGGACAACCTAATTTTAGAAGATCCTCCGTTAGGCCGATGCTTGATTTCAAGCATATATACCTCTAAAATTGCTATTTTAAAAATTGAAAATCCAAACAACCCTTAATTATGTTTTAAAATCAAGACACACTCGAACCAAAGGCATACTAGTAAAAGGCAGAAGCTAATAAACAATTGAATATGCTTTTGTTAATAAGATTATATTTTTCTCAAACTTTTTTTTTTCTACTACTTCTTGATACACTTTACCAAACAAGGAAAACAATGGTTAGGTGAAGTTGGAGGCGCTATGAATAGCGTGCTACAACCGAAAAAGTTGGAGTGATACGTGGTTTTCCCCACCAAATCGCTACTGCCCCGTGCCCGCCCACCATGCCTTATTTTCCATTCAAAATAAGATAAGAGTTATGTTTGATTAAAGGGTAATTTGAAACATTTTGATAGTTTATAGATATGAGTTGCGGTGACTCATAATTTTAAAATGTAAATGTAAATAAAATTGTAATTTAAGGGGGAAAATGTAATTGACTCATTCGTTAATTTTAGTTCTAATTAGATGATAGGATAAATATTTATTATAAATTTCAAATTTTGATAATCTTAAATGTATTTTGACATGATACTAAAAATTACTATTTCTGGTATATCAAAGAATATGCACAAACAAATATGAGAGTAGAAGGGTGTGTGATATTTTTCATCAAAATCTATGTATAAGAACATTATAAATAACCTCATGAAACAAGGTTGATGATTTAGCTCTTAATCCTGAAGAATATTTTTAAATTCACTGATTTATTTCGTCACTCCCGTGTTTGATGGTTTGTTTTGTTTTGTAATGAATTCTTTAAAAGGTAGGAAAGGTTGTTGCGTCTCTTTTGCAAGTACATGAAGATGATGAAACCCAATTGACTTCTCAACGCACGCTAGAAGTCTAGAACCATCACTTCAGACTTTCGTTTCCTCCGTTTGACCGCCAACCACAACCTCTCTGCCAATTATAACCCTATGCTTCTACACAATGGCGGAGATGTCCCTATGCGCCATGCGGCGATGAACTATTACTTTTCGCAATTTAGGGAAAAAACGAAAACAAAATCCCTACTGACAAATAAAAATAGCCAAATGATGATAGTCCGCATTCAAACAAATATTTAATAGGACAAAGTTTTTTAAATTAAATAATTGAATTTTTAAATTTAATTTATAAAATAATATGTGTTATTTTTTTAATAATATGTAAGATATATATATTTATTTTAACTTTGTTTTATTATTAAAAAAATGTATATCTCTATATGTTTATATATTAGGTTGAATAAAATTTCTTCGATTCAATTTGAAAAAATCTTTATCATATTTAATATATGACTCAATATTTTAGTTTTTAATTTTTTATTTTTTTCATTTAAAATATTATTTATGACCGATTTTTTGTTTATTATGTATTAAGAGTAAAATGTTGAGCTCTGGTGATGAAACTCTTAGCCACTTTGATTAGGAGAGTGTTAAGTATTTTTTTTATTATATTTTGTTGAACCATATGTGGGTGCTCCAAAGTTTTATACTTTTCTTACTTTTCTATCGAATATATATATATATTTTTTTTCTAAGCTACTTTTCTATTAAATATGCTACTTTTCTATTAAATATTTGACATGTAAATTTAACAAAACCTCACCACAAGCTGACGGCGCTCCACGTGGGCGTTCTACTGACGCTGCCACAGCATAATATTCCCCACTCGCCGCAGTAATGGTGGTTCCGGCCCCAAAAATAATAGAAAATAAATAAAATAGGAAGAGGTAAACATAATAGAGGACAGTGAAAGTCGAAATCGAAATCGGCTTTTTCTACATCTCCTTCGTCTCCGATCGGATACCACTATTATCCTACTCCAAGGTCCGTATTTCCCTAAATCTCCGTTATCTGATTTTATTCCCGAATCTGGAATCGCTCTTATACGATTTGCGACAAAGTTTAGGTTTTTTAATTTTTTTTTTTTTATCGATCTCTTTAAGTCTTTCATATATGTGAATCGATTTAATATGAATAGCTGATAATCTCATTGTATTTTCCATTTTTGTTTGATTAGAGAGACTGAGTGAAAGAGAGAAAGATGTTGGGGACTTTGAGGCAAAAGGTCGGTGCTGGGTCTTCTCTTATGGTACACCGACAAGATTATCTGTTGGTTTCGTATTTTGTTAATGTTAGGTTCATATTTTCGCTTTAATTTTAATGGTTCTGATTACCTTGATTAACTTAGTTGTTAATTTCGGTTTGCGCAGATTTTGGGACAGTCCTTACAGAGGACTCAATCTGCGTCGGCGTTGAGGAGTTACTCATCAGCAGCGAAAGAGGTAATGGTAGTGGCTTTTTTATAAATTTCTGTGCTGCTCGTTGCATTTCAAATTGATTGGCGTTTTTTTTTCCTCAAATGAGCTTCTATGAGAGGCGTAAATCTGTCTCAGTTGTTCGATGCGTGCAAGTTATTTTCTTCATGGCGTTCAAGTTTGTCACTTTTTTTTTCATCTAAATATTTGAAAATCGACTATGAGGAAGCTGATTTTTTGTTGGGGTGAGGCATATTTGAAATTCATGGAGGAGGACATCGTAGATAAAATTTATACTTTATAAATAATTTTTGTAAGAATTCGATCTCACGAGTATGTATGGAGATTTGGACATCAGCTAAGGAACCCGAAAACCCTTTTTTTTCTCCTGCCTGAATTATAATTGTTTTCATCCCAGTGGTGAGGTGTAGAGGTCTAGTTGAAAGGGTTAGTCTTTTTCTATTGTATGTTATAATATGAGAAGTTGTCTCTTCTCCTTCATGTTGGTTCTTCTTCACAACACGCTGAATTCTTCTATTGAAATGATAATTATGGACAGATGACGGTGAGAGATGCTCTAAACTCTGCACTTGATGAGGAAATGTCTGCTGATCCTAAAGTATTTTTGATGGGTGAAGAGGTGAGGACAAGTAGAAAGAAATTAGTATTTCCTGGATTTGATCCTTTTTCTTTCTTTTTATGTTCCTGTTTTATCTCTTGAGCACAGGTCGGGGAATATCAAGGTGCATACAAGGTTAGGCTTCAATATTTGAAGATGAATTTGTAGCTTTGCATGTCCTGTGAAGACCAGATGTTGACTTTGTATTTGTCTAACAATCAGCTCTTAATCTCCAATTTTGTATAGATATCCAAAGGGCTTTTGGAAAAGTATGGTCCTGAGAGGGTTCTTGATACACCAATTACAGAGGTTAATTCTGTTTGACTTGCCTTCTATTTGTTGATTCTTTGGTTGCTTCTATAGTTGGTCAAGTAGATTAGGGATGATACTGCAACCCTCCTTATATGCTAAGGTTATGTCATTATGTTATATTGATACTTCTTGCTGTTCCTAGCTTTTCCCCCTCCCCCTGCTCCTCCCCTCCCACCCCTGGCCCCTATTTTTCTCCAAAAGGGATATATGCATGTATAATTCATTTTTGTATTACTTGGTAGCAGTTGTCCAATACCATTTTCTCTGAAAATATTTTGCAGGCTGGATTTACTGGGATTGGAGTTGGTGCTGCTTACTATGGTCTTCGGCCTATCGTGGAGTTTATGACATTTAACTTCTCTATGCAGGTTAGAGATCTCCTCTCTTGTATTCAACTTTCTGAAACCCATATTAAGAGTATTTTCAGATGTTTTATGGTGTTGACTCAACCACACAACTACCCTATAAAACCCAAAAATGACATAATTCAAACATCGACTAGAGTTCAACATATTAAAATTGACTTCTTGTTTTTCCAAGAAGATGATATCAAGATACCATAGTTTCTGTACTCTCTCTCTCTAATAACTAACACACATACATAGAAGTCTTGCACTGAAGGATAATGGGTATTTCCTCCTGATAATTTTGAACTCGACTTTTGGTTCATTTATTTGTAGTGCATTTTTCTAGTTTATAGCTATCTTGATGGTGTTCAGTTTTAAATTTTTCTTTGTATTACTTGTATGTTGTTTTGGTTTGGCTTGCTAATTTATTTCAAATCTTTCATTTCCTCTTGGAATCTCATTCTATCTATCGCGGCAGGCAATTGACCACATCATTAATTCTGCTGCAAAATCAAACTATATGTCTGCTGGCCAGATATCTGTGCCTATAGTTTTTAGAGGGCCTAATGGTGCTGCTGCTGGAGTTGGTGCTCAGCACTCTCAAGTATGTTTTTTACTGGCTTTATTTGTGCACTGCTTGTCCTAATGTCCTTTATGACACAGCATGCTTGGGGTTAATTTCACTGTAAAGGGAGCCTAACATGCGTCGATGCTCTATATAATTTATTTTTTATTTTGGTTTAATGCAGTGTTATGCTGCATGGTATGCCTCCTGCCCTGGGTTGAAAGTGTTGTGCCCATACTCATCTGAAGATGCCCGTGGACTGCTAAAGGCTGCAATAAGGGATCCTGATCCTGTTGTTTTCCTTGAAAATGAGCTGTTGTGAGTATCTCAGTGCATTGTGATTGTGATGTATTAGGATTATGAATATCATGTTAAACATTGTTGATATTGATGTATATATTGTGCTTCAGATATGGCGAGTCATTCCCTGTTTCAGCTGAATCTCTTGATTCCAGTTTTTGTCTTCCTATAGGAAAAGCAAAGGTGACATTGAGAATTATCGTAAAGATGATTGTTCCTGTTACTGTTATCCTGCTGTGTTCTCATTATAATGTAATTCTTGTTCACTTTGTTATTCTCTACTGTTCACAGATTGAGAGAGAAGGAAAGGATGTGACTATTACAGCTTTTTCAAAAATGGTGGGATACGCTCTCAAGGTTTGTCTCCCATACCTCCTTCAGATGTTTATATCTGTCTTCTAAGAAATAAATTGACCTGGCTGGTTCTTGACGAGTGATATTATGTAATATGCAAAATGAGAAAATAAAAAGAAGATTGTGAAGTATGGAATATGTATTGAAGCGTGTGTATTAATGTCCAAAGGATTAGTAGATAAATTTTGCATTTGGTGTAATAGTTGTGACTGTTGCAACTGCAATAATTAGAAACTATATGCTTGAGTGCTCTGGCATCTTTCAGATATATTATTATCTTTCAGATATGTTATTTGCTTTGTCATGAGCCCCAATTACTATCGAAGATATGGCATTGTTCAGATCCTCAGATGGAGTTGATTCATGTGGTTGTAAAGCAATAGTTCTTGTACTGTGATTCATATTGCTGATAAAGGACTTGGTGCTCTTATCAGTGTGACACTGCATTGTGTGTTTCCTCTGCTTCACTCTTTCAGGGATTGTTCCTTGAATATGTGGTTTTTCAGCTTCTTTGTCCCAGACTAATCATATTTAGAATTTAAGACTATTCTCAATTATAACGATAACATCACTTCATCTAAGTTTTTTATCTATGCACTCCATGGGTTCTAGTCAAGATCTCTTTGTGTGAGTGTGTCCCCCTCCATCTAGGAATAATTGTATTGCTTTTGTGTCCAGGCGGCTGAGATTCTTGCTAAGGAAGGTATCAGTGCTGAGGTAAAGAATGAACAGAAAATTCTTACGACTTCCTACTTTTATTTGTGGACACATTAATAACTAGCCCTCTCAATTTAGGTTATAAATTTGCGCTCAATTCGGCCACTAGACAGATCGACAATTAATGCTTCTGTCAGGAAAACCAACCGACTGATAACAGTTGAAGAAGGATTTCCTCAGCATGGTGTTGGAGCCGAAATCTGGTTTATCTCTTTCCACTATATATTTACCCCTTGCCAATCAGTTTTCTGGATCCATTGAACTTATGTTGTGCTTCTTCCTACAAACAGCACATCTGTTATTGAGGAGAGCTTTGGTTATCTTGATGCACCGGTTGAGAGAATTGCTGGGGCTGATGTTCCGATGCCTTATGCGGCCAATCTTGAGAGGATGGCTGTCCCACAGGTCAGTTATTACTATTGATCCGACAATCTGTAGTTAAATTGATAGGTTTGCACCTGAGGTCCAATATGGGAACACTGATGTAATGATACTGTTCCTTGCTAGAAGGTGTGCAAATCCTAATTATTCTGGGTTTGTAAATGTGAGTCCAAATTACTGTGTTGGTATAATTTCTTTTTAATTCTTGGTTCATGGGTTGTACAGGTTGAAGACATTGTTCGTGCAGCCAAGAGAGCATGCTACAGATCTGTACCATTGGCTGCAGCTGCTTAATTCTACCAATTTCGTCCAAAATCTTTTCCAAATCCAGGTTATAGTTAAATTGGCGGCTGCTTATGTTTTGGGTTTTGAAGTTATCGCCCAATAAAGATGAGTTTCATGATTTGTTGAATGACCTGACTTTCGGTTTAGATAATCTCTGATAAATGTGAATAACTGCTGAATTTTCAGGAGAGAGAGAGATTGTACATTTTTTTTCACTTCTCATAACATGGGGAAGAAGCTGCTTGTTAAAATAACCTGGAGAACAATGACTCAGAGGTTGGAAATTTTTGTGACTCTTTGTTGTCGTTTTTATTTGGCAGTTGATGTGGTACTTTTTGAAGCCATATTTCAAAGGTACTCTATCTGGCTTTTCTATTCAATGCATTACTTTTTTGTTAGGTCCCTGTATTGTTTTGAGTTTGTCTCCTGGTGATATTTGTTTAATTTGGTAGCTCTCTGGCTACAATTGCCAGATATGTGATTTGTACACGCTTAGGGATGCTAGAACTATATAGAGCATAAGATAATAAATGTCAAGCTTAGAAAAGAAAAAAGGATAGTAAATGACATAAAGGGTGAGAAGAAAATAAGAAAAAAGGGGTTGGGTTGAGAGTTAGACAAGATTATCACTAATTTTGGAGTTGTGAAAATCTAAGGATGTTTTTAGACAGGTCCTTCCATTAGGCGGCCGGCAAAATACTGAATCAGCAAGCATCTATATCAGAGTCAATTCACCGGGCAAAGAACATTATTTTATGAGGGAAAAATGCATTTTTGGATATTGATTTGAGGTTTTGATAAATAGTTCCATGGGTTTAAAAAATGATTAATCACTTCTTAGGTTAAGCAAAAATTAAAAAAGAAAAGAAAAGAAAAGTGGTCACTATCGTCAGAGAAGTTGATGGAATCCATTAACTCGACATGTCGACATTAATCATATTGTGACATGTGTCACTTATAATAATAATAAAAAGTAAATGGAAGTGGTTGGTTCACTTCAATTGCCATATGGGGGGTATCTTCAACTGCTGAAATCACCTCGATGGCTTTGCCATTCCTTATCTTTTTATTTTTGGCCGTTAGGGGGTAGTAGCCAAAGCTCCTCTAATGGTCATTGGGCGGCCGAAATCACCTCAATGGCAAAATGGCTTTGCCATCCCTTATCTTTTTATTTTTGGCCATTAGGGGGTAGCCAAAGCTCCTCTAATGGTTATTGGGTGGCTGAAACACCCTTAATTTTGCCAATGGGGGGTGATTGAGATTGGCTATCTCCTAATGGCCAATATATATAGTATTTTTAAAGTAAGTGATATGTCAAGTTAATGTACAAATTCTGTTAACTTTTCTTAACCGTATGAATTAATTTGTTTTATTTTTTGGTTTCTTATGCTTACTCTAAAAGAGTGATTAGTCACTTTTCAAATCTTAGAAAGTTATTTTTCAAAATTTCGAACTGCAGGATAAAAACACTTTTTTTTTTTTCCCCTTCATATTAACTGCCACCCAACGCGGCATTAGTTGTATATAGATGATTTTATTGTTTATAGAGATCTTCTGGGTCTATTAGACGGTGTAGCCCAGTAGTGCATATTCTTTGGCATCCATTTCATGCAGATATTGTCTTTAAACTAATAAGGGTTAATAAAATTCAATACCCTTACCATTATATATGCTTAATAACTACTCTTACTATCTCCAATGAGTAGCTTAATTGACTGGAGACCGCAATTTATAAAGTAGAGGTTACTAGTTCGAATCCCTCTTCCCATTCTCTTATGTTGACATGTGAAAAAAAAAATTAATGGTTTCTCACCGTACTGTTGTATCTCAAGTGCAACAATAAGATTTACTAATCGGAAGTGTAAATTAAAATTGCAAAATGACAGCATAATTGCAAGTGTGTTGTATCTTAACTAGTCCGGATTCACTAAGCAAATTACCTGAGTCTAGGATTTTGGTGTAAGGAATGGAACCTACTTTAGATTTCACCATAGAGCTCAGACTTGCGTCCTATTATTCAATAACAAGACATTTTCAGTTATTGTCATTGAATATAGACCATCATGACATTTTTCAGGCATTAAGCGGGTTTGTGCTAAGAAATAGGGGTTTTATTCTTGACCGTCCTTGTTCAGTAACAGGAGACAAGATGCAAGCCAAACTCTTCGCATACGGGCAATGCAATGATCGGTCACCTAATGACAATTTCTTTTTGCCGCCACAAGCGCATACAAAATCGTCTACAATGGGTAATGTTGCATGAATATTGCAGAAGACAACACAACAAAGAAACAACAAAAAAGAGAGCTCAAAAATAAAATAAAAAACAAAAGAGAGCAAATGAACAAGAAGACAGAGGAGATAACACCCTAAAGAGGGTTAAGGTCACATATAGAAACAATCACAATTGTGGGCAAAGACAAAATGAGAATGCTTCCGCTTTGACTTATAGAAGCAACCTATTTAACTAGATGAGATATAGTACTTACAAGACCGAAGAGAACTTTTAAATTTTGACATTGTCATTCAAGAAACATTCAAACAAACAAAGAAAACGATCACCATATATACAACAATCTAGCATGACTTTGACATTGTTAGCCTACTTGACCTAACAAATAGCTTGAGATCTATTTTGCATATAAACTACATCGAGAGTTTACCCGATTGCATAGAGTAGATAATTGCAAGAACTCTCCAATTTAGAAAATTCGGTCTTATTTCTATTATAGTAATGATATATACTATACTTTTATCTCACTTTGTTAATGTGACACAGTTTATCAACTTTTAAATTATTGTTTTTTAAACAAAAATTAATCACAAAACTGATTCACAATGTCATATTAGCAAAATAAGATAAAAATGTAGACGTATTATTTCTCTTTGCGGTATGACAAGCGACAGCTCAAGAGGTGATTTTGAATGCTTAACTTGGAGAGGGTGTGGTCACCTCATGTGAAAAGTAGTTCTTAATGGACAAGGCTAAGCGTGTCCATGCAAATGCAAGGAAGGTGATCTTGACTCTTGAGGAATGGTCATCATATAAAAATTTAATAAAATGGCTTATTTTCAACCAAATGGGGTGGTGCATAGAAAGGTAAAATACCATTTGAGAAGAATTATCTCTTATATATATATATATATTATTCAGCTTGAGATGCTGGCGTGGCAGACCCCGATTGGCCACTTGACTCTGATGGGAATGGGCCTTCCTTCCAGTTGGCGCACTAAAAAAGCCATAAATGATAAAGCTCTACTAATTTTCCGCAAATAAATAACACCTTTTTACCGGTCCACCTTTTTATTTTTATTTTTATTTATTTTTTTCTCTTCAAAGCATCACTAACGAATTGGGAGTATTAGTCATAATTATTGTAATTAATCTGCGGAGGAGGTCGTCTCTCTGACCCTGACGTAACCATTAGAATGGTGGAGTTGAAGAGGAAATTGTCGTTCCATTTCCAGCTTCTTTCTTTTCTTCTTTTCTTCTTCGTCGTTGTCGTCGTCGTCTTCTTCTTCTTCTTCTTCGTAGCATTTGAATTGAGCGGAGAGCGCAAAGACAAAGACGCAGAAAGAGAGAGAGAGATTGTAGGAGTCGGAGGATACAGAATCGATGAAAACTTCGCTGAGAAAGTTGCGAGGTTTCGGACTAAACAAGTCCGAGGCCAAGGAGCGAAGAGATATTCTTCCTTTGGCGCAATTGGAGGAGCTCGCTCAGGCTGCGCTGGTACGGTTTCTTCTTCTTTCTTATGTTTTTTTGTTGCCTAGAAAGTGAGAAGGAAGAGGAAACGAAAATGAGGTCACGAATCTCGCAAGACCGACCTATTTTCTTATGAATCCCCTAGCTTTCTTCTCCTTTTTCCTATGATCTCTCAGTAGCCAAACGTGTTGATCGGGCTTCCTCTTTGTAGTACGGGGGCGTTCGGTCCTGACCGGAAACTTATTTGGATTGATCATATTCATGACGAACCACAAATGCTAGGGTTTTTTTAAATTGCGGGAGGGAATTCTATTTTTATTTTTTATCTTTTATTATTTGGCTGAGATTGAAGAACGAAAATTGTTTACAGCTTGAAACTTGGTCGAGTTCACAGAATGTTTTGCTTAAATAATGTATTATAAAGTTGTTTATAATCTATAGAGTCCTGTTCTTGCAGGGCATGCAAGAAATGAGAGACTGCTATGACAGCTTACTTTCTGCGGCTGCAGCGACCACAAACAGTGCTTATGGTACTTTGTTTAGTTATTCATTTCATTGTCTGATATGCTATTTTTATTCTTTGTGTGTATCATCAGAGAAAAGCGCCAGAGTGCTTCTCTTAAGTGATGAATTGGCAATTGGGTCTGTATTTCATCCATGAATTTAGCTCCTATAATAGTTATGGGACGCACATGCAACTCTACGCAGTGGTCTTGTTGGTTGCCACTAGAACATTGCATCATGATATGAACTCGTAATTTTGTCTGTAATTTATCCTTGGATTTGGCTCCTATAATAGTCATGTAACGCACAAGCAAGTCTAGGTAGTGGTCTTGTTGGTTGCCACTAGAAAGTTGGATGGCATCCACTAGAATTGTACTTAAAATTGATAATGTGACATCAATAAATTATTGTACGTTATGATGGTATATTAGAGAAGAGCTACCTTGGTTCTGGAGGTTTGGTCTCTTATCAGCACCTGAAGCTGGGTATCGTGTGATGTTGTATCGAAATGGCTTGGCAATAAAGTAATAGCATGTCTTGAAATGCCAAATTTATTTGAATTATATTTTTTCTTCTTTGCTGGAGGCAGTTAGATTTTATGAACTAGCATCCAGTGAATAATATTAGCTTGTATTACTTGTGTATGTCAAATGATGATGTGACCGTGTTCTGTGTCACAAGTTTTGAATTTGAGCTTTGGCATGATGAAATGTCTATTTACTCATTTTAAATTTTGAATTAGTTTGTGCTGTCTCAATTTCAAGTAGTAGTATTCTTATGCAGTCCATTTGTTTTTCAGAGTTCTCAGAGTCATTGCGGGAAATGGGTGCTTGTCTTCTTGAGAAAACGGCATTGAATGACGATGAAGAAAGTGGTAAAGTGAAGGAAAACTTCATTCTTTTGTCCTTTTTTTTTGGTTTTTTTTTTTTGTTGTTTAATGACATGAATAAATAGTAAGTGATTTACTGCTTCAGACTTACATTAAGCTTCACAGAGGATCAAATCTTGTCACCTTGAGTATTTTCAGCTTTGAAAAATAAGAAAAGGAACATGTCTCTTTTCTGTGTGTTGGTTTCAAGTAAGACTTAACCCAGCCCCATGCTGCCTTTAGGCAAGACTTAAATATTGTTTTTGGATTTTGTTTACTCTTTAAATTTGTTAAAAAAACATAAATACTTAAATGTTGAAGTAGCAGCTATAACTTGTTGGACCTACTTAAGATAATTCAAAAGCTTAAATATTGAAGTAGCAACTATAACTTATTGGACCTGCATAAGAAATCATAGAGCTGGTCGTTATTTTTCTTTCCTTTCCTTTTGAAAGCAAACAATGTCCTAACTAATGTCTTTGATTTTTTTAATATATATATTTTTTCCGAATCTAATTCTCCTAATAGGGTGGTTGTGTTTACATTAAGATTTTTATTAAGTTGACTTTCTCTACTGTGTGGTTATTGCACTCAACAAGTAAACTTGGCTTTGTGTAGTATTGCAGGAACTAGGAATCCTTATCTACTTCTAGTTCCTAGTTTCATATATTTTATGGTAATTTCATGCACAACATCATTTTTGATTCAACCAATTTACTTCAACTTTAATTTCTTAAATTTTTTCGTTAGGAATGCACATCATTATATTGTGGTTGTTTTATTGCAGTCAGAGGCAAAATAATCTTTAGTTGTTTTTGTGCATGTGCAGGCAGAGTTCTGATAATGCTAGGAAAAGTACAGTTTGAACTGCAGAAACTTATTGATAGCTATGTGAGTCCTTATTCTTTTTTGATAAGTAAAATTTTTGATAATACACGGAATGCGAGTCCTTATTCTTATGTATAGAATATTGAAGAAACTTCTCCTTGATTTTGCCTTCGTAATGAGTTATTGCTTTGCATATTTCAGCGCTCTCATATATCCCAGACAATCATAAACCCTTCAGAAAGTCTTCTTAATGAACTTCAAACAGTTGAGGTTTGTTCGTATGAATTCTTTAATCTAACTAGCTTATGACAAGTTTCATATTGGTTCTTGTCCCATGCATAAATTCAGCATGATCTTACTGTTTACATCCTAGATATTGATTTACATTTTTTACTCTCTTCCTCTCTTTTGAGCATCCGTTTAGTTGTTGAGCCTCTATTTCCGATATATGTAGAACACCCTGCTGTGACATTCATTTTCATTTATCATCTTATTCTTTTGGCCTGAGAACCAGAATGGAGACTGATAAAATACTGAAACTTGAAGTTGACTCAGAATTTTGGGGAGAACCAAGGAGGGAAGGTGGCAGAGTCTGGAGCTTCCTTCTTAACAAGGAAGTGGCGACTCAGTGAGTGGCTTTATTAGCCTCTCCTCTAATATGAGAAAATAAAAACCCAGGTTCACAATGGCTGGACTGAATGTGTAAACAGTAGACCTAGGAATTAATTAGAGGTTGCACGAGCTAATGGCAGCTTGATCAGCTGATCAAATCAGGTTCTACTGTCATTTGAAATGCACCGTGGAAAGGACCTTGCCCTAGTATAGAGCTTAATGTTGGTAAAAAGAGGACCCGGTCAATGCTCTGTGCTGCTGGTGCTTGTCCATCCCTAAGTGTTAGGGAGATTGACACAATGGAGAGGGGTTTTTTTGTTTTTTTGTTTTCCCTGAAACCATAATATAGCATACTGGAACACTACTCAACCAAAAGGCATATACTTACACGTGTTCTCAATAATCTCCACCTTACGTATGAGGCCATCACCACATTGCTACACTTAACCTCAAACATAAGTTTTTTTGTTTGTTTTGTTTTTTTAATTTATGCACCATCTCCAGGATCACTTGAGGGTATATGGATTTGCCCGTGCCATGCAATATCCCCCCTATAGTAAGACCCTCGTCCATGCTCGTACCTTGCACCATTGTTCCTACTCTAGGGATCCTTTATTTGTGCCTGCACCAGTCCCACCATATCGACCTGATATCATCTGTTAGGGAGATTATCACATTGAAGAGTCTTTTTCAATGAAACCATAATATAGCATGTTGGAACACAACTTAACTTTTATGTGATATTAACAATTTACACTTGTGACATTTTTCCAATGTGAGACTCAATCTTTTTACACCCACACATGTATTCTCAACACTAAGTATACTAACCAACCTATGGACTCTTTCATGGAGAGATTCGCAAAAAGATTTTGGAAGGCCATGGAAACCCTTGAGAAAATTCAGATGCTTCCAACATTGTAAAGGCTTATGGGAAAATTGTCTTTCTGGCCTTATTTTTTTTTTGATAAGTATGCAGATTATAGTTGAAAGCTAAATATAGAATTGTTAGGACTACCGGATTTGAACTCTGTTTGTTGGCATTGATGTTCCCTATTATTATATTTTTGTGTCAGTGATTACTTTCCTTCCTGGAGCACGAGTGTCTGCATCAAATGCTTAGTTTTTCATGGGCAGAATTTTGACATTGTCTAATACTGCTTCTGTATGCAGATTCAATTGCATAGTTGTTTATTTATTTATTGGCCATATAAAATAACAGTCAATGAGGTTTTTCCTTTCATCTTGATGCAGGAGATGAAGCGACAATGTGACGAGAAAAGGTTAAAAAATTTACTCTCTTACTCTATACTTGCATCTATATATGTGTATGTGTGTATTCTTATTTTGGTATGTGATCTGCAGAGATGTATATATGCATATGATGACAAGACAAAGAGAAAAAGGGCGATCAAGAAGTGGAAAAGGAGACAGTTTTTCTATGCAGCAGGTAGAAACTGCTCGTGATGAATACGATGAGGAAGCAACCTTATTTGTTTTCCGGTTGAAATCTCTGAAGCAAGGACAATCTCGAAGTCTTCTTACACAGGCAGCTCGTCACCATGCTGCTCAGGTTTTCTCTCTCTTCTTCTACGTCATCTTCTTCATCAAACACCATCATTCTTCATGTTGTATGATTGTCTCTTTTCTGCTTGAAAACAGTTGTGCTTCTTCAAGAAGGCAGTCAAGACTCTTGAGGCAGTAGAACCACATGTGAAATTGGTGACTGAACAGCAACATATTGATTACCAGTTCAGTGGACTTAATGATGGGGATGAAGGCAATGATGATGATGACGACAATGATGATGACAACAGTGATGAAGATGATGACGACAATGACTATGATGAGGATGATGATGGTGAATTGAGTTTTGACTACGGACAAAATGATAATGAGCACAGCATTTCTACATCCCAAAAATTAATGGAGGTGAAGATTTATTTTCTTCTGGTTCTGGCTACTAAGTACTAAACAGTTGTTTCTTCCCTATTTGGAGTGTATTGAAAGTGCGTTCGAAATAAGTGGATACATAGCCACATGATGCACACATACAATTATTTCATATAATACGAACTCATGATAACTTCAGTTTCATGCATATGATAGCAATCATAGCATAGATGCTCCTATCTCGCTCGTGATTCTAAGAGTCTTGTGCTTAACATGCCAAGGGCAATGACATGCTTTTGTGAAATAGTTCTGCAACAATTTGAAGATAAAGAAAGAGTTTTGATTTGTGCAAATGAATGCGCTAACATAACAAATAAATTAGACAGTGACCATACTATTGGTTGTGTTTTAGTTTCAGATTTCTGAAATATTAAATTTTGCCATAAAGTTGTATCTCAGCTTGACTTGTTACTTAACTATATAACATTTTATGCAGCTGGATCAGGTGGACATTACATTTCCCCAGGTTACAAATGTGGAAGGTGTCAAGGTGAAGAGCCTCTTCTGTTATTGATTCATTCATTCACAGTGAGCAGGATATATGTTGCAATTTAGACAATGTTCTAAAAAGTTGAAACACAATTTTCTGTTAACAATTCTGTTAACAATCTGTATATGCTTGATCTGTTAGCAAAAGTAATTGCGTAAATGCATGTGTATAATCCCATAAAGCAGAAAACATCAATGTTATAGCTTCTGAGGTGTATGCTCCCCTTTTATCATATTTGCAGGAAAATATGTACAGGCTCCGCCAGAATTCTTTTTCCTATAGGGCTAGGCCCGGCAGCCAATCAGCCCCACTTTTTGCTGAGAATAAATTTGATTCTGCTGAAAAAACAAGACAGATGCTGTTATCATCAACGCGGAAGTTGCACACATATGTACTACCCACTCCGGTTGATACGAAGAGTTCAATTTCTACAGGATCATGTAATCCAATTCCTCATAAAACACAGATTACTTTAAACGAGCATACTCAGAACTTGTGGCACTCATCTCCACTTGAACAAAAGAAGTTAGAAAACGTTTTGGTAGATGAGAAATTCTCTGGACCCACTGTTATAAATGCTCAGTCTGTACTCAAAGAGAGCAACAATAATGCATCCACTTGGCTGCCCCTCCTTTGGCTGATAGGGTTTTACTTTCTCAGCACTATAGGCTGCCTCTGATCCTAAAAACTCAAAAGACATGCATTTTCTGGTCCATTGACAAGTCAGCCATGGTCTACCAAGCCTGTCTCAGTGGAAAGCCCCCATTTGTATTCTGGACCTCTTCTTCGAAATCCAATGTCTCAGGTTCCATCAACATCTCCAAGTGCTTCCCCTACTTATATATCCTCACCTAAAATAAGTGAGCTTCATGAGCTTCCTAGGCCCCCTGCAAGTTCAACCTCCAAGTCTTCAAGGCCTATGGATTTTGCTGGTCATTCGGCTCCCTTGGGGTCCAGGGATCAAGAGCTTTCTGCTAAAAGGAAATCAGTTGTGTCAAATGCAGCATCTCCACTGCCAACGCCTCCTCAGACCATTGCACGTAGTTTCTCTATACCCTCAAGTAGTCCTAGTGTGATGACTTCACATGCATCCAAGCCTCTAGAAGCTCTTCGTGGCACAGAGAAGGCTGAAGATGTTGCTTCACCCCCTTTGACACCGATAACCCTTTCCAGCAACCAGCAGCCATCAACTGGTTCTGAGACAGTCACTCAGGCCGTTCATATTAGAGGTAATGTAGAAACTAATGCTTCTTTTTTCCACTCAAAATATATTATGCCTAGATATAGACATTAGAGGCTGCTTTAATGATCTGATATGTTTCATGTCCGGAAATACACCTTGTAGGACCCATATAGAACTAACTGATTTTATTGAAACTTCGATTACTTATCAAAAAATATATATAACTAAATGATGACACACATACTTGATAGATCCATCCAGATCAGGATTTGATTAGATGACCAAACCACTATATATTGGCCTTTTGTTGGCTGGTAGCTGAATTTCCCTCAAAAAACAGAAAGAGCCAGGTTACTTATATCCATATAAAGCTAACTCAAACAACTCAACATCTAGTACGTAAGTTCTATTTGTTTTTCACTGAACCAGAAGATGTTGGAAACACACATGCTTCAATTATTACTATATGTCCCCCCTATTATAAAAACTAATACTCCCAACTTAGTTAGCTAACAAACGTGTTTCTAATGTTGACAAATTATTAGTGTATTTCTACTACTTTTTCTGCCTGGTGTGGGTGTAAGACCTGTTCTTTTGTTTCTAAGTGTTGATAAATTTGGACACAGGTGCGGATTGAGTCTATTCACATATTCGGTGATAATTTTGTTTCGATTTGGCAACCCTAAGTTGTGAGAGCGAGATTGTTTCTCACCAATTGGTATGGTGGTAGATCTGTAAATATGTTCATTATAATTTTTGTTTATTTCTGTTATCTGTTACATTCACCAATTGTTTAGTTTGATGAGCACTCAGCATAGATTCATTGAATGAAATTCCAAGCGTTTAATCATTTTTGAGGAATGTGTATCTAGTGCAAGCAACTAATAGTGAATCACTGTTTTCTTTCATCCCTCTTACAGTCCATGTGAGCTCCTTATCTTGTACCTGAGTTTCCAGGTGAAATCTTTTCTGCTTGATTTGCTTCAACAATAATCAATTAACGCCTTTTACTCCAACTTGAGTCTAGAATTTCATATTTTATGAGTTAAAACTATGTTCGTGCTTTATCTGAGGAGTTGAAGTTTTTAAAAACTTAACGGAAGGGCTTCTTTGGTTGTATAAAATTTGAATTTGCCCCAGAAAGAAAGTTGGTGTCAACAACATAAAATAATGGAGATGGAATTCGTTCTGTCCTCAGAAATTGCCTCGTAGTGAAAGGATTTGTGAAATAATCTAAATGAGTGGCCTGCTGTCTAGCTAAATTAGGTCTGTGACATCTGTCCCACAATGATAAATTCACCCGCCTGAAGACAAAAAAAAGAAAAAAACCAAAAAAGAACTGAGCTATTGGATAAGATGCATCGTCGAATTTCAGGGTGTATAATGGGCCCCTCCAAAAAAACTCACTGATTGCATGATTTAATAATACTTAATGTTACTTTTCGTGGGTTATATTGCAGTACAAATTAATATTTAACATTAGGGAAATGTTAGAATGAAATAAACTATCCACATTTGGCCCATAAAAGTCTATGTAACATCCCAAAAAAACATTTTACTTATAAAAAAAAAAACATCCCAAAAAAAACATTTTAAAATATCTTTGCAATGAAAAAACAACCTACAATGCAATAAATGAAGAATGCTACATAGACTTTTATGGGCCAAATGTGGATAGTTTATTGCATTCTAGCATTTCCCTTAACATTATTAGTTACATTTATTACTCCTAATCAGCAATTTATTCAACTATAATTCCCTTGATAAACTAGTCACGGTAATCACACTGTTTGTTAGTATTGGCTTGTGGTTTCAGCGTTCACATAATTTTGTTGAATCATTAATCTCTTAAGGCTCTGCAATTTCTTGCTCATTTTGTCTGCCCCAATTCAAAATTATGAGAAACGTGGACTTACAATGTCTAAACATAGCAACAGCCTTTGGAATGTGCAGTTGTATGCTTGTCTTGAAACACCTAGGGACAGAAGCCACAACCCTAATATAAACCCTTCTGCCCAATGGATTTATGCACCGGTTGTAACCTTAGTTCTTTTATTTGCGAATTCCTTTGCTTATTTTCTTATAGTTTTCCTTCAAACAGGAATAGAAAATTTTCACTTGGTTTACTAAATTGACTAAATTGCATCTGACATGCAGGTGAGAATCTCATATACTAGGATAAGAGGAAATTCCTCCAATATCATATGGAGAAAGACTTTGTCCCTTACCAAGCGGGATTGTCATCCAAGTTCAATCTTATGTGATTATTGATAACATTGCACAATGGGAAGGATCAAAATTTTCCCTGCTTTATTTCCATATATCTATATATATAGTACAAAAACCATCCACAAACCAACCACCCCGACAGCTCCAAGAAAGGAGCAAATTTACATCATCAAAATGGAAAAATTAACTTGTGGTTGAAACTAGAATCTTAAATATGGAAATGAAAATCCCTATACTAAATATAAGGAGCTTTCTTGGTGTTTAGTAATTAACACTAAGTAATAATTATATTAGTGAACCACAAGGCTCTTTCATATAAAGAGACATTAAGAAGACAAAAGGATTGGGCAACGCATTATTGCCCTATTGATACATCATTTGCAGCTTCCTCCAACGTCATATCTCACAAATCCCATCAGTTCTGGTCCTTCAAGTCTTGGATTATTCTTGAAACTGCATCCAAACAATCAATTCGTTTATAAATGATAAAAAGAAAAAGATAAAAAAAGATGCATTAACTTAGTTGATTAAGAGCTCTTATTGTCTAAATGATCGATTTAAGAGCTCTTATTATCTAAATGATCGATTACCTTTCCTCCGACAACTTAGAAAATGAGCCCGAGGTTGGAAATGTACCGCACAAATCATTGTTTGACACGTCACTACACATTCAAATTCACTTAAGTTTAATTAGGGCAAATAAACATTAATTAAACGAAGAGAGAAGGGTATTTTAGGCATTAAAACTTACAAAATCTTGAGGTTTCCAAGTTTGGCAAGTTCCCTCGGTATTCTTCCAGTCAGGTTATTGGTGTTCAATCGCCTGCATGGATGGAGATTACGTGAGGAAAGTTTAAATTAAAAATTTATCATTTTTCACAAAAGAAAAGTAAAGCTTACAGGAATTTAAGATTGGAGAGCTTAGAGAGTGAAGGAGGGATGGATCCGGTGAGGTTATTGTGATAAAGATCCAAGCTAAGAAGGCTCTTCAATCCTCCTAGTTCCTCCGGTATGGGACCCGCCAAGTTGTTCATGTACAGTTCCCTGCAATAACAGCAAATTAAATGCAGCATCATGCATGCACAATCAAGTAATTAACCGTAGCCAATTTTAACACCAGATCCACAGGCTATTTGGCTGGTAGGGCAGGTGATGTTGATCGAACAATGCTTTTCTACAGCTCTGTACGTATATATATACTACATCTTACGTGCCTCTATTACATTGGGTAACTTTTGTTTGTATCTACCTTAATTATTAAAATACATAGTTTCCCCACTTTTTTCTGCATATATACTTGTTTCGATTTTTTGTATCAAGTGAAACTTCACCCGACATGTACAAATATAAAAATGTTAAAAATTAATGGATAAACAATATATATAGTAATGATCTACTTACAGATACTGAAGACGCTCGAGCTTCCCCAATTCGGGAACCAGACTGCCCGACAGCTTTGCATTTCCGAGGTCACTGCAAATATCATTACCCATGCACTTAAAATATTGATCATAAGGATTACATATAATTAACAACATGATTTAAACATCTGCTACGAAAACAAATATGATTTGAGTTACCCGATGAGTATAATTTTATTTTGACCCCAGTTCTTCAATATTACATAAGAGTTCATTTCTTAAATCATTAATATATATTGGCACAAAAGCCATCATATTCCTCATTATTGGAGTATAAAATTCAAGAAAAGAAATGTATGAATGTATATTTACATATATGATTTAATTAAAAGAGTAAAGTAGTAAAAATGAATTGGTTTTTGGTAAGCATGGGAGAGCCATCCCCCAATACATCTCATACATGCCAGACAAACTCAGAGCTCAAGGTGTCCTTTTGTCTTTAATTAACAACCGACAGGCAGAGTTTCAGAGTGACCTGACGACCACCTCCAAGAGAAGGGAGCGGTTCATCCATAAGAAGAATATTATTTTCCTAATCTCAATTCATACATACATTATATATATTCGAAAATAAAATCTGTTTCATAGGCAAAAAAATTATTAGACAAGTTTACAAACAAAGACCAACTTAAGCGACCGACAAAAGAAATAAACACAAGATACAGACAAACATGAGAGAGAGAGAGAGAGAGAGAGAGAGAGAGAGAAATTAGAAAAGAAAAGAAAAAAGAAGAAGAGAAAGTTAAAAGGGAATAATATGGCTTACAGTCGGGTAACCCGATTATCAGTATCGCATGTAACGTGGAACCAAGTGCAGGGATCCACTAAGGTCGGATCCCAGCTCTCAAGAACCCCATTTGGATCCTTCACAGCTCTCCTCAACGCGTAAAGAGCATCCCCTGTTGATTCAAAATCATGAAACCGTTAAAGAATTAATACAGGAGCACTGGAGCAGGGTAGCAAGCAAGAAATAAATATACCCTGTTGATTCAAATACAAATGGTTCTTTAATTAAGCATTAATACCTTCTAAGTTCGCACTTGCAGGTGCTGAAAAGGTCGATAAAAGAAGAAAAGCAGGAAGAAGACGAAACATGGCCCAGATCTTCATGACCAAATTAAAACCTTGAAACCTGTGGGTTAAAGCTGAAAGAATGGATTTCAAAATCTAGATGCTTAATTGCTTATATGAATAGTGTGAGACAGAGAGAGAGAGAGAGAGAGCTTTGCCTCTTTCTTCTAAGCAAGCTAGGACGCAAAGAATCCGAGCTTTGTTGGGAGAATTTATAGAGCCCATAAAAGGACTGCTACTTGTATACCCAAACCAAAACAATTATTCCAATTTTTTTTTTTTTTCCTACTTCTTCTTTTTCGATCCACTATATATATATATATATATATATATATATATATATATATATCAAACTTCTAATAATGTGGATAAAGTTAAATAATATAAAAAGAAGTGGAGGGAAAAAGGGGGAGGCCAGGTAAAATATATCTCAATTCTTAACTTGCATGTACTTAAGGGGGGGATTAGGATGCCTAGACTAATTAACTACAATGCTATGCAACAAAATATTTATTCCTTTGCAACTCTTTGATGTGACACATCAGGATGAGCATATTAAAGACTTGTATAGTTGTATGTATTATAGATACATTGATGACGAGGTTCAACATTCAGTAAAAAATGAATGAGAATATATAAATTTTCTTTCACATTTCTTTGAGTTTAATGTAAAAATTATAATTTTATCTTTTCATTATCTTATTATTATGTTCAAGCTGAATATAATAGTAATAGTAATTAAATAAAATTATAATTTTTAATATTACTCTTTAATTCTGGCTAAGCTACATGCCTCGTGTTACTACGAGTACGGGACTAATAAAGTGATGTTGGATGGGACCGGACCACAGTAGTCTTGATCATGCCATATATTTATTTATTTTATTTATTTATTTTGTTTAAATTACTGGAAAGTCTGGAATGATGAAAGTTTTATAAAAAAATCGAAAATTTTGACCCATTTTATGTTTCTATTTATCCGTTAAAAACGGTTACAGAAAATTTTGTAAGGACATAATTAAACCTGCCTATCTTTAGATGATATCTCCATTCAATTGAACTAATATTTTCTATATCATAAGCACATCTTGAGAGTTTGGCACCATAAATATGATTCTTAATTATTTGACCCTTATTTTAACTAGCATATAACTTGCGCTATGTGTGAGGTTTTTCATTATAATTTAATTTTAAAATTTAAATGTATTCCCATTGTACTTTTTATGTAAAAAATTTATCATGTCTCTTTTAACGAAAATACGTACTAATTAAAGATTATACATTAGTACATTATTGAACAAATACTTTTTTTTTTTTAAAGTGCACTGAACATGTACTTAGAGCATTTTTAACAGAGCTTGTAAATTAGCTTTTTAGTTAAATTTAGTTATTTTTATTTTTTTTCTTGCTCCAGCACAACTTGTAAAGTATAGATTTTTCCTACTAGTGCTACAGAAAGTTCATTGTAGCATCTTGTAAGATCTGTTTATTATTTTTTCTCTCTCCTTGCGAGAGAGATAGAAAAGAAAAGAGAAAATTAGAAAATAATAATATAATAATATAATATTAAAAAATAATATTTAATTAAAAGATACGGTTAAAATAGATCTTTTGCTAGAGTGTATAGTGAAAAGGTAATAGTTAAACTAGTGAATTGTACCTTTTGAGTAGCTAAAACAGCAACCATTGCTGATTTTTTTTTTTGTTTTTTTGGAATGATCTAGTGTTTCTGTGTATTTTAATTTGTGGTTCAAGCTTACATGTCAAAGTAATATTGGATGGTGTAAAATAAGGGGTTTACACCCCCCATCCTGCAATTCCCCATGAATCCATGATATTTGCTTTAATTTAAAATTTAAATTTATCTCTGAAACAACATAATAATAGAATTAGAAATTTAGAGAGTAGTGTAGGGGTTGGCCGGGGTGCGTCTGGGTGCATGGCAGCATTGAGAAATGAAAAGGGCAATGGGTGGGAGAATCCAGACATATCCTTTGAACTCTTTTGGCCAAAGAATTTTTGAAACCTGTCGGAGTCAAACCAATAGAGGCTAGCTAGAATAATTGAGACTCGATCGGCATCCAGTTGCCTACCTTTTCAGATTAATTGCATTATATATGTTCATTTTTAAAAGTTAAATAAAACAAGCATAGATGAAGAACAAGAATATATGGAGTAGCTAGCTAGTAGACAAACGCAGCTAAAGTGCATGTGCATGGGCATTAGAGAATAACATGCATAATGGAAAAAATTGTGGTGGTAGGGTAAACACATTTATATATAGTTTATATATGTGTCCCATTAATTTTATTCCTGTCCTGTGCTTCTTATCATTTTTTTTATAAAAAAAAATTTGTTGATGCTTAGATTCGGTATTGAGAGGCCAAATTTTAAGGAGCAAAATTCGAGTAACAAGAAGTCAACTGAATTGCAAAAAGGAAGTCCCTAGGAAATCAATCATTAAGAAAAAATTATGAAGAAAGTTGATGTATTTCTGTTTATAGGCTCGATTGCAATAACAATCTTCAATTCAATTTAGAAAAAAATTTTGTCCAAAAACTATTCCAGTGGGTATCATTTGTTGATCATGTGGACCTAGTACCCAATCCATGCATCAACCAAAACCAACCTGAGAACATCTGCATGACAGCACACGAGATCCTTTCTTTTGCCACGTTAGTAACTATTTCCATAATTCTATTATCCTGACCAGGTATAAGGTAATGAGTAATATTATAAGTTTTTTTAGAGTTTTTTTAAAGTCTTTCTAAATGTGATGTGACTTTTAAAATCACCAATAGATCAAAAGTTAATAAATTATATATCAAATTTAATAGTAATTTTAAAAGTTACATCATATTTATAGTAACTTTAAGAAACCTTATAACATTATTTTAAGACAATTGCATGATAAGAGTCGTGGGATGTAGAACTATTTACAACAAGAAAATCTCCAATGAAGCCAAAATTATAGCAAAATATGCTATAAAGAGTAGCGGCAAATATCAGGTAAAAAGTGACCATCGTCTCATTTCTAGCTTTGTTTTCTCCAAGATTATTCTCCTTAATTCATACTTGCTAAAGCAACATCAGAACTGTCTCCCATCAGTCCACTCTAACAAACTCCTTTAATTAGTAAGTTCTTTTACTCCTTAGAGCAGATACTTGTAATTATTAGCTCGACACACGGTCAAATATTCTGGCAATGTAATGATAATTCTTCAAACTAACGTAACACTCGACACAACCGGATGAAGTTTCAACCCAACAGTATCCAAATCATAGGCTTCCCAGTAGAACTCAAATAGAGGACAAGAAACATTTCTGCGATGAGGATAAAGGTCCAGCTCAAGTAATAAACAAGCTGATAATTAACCTTTCAAGTAAGTTTCAATTAGTTTTGTTTTGTACTTCAATGTGTAAATAGATATATTGTCATTATCTTATAAATATATGGTGACATCATTTGCAAACCAACTCTTTCAAATAGAACTTTATCATATTATAAAATCAATATACTCTCAAATCTCATGCAAATTAAGATAAGAGAGTGAGAGAATTATTACATCCTGTGTACGTACGTTGTTTTAATGAACGCTAGCTTCATTAATTTTGCCAAGATTAAGGGAAACAAAACAAAGTTTAAGAACAGTACTCCTTCAGGAAATTAAACCTTAAGAATTTCATTATTTCATGATAGTGATCCGCTGAACACACAATATATATATATATATCGCCAAAACAGTGAAATAAAATCGCCACCAGTTTAGCTGGACTCCAATTAAAATATGTTTCACTACAAGAACTTACTTTGACCTTTAGGAAGACGATTAGTTGTTGGATTGCTCTGTCGAAAAAGGCTATTAAAAGTTGTCACAGATTGTGAAAGCAAATTAACTGGACAACATATATAATATTGACGTAGAAGGTAGCTAGGTAGCTAGGTAATGATGGATGGTGCGGCCATTAAACAGAAAGTAGATCGAAGGCGTAATTGCTGGCATGTGAGAGACTCGTCTTTTAATGTACAATGGGTGTAATTGTTGTGGGGGGTCCATGTCTTAGTATTGACTTCATGGGTTGATGGCATTTGCCTGAGCCTTCCGGACCTTTCAGTTGATGTGCATGTGCATGTTTGGTTTTTGTAGTGGAAGTGGGACATGGAGAGCACCTTCGGGTCCTTTGGCTTAGTTTATCATCACCATTCATCATCTCCTTAAAAGAAGTGACTTGACTAAGCCAAAACCCACTATCACAACACTCTACAGCTCTGCTTCTCATTTCCTTTCAATTCATAATCATATTTTTTGCACAAATGGTGGAAGAAACACCAAAAGTGCCTTCTTCTACTTCTTGTTCAAAGAGAAAAAAGCTTTCTATACGGACCATCGAGTGTATAATCACTACCTCACGAATTTCTCCAAGCCAATTCAAACATAAAGGCACTGGATGGTTGACCATTGACCTTAATTATTTCATGTCCGAAAACAAGTTTTTGGACATGCACCACTAATTAAACTCCTTTTGCCATTCAATTCACCAGCTAGCTAGCTATATATATATAAATATATATATACACTTCTTATGAACTGATCACGTACACTGCATCCTCGTCCACCCAAAGAAATAAATAGAAAAAGAAAGAAAAATTCAGGAAGAATTGAAGAGATAGAGAGGCAGAGGAAAGGCCGGGCGTGGTGGGCCTAAGATCCCCCCACGATCAGATTGTAAAAAGAAAGAACGAGGGTCAAAAGGATCTTTTGGTTTCAATAATCAAACCGGACAATATGTTAGCACGATCATTTTCCCTCCTCCACCGTCAAATTCAATTTATTTTTAAAGCTTCCAACCAAAGTTACTTTGCCTGGTTTGCTAGTTGTCTGGGGGGGCCCTCCTACTGACTTTTAAAAGATCCATATGCACGGGAACCACCATCATGGGAATCGGATAAGGAATCGGGTATGTTGTCGGTTTGTTTTATTATTATTATTATTATTTTCTTTTAAGAAATGAGAGTATTTTGATATAATGATACAAATTTTGTTTAAATTTCATCATTAAAAATCAGCTTGTAGGATGTGAGTGTCTAAAGTTTATATACAAATTGTTAAGATTGTACTTTAAGCCATATGTACCATTTAAAATCCTAACATATCACGACATTCTGCAATCAACGTCAACGACTATAATAAACCATTCTATCAATACTAATCCGATAGTTTTTCTCTATCTTTTAAAGGCTTTACTCATATATCAATATTTAAAAACTTAATACTATGTCTATATGCAATACCAAGATGTTTTAATTGACCCAATAAGTTTCCCCCTCTATGATTTACTAGTTGACATAGTAACTGTTTTTGATACCAAATAATACAAATATTAGGTATTAACTCATCATGAAAAATTAGTTTGTGAGGGAAGAGTGCCCAAGAAATTAAGTTGTTTGTACACTATTATAGTCTACATCCTTCCTAAGATTCCATTTATAAAACTTTACATGTGATTTGAAATATTTGAAATATAAAGATATTTCTTAAATTAGGTTAACAAATATCATCTAAATCTCTTAATTTAGAGAATACAAAATCAATATTTATCACAAAAGATTTACATCCTTAATAGGTACGATACAGTCAAATCAACTTGCCAATCTTCTTGCCTGAATTAAAAAGTCCATCCCCATATCCAAATTCAGTCAAATAAGCTTGAAAAAATGAATATCGTATTATGTGAAATTTATATTTTGACGTGTCTCTGGATTGAAAAAAAGAGGATAAAAGAGCTTTCTTTGGACTACACCTTCTTTGTGAGGGAGACCCATTCAGGACCCACGTACTAACAGGTTAGAAAGTCTAAATTAAAATTTATCATTTTTTACAAAAGAAAAGAAAAGCTTACAGGAATTTAAGATTGGAGAGCTTAGAGAGTGAGGGAGGGATTGATCCGGTGAGCTTATTGTGATAAAGATCCAAGCTAAGAAGGCTCTTCAATCCTCCCAGTTCCTCCGGTATGGGACCCACCGAGTTGTTCATGTACAGTTCCCTGCAATAACAGCAAATTAAATGCAGCATCATGCATGCACAATCAAGTAATTAACCGTAGCCAATTTTAACACCAGATCCATAGGCTATTTGGCTGGTAGGGCAGGTGATGTTGATCGATCAATGCTTTTCAACAGCTCTGTACATATATATATATACTACATCTTACGTGCCTCTATTACATTTGGTCATTTCTGTTTGCATCTATACCTTTAATAACAAAACCTTAATTATTAAAATACAAAGTCTTATTTTATTATTTTTTTCCACCTTTTTTCATCATATATACTTGTTTCGTTAGGGATTTATCAAGTGAAACTTCACCAGATCGACATATACAATTAAAGTTTTGCCTGACAAATATAAGGATGTTAAAAATTAATGGATAAACAATAGTAATGACTCGTCTTTTAATGTACAATGAGTGTAAATTGTAATTGGTGTGGGGTCCATGTCTAAGCTAGCTAGTATTGACTTCATGGGTTGATATATGGCATTGGCCTGAGCCTCCCTTTTAGTTGATGTGCATGTGCATGTTTGGTTTTTGTAGTGGAAGTGGGATATGGAGAGCACCTTTGGCTTTGTAATCTTAAAGACATTCTACCATGCTACTATCATCTCCTTAAAAGAAGTGACTTGACTAAGCCAAGATCCACTATCACAACACTCGACTGCTCTGCTTCTCATTTCTTTTCAATTCATAATCATATATTTTGCACAAAAGGTGGAAGAAACACCAAAAGTGCCTTCTTCTACTGCTTGTTCAAAGAGAAAAGGCTTTCTATACGGACCATCGAGTGTATAATCACTACCTCACGAATTTCTCCAAGCCATTAATACATAAAGGCACTGGATGGTTGACCATTGACCTTAATTATTTCATGTTCAAAAACATGTTCTTGGACATGCGCCACTAATTAAACTCCTTTTGCCATTCACTTCACCTAGCTAGCTATATATATATATGCACTTTGATATACTTCGTATTAACTGATCACACTGCATCCTCGTCCACCCAAAGAAATAAATAGAAAAAGAAAGAAAAATCCAGGAAGAATTGAAGAGATAGAGAGGCAGAGAAAAGGCCTGGCGTGGTGGGTCCAAGATCCCCCCATGATCAGATTGTAAAAAGGAAGAACAAGGGTCAAAAGGATCTTTTGGTTTCAATAATCAAACCGGACAATATGTGAGCATTAATAAAGGCAAACAACTTCCCAAGCACGATCCTTTTCCCTCCTCCACAGTCAAATTCAATTTATTTTTAAAGCTTCCAAACCAAAGTTACTTTGCCTGGTTTGCTAGTTGTCTTGGGGGGGGGACCCTTCTACTGACTTTTAAAAGATACATATGCACGGGAACCACCATCATGGGAATCGGATATGGAATTGGGTATGTTTTCAATTTGTTTGATTATTTTTATTTTTTAAAAGGAAAGTATTTTGATATAATTATACAAATTTTGTTTAAAATTTACCATTAAAAATCAGCTTGTAGGATGAGAGAATGTCCAAAGCTTATATACAAATGGTTAAGATTGTACTTAAGTTATGTGCAACACTTAAAATCCTAACATGTCACAACACTCTGCAACCAACGTCAAGGATTACGGCGGACCATTATATCAATACTGATCCGATGATAGTCTTTTTTCTTTTAGAGACTTCACTCATATATATATCAACTCATCATAAAAAATCAGTTTATAAGGATAGAGTACCCAATAACTTATATATTGATAATTCAGGTTGTACTTAACCCATGTTAGACATTTTGAGATCATAACATTTAACATATAAAATATAATTAAACATGATTTTTTTTGTTTTATTTTTTGTTTTTGTTTTGTTTTGTTTGTTTGTTTGTTTTGTTTTGTAAGTTGGTGTTTTGTGTTTTAACAATCATAGCGCTATGTTGTTGGATGTTAAGTATGAGTAAGGCTTTTTAGAGCAGTAATAAGCATTCGAGACATTAGTTTTGGGCTTAGCCTGTTTTGCATGCAAAAAGTTACTAGAAAAGGTTAGTCCATGTCAATCATATTATATATATAAAAGTGAATCACTCTCAAAATTATTTTAATATTGCGATATGTAGCGTGAACCCATTTTTTAAAAGGCTAAACCAGTTTTTTAAAACATAAATTTTTAACTGATTTTTTAATAGTGAACCGGTTTTTTCTTAAAAAATTGATCATTAATTTGTGTCATTAATTGCATTAATTATATTTCATGTGTTTTTCATATTTAAATTATTCAATAAATCAAAATTTATTAATTTCTAAATCAAATAAAGAAACAAATAATATAAATCAAATTATTATGTAATAATAAGTTTAGGATTCTCAAAAAAAAAAAAAAAAAAAAGAGAAGACATCGCATATGTATATATATAACCGGTTTTTTCTTAAAAAATTATTTATTAATTTGCGTCCGTAATTGCGTTAATTATATCTATATATTTCTATGATGTCATTAATTACGTTAATTATATTTAATTTAATTAATTATATTTCAATATAATTCATATGTCATTAGTTGCGTTAATTATATTATAATCCATGTATCCTTCTTGCTAATTTTTTTATATTATTTATTTTAAATCATATATATTTATAAGAACAAATATTTAATTTTTTTATTTAAATAGTTGGGATATATTTTTATATGTTTTTTAAATTATAATAAAAAATAATGTGTTTAAATTTTAAAATTAAATTACAATGAAGAATCCCACACAATTATAAGCTTGTTATATGAATTTCTAAAACTAGAAGGAAATTAGGGGAGGAAATGTATTTTGGAAATATATATATATATATATCTATATATATAGATAGATATAGCGTTTGAATCAATAGAGAACCTTTTCTTCCGTATCTGTATGAATAGATATTATTACATTCCAATTCCTTCCCGGTACCTCCCAAGGAAAATCCCGAATTGGATCCCAAATTGACGGGTTAGTGTGAGCTTATCCATGCGGTTATGCACTCTTCGAATAGGAATTCATTTTCTGAAAGATCCTGACTTTCGTGCTTTGGTGGGTCTCCGAGATCCTTTCGATGACCTATGTTGTGTTGAAGGGATATCTATATGATCCGATATGATCCGATCGATTGCGTAAAGCCCGCGGTAGCAACGGAACCGGGGAAAGTATACAGAAAAGACAGTTCTTTTCTATTATATATATATATATATATAAAAGAGTTACAAACCAGTATGTAGAGGCTTATTGCCACCAACAATGGGCTTCAACAATTACAAATTTATTCCAAAGCTTCAACTTCAAATTTATAACAAAGCTTCAACTTTCAAATTTATTACAAAGCTTCAACTTACAAATTTATTCCAAAGCAGATGTTATGTTGATCATGGTCATTTACTTTCGAGCTCTTGAAAAGAAAAAAAATGCAAATTAGCCAAAAAGTGTGGTGAGCATGTTGTCAAAGGTGGGAATATGCGTACAAATAGCTAATGGCAAAGTAGTATGTTTACCTGCTGCGTTTGTGCAGTGGGCACTCACTACCCTAGCGGGTTGTCTGATACATTACTGATAAATAATTGCAATTAGAAAAATATGAAGGATGATGGTAAATAATAGATAAAAATCTTCATCTAATAATTTATCCAAAAAAAGGAAAGAAAGAAAATCTAAATTGTAAATTCGTCTTGAACTCACTAAACAAGTAGCGAACTCCCCAATCTACTAACAAGTTGAAGGAGCTCTGCTGGTACTTTGCCAGTAAGCTTGTTACTGTTCAATCTCCTGCAGACAATACAAAATCACCCTTGAAGACTATATAAATTCCTCATAATTTCTTTTATCAGAAAATTGGAGAGAGATACTTACAAAAACCTTATGGATCCCAAGTTTCCAAGAGATGGTGGGATGGTCCCAGAAAGTTGATTCTCGTACAGGTCCAAGCTAATCAGGTTTTTTAGGTTACCAATAGCCGGTGGTATGGCTCCAGTTAAGCTATTTGCATATACCTCCCTGCCAACAATTAAATTACCACGATCAATATATATATTTTGACATTTTCCCATTTCTGAGATAAATATTTCCCAGAACACTATGATCTTACAAATATTGAAGATTAGACAAGTCTCCAATCTGAGGGACAAGACTTCCCGAAAGTCCAACATGGCCGAGGTCCCTACAATTCATGAAATCTAGTTAATTCTTGATGAAGAAGATGACAAGGTGGTGTAGAGAAGAAGAAGAAGAATGCTTACACCCTTATGACGAGATCATTAGCATCACAAGTAATGTGATACCAGGTGCATGGAGTCACCAAATTTGGATCCCAACTTTGAAGGACATCGTTAGGGTCTACCAAGCTATCTTTCCAGGCAGAAAGAGCATCCCCTGTTTTAGCAAAACAAAATTAACTCAGGTCGAGGAGTAGCGCTTTACGGCTGCCAAGGGGCAGCCTAGCGTTGGCCATGTCTGTTTTTTTTTTTTAATTGAATAAGAAAGAAGATACAGAGAGAAAAGTGTCAAATTTAAAATTAATAATTATTTATCAGAAATTAATTAAATTATATATCAAATTTACTAGCTTTTATGTATCACTGATCAGAAATTAATATCAACAAAACTATATAAAATTGAGATAGCGTTTTGGAGTATTAGTATAAAATTTGGGATGACCAAATCTCTTTATGGTCATACGATTCCTAAAGGGTTAACTTTTCACTCCTAGGTTTTAGTTTTGAATCCAGAAACGAGTTTTGAAACATTAGCACCAAATTTAGGATGACCAAATCTCTTTAGGGTTATACCATCCTTAAAGAGTTAATCTTTTACTCTTAAGTTTTAGTTTTGAATTTATAAATGATTTTTGAGGCATAAGAACCCAAATATTAACTCATTAAAATTTAACTAATATTACTCAAATATCTTAAAATACAATTTAAAACATTTTATTAAACATATAGAATGCAAAAAAAAAACATAAAAAAATTTGTTTAAAAAAAAAAAAATTGACGCTAGTCTCAAAAAAGAAAAAAAAGAAAAAAAAAAAAAAAGGCGGGGATGACCTATACTAGGCTACCGCAACATGGCAGCCGCATAGCAGGGCTCCAGGTTGAGAGACATAATCAAACAAAATGATTTTCCCATTTGCCGGCGCTGTCTTTTTGTTTTTTGTTATCAAGTCAAAAACACATTTTCAAACAAAAATTAAAAAAACACATTAACAAACGTATGAACTCAATTCCCAAACCTTCAACGTTGCAATCTACCGATGCAATAGTAACAGAAAATACAAGAGAAACTAGTGAAATTGGGGAAACCATCATGGACGAGTTAAGAATCCTTTGCAATTATATCTAAATAATCTCCATCAGTAACTCTTCTATAAATATTGTCTTAACGTATATAATTTGGCAACATGGATACTAAAAAAACACATAATATACTAAATATAAAAAGATATGAAAAAGATAGAGACAACATTAAGATGGTTTAGCTAATTAATGACCTACATTCACAAGTAAGAGCTATTATAGTCTATATCTTTCATGCGACTCTATTTATAGAGTTTTACATACAATTTGAAATATTTGAAATATAAACATATTTCTTAAATTAGGTTAACAAATATTATCTAAATCCCTTAATTTATAAAATACAAAATCAACATTTATTTATATTCTTAACAGATACAATGTAATCAAGTCAACTAACCTCCCCCCCCTTCTTTTTGACATGTTCATATAATAGTGGAGAGAGATTCGAATTAATACTTTCGCTTTATTAGGCGTGGTTTCAATCGATTAAACTATGGTAACTACCTCTTGAAGACAACTTGCCAATTTTCTTTCTTGCATTAAAAAGTCAATTTCGGTCTAATAAAACTCGAAAAAATGAATATTATATCATACGAAATATACATTTTGACTTGTCTTTAGTTTGAGGAGACCCATTCAGGACCCACTAACATGTTATAAAG
>CP054671.1:286628-420417 GCA_013348765.1 Carpinus viminea | reverse complement strand
TGGGTACTGAAGTCATGCTTGTCACTCGCTTACGTCTTCCCATGCTATGTCCCATATAAATCTTTGTTACGTCTACTTTAACCATAAAATTCCTCTATCTAACTTTTTTTCATTACTCCAAGATTCCTCAAAATACTTGGGTCAGCGGGTAGCCAAGGCCATCCAATGTTAAGGGCTGCCCGCCTATACCCACGATCTTGAACTGCCCGATATTAATCATTAAAGGAGCCCACCCAGACTTCGCTCGTAAGCCAAAATCATGCTACCTTGGACTTTGTTATTATATATATATTTATGCCAAGAGATTTCATAATCGATGCAAGCAATAACAATATAAAGTAAAATACAAATAAATTAAAGAAGAAGAAGAAGAAGAAAACGTAATGGATCCAAAAAGCACGGCGAGGAGTAGCACTATTATATTCTAAAGCTCCTAATTAGTGCCTATTAACTATGTGTACCTATTCCAATCGTCATGCACGTCTCTTTCACGTTGCTTCAACAAAAAACAAGAAACCCTAATATTAAGGTCAATATTCTTTCATGAAGTTCCACCTTTTGATTTTAATTCGTCTGTTTTGTCTTATTGAATACAATAGTCATTAAAAACTTAGCTTAAAGCCTGGCTAAACAATATTGTTGTTGAAAGGGTCTCTGTTCGTAATTTTTTAATTGTGCATGCATTTTCATAATGTTCACCTACATTATGGAGTATCATTTTCATGGCGCCTCTTATAGCTGTCTTTCATGGGTAATGGGTTTAATTTTTCTTCTTATTTTTTCAACAACTTACAACTTGCAATGATTCTGTTGTAGATTTCTCCTTCATGCATTGCTTTCCTCCGACGTAAAAAAAACAACATATATGCGGTTTCTATTGTTTATATTAAACCTTTTTTTTTTTTTTTTTTTTTCAGTTTTTGTGTTTTTTTAATGGTTGCTTCTGCTCATGGACGAGATGATGGGGTGTTTTAAATTCCACAAGAGTGCACCACTTAAGGATTTGATGTGCCCTTTCAAGCACCACCAATCCCATGGGAAAAGAGGGCAAATTACGACGGCCCTACAATTAGCTGTCGGAAAGCTGAGTTGAAATAAGGGAGAGCATGACGAAAGCTAGGTGCGATATATTAGGCATGCAGATGAGTGTTGAGAGGGACAGGGTTCACACGTGTGATTTTCATGACCCTACGATATGATTGGATATGATGTGCTAGCCATCAACCATTTTTATTTTTTATTTATGTTAATGAGTGTCAACTAGCTAGGCCAAGATATATAATCTAGGTTTAAAGGTGTTTTACATCTTAAAGTCAATGCACTCGTATCTTTATAAAATTACATTAGGGATGAGACCTTTAAACCTTGAAGATATATATTGATCATCTCCATGTAAATTAAGTTATCGATACATATATATATATATACTTCTAATTGATTTTTGTTAGTCATCACAAAAGATAGACGTGACGCTAGGTTTCTTTTTGGCAGGCATATATATTCGAACCTAGTATGAACATAATGAAGCAAACAATCAAATCATCATCCAAGAGAGAAAGAGAAGCCCTAATAATATTTACGCTACGGCTAGGAATTAAATCTAAATTGGTGTTCTTCTTTCACACTCAATATATCAGAAATGTAATCATTGGATATATATTCAGTTGCATATGCCATGTACGTGTGAAAGGTGACCAGGGTTGGCATGTATATATATATATATATATATATATATATATATATCGTGGGCGGCATAGAATGGTTTGTACATATACACAGCTGACTAAATATATATATATATATATATGATCACCTTAGCTGTGGATTAATTTAAACAATAAGGAAACTACTTATATATATATTAAAAAAAAAAAACTATAAAGAAATTCATAGCCCTTCTACGGCATAAGTTGACCTTAATTAATAACAATATAACTGGTGCATGGAAAAATATTCACGATTAAAAAGCAATTAGAAAATTAGAATGTTTAGTGTCTCACACATTCTAAATAATTGTAATAATTTATACGCTATAGATGATTCATGATTGTCTTCTGCGTTGGTGTATATGCATGCTTTGAGTAAAATACTAAAATACAGTTTTTTTTTTTAGTCGCAGCTCAGAGAGGGAGATTTGATTCATGGTCGTTGCATATATGTTAATATGCTAGTTTATTAGGAAATAATTAATAAGATAAGATCCTGTCATAATCGCATCTCCTTGCTTCATGGCATGAAGTGCAAGGAAACAATTGATACAGAAGGATATGCATCCAAATTATGGTATAAGAGTTGACTAACTGCCACCTTATACATAAATCTTGATATATTATATATTAAAAATAAAACAGAATGTTGAGAATGTTAGACATCCTACCAAGCTAATGTTTTTATAAAAAATGTCGTAGGTAACGGCCGGGGACAGATATACAAATGATATTAAAACGCGGTTTGATCAAATGAGGAGAAGTATAACACTACGTGCTTTAAATCTTCTTTAATTATTACTTAATACTATGCCGTCTTATATTTTACATTAGATTATTTCTCTATAAATTGATCCATGCGAATACGTGTACTTGTTTATGAAATGATCTAATTAATGCATAGAAATTCTGCTGTTAATAAATTAACAGTGTTTGTTTTGTTGGCTACTGGCCTTAATTTGTAGCTTCTAATGAGAAAGTTTCGCTAGAGTAGTTTTCTTTGTCTTTTTTTTTTTTTTTTGGTCCTATTAAATCAAAATTTCCCCAAGCACGTTTACGTACGTATAATAGATTAGCTAAAAACAGACCCATTTATAGAAACTTAATATTTAAACATAAGATGAGTACTATAAATAAGTTCTTATATAATTTAATTAGCCTCAGTACTTTATTTCTCACACACACACACACACAAAAAGACTCAATGTACAGTACTAGAAAGTATTCAGAAATGTTTGTTGTCCCATGCGAAAACAATGACATACAAAGACATGCATTTTAAGAGTAACCAAACATTGCTTGCCTCTATAATATATAATCATGATCGATCGATGCTTAAAGCGAGCTTGCCATTAATTGAAACATTTAATGAACATTTTCTTCCCTATTCCATACACATAATGATCGAATGAATATTCCATATTCCTATGCTTCACCACACATATATACGTAGCAGTACTACTTAGCTTAGCAAAGCAAGTATAGAATGTAGAGACATAGTAGAAAATCTACAATCGTCACAAGATCTAAGCTATTTTTACAGACATATTAGAATGTAGTATATATAGTCCTACATATTTTCCTAGTAAATTAATGCAGTATTTTAAAGCTAATGCATCATAAAAGAAATATTTATTTGACTTTCAAACTTGTTTAATTTAAGGTTAAGCATTATATTTATGTTTTTTTGTTTCATCTTATATTTTATGAATGATCAAGTGTACGTTTGACATATGTAATATGTTCAAGATAGAGCTACATCTTATTTTTCAAGAGAAATGTTACACACTATATGCTCATTTTACCCTCCATCTAATTGGGTTGATGTCATTGCTCATAAAAAAAGATGCTAATGAAAATTGCCACATTAGATTATTGAAATTAAAAAAGAATGTAATATATATATATATATATATATATATATGTAGCATTACTTATTTTTCAACACTACCAGATTAATACTAAAATCTTTTCTCAATACTTCAAAATAAATGTTACAACCGGCAGTACGTACGTACTCATCTACGGCTGCAAGCTAGAATTGATCACTAAACCTCATATAATTATGCAATGCGGTACACTAACCTTAATTAGTATCATATATACTTCTATATATATATCTTACTTTACATCATGACATACTTCCACATGTTTATAGATTTCTACGAAAATTATGCAGTACCTATTAATTAATTCCACGTGATTTTAGGATTTTACAAAAAAATTACATCATGTCAAATTTTGATATGGAGTACTACTGCTATTAACTATATTTGTTTTCTGGCCAAATTTTGGCATAGAAAAATTACGTTTTGATTCTTCAATTCTGATCTAGTTAGACTTAATTTGATTTCTTTTTCTCTTCCGGTCGGAATTTCAATCCTATAAATGATGTGTGCCTTCGATATATACTACGTACGTCCCCAAGGCACTAGAAATTCTTCATGCAAAACAATGAATTATGTTTGATAGGTATGCTCGAGTAGTATATATAAAAGCAGCATGAATTTATAGTAATTATTAGGGTAAGATGTAGTGGTAGTCGATCGATGATATCATGGAGTGTGAATGAAGCGTTTTATAAAGTGGCGGGACACTCAACAATATATGCAATTGATCATAGACAAATTATATCACTTTATCCCATGTATCTCGTGCATACTTATTATAGTATATAGACCTATATATATTTCGATTAAGAATAATATATAGTAAATTTAATCAATTGTGAGATACTTTCACAAATCATAACTAAGCCACCCCCAAAAGCCTTGTACAACCTTGAATATGCTTATAATTATCCCTCCTCATACTTAGATTACAAAAATGCTACTCTTAATTATCCCAAGAATCAGATTCCCGGCCAGTAGCGAAAAGGCTTCAGTAAGAGTAACTAATTAATTAATAACATAAGGTTTAGGGTTTGCTATATATGACTCAAATTGGTGGCAATAATGGGTTGTTCTTAAGTTGAGAAATTTACCTAAGGTAAAAGGGATCAGTCAGCGCACATTTTAGGTGTTTTATTTCTCTTGCAAATTAATGATACTCGATCTTAACAATTAGATTATTGTATTTATTAGAAAGTATGTATATGGACTATATAGAATGAAATATGAGGATTTTCTCTTATGAAATTTTCATTCATCTAAAAAAAATGAGGGTAGAAGTATTAGCATAGAAGTTCTTGGAGAAGATTGTTTAATTACTGACCATTCTCTCTCTCTCTCTCTCTCTCTCTCTAAGATGTATCACGAACCAGTAGAATATGATCAGCATTCCACTTAAAAGCAGTCTCATATGCCAACTGAAGCCGTGCTCCTAGCAGACAATGACTAAGTTACTTAAAACTCTTACATCTGCTAAGTCCTATATATGGCACTTACTAAGCTCGTATATATATCCTAAAATTTCACTCCTCCTGGGGTTATTAATGAGGGATCGAAACTCATTCCAGATAGAACTAAATGAACTTTAACGTGGCTTGTAACTGATAAATAAGTCATAAATGGGTCTTTTTTTATAAATAAATAAAGGGGGTACTAAAAGATGTTTTGTGGTTTTACTTGAAGAAAAGCCATACTAATTAGAATAATAATAATTCGTGTAGCATTAGGTTTCCACTCTACGGCTGCCTCCTGGTGTTTCTATATGTGTGTGTACCTTATATATATATATATATATATATATATATATATATAAATATGGTTTGTGTGTATTAAATTCATATATATATAGAAATAAAAAATTATAGTGTATTTGAAGTTTGGTTCGTCTAGCTTTCTCGATCCTGTACTTTTCCAATATGGAGGTATTCCAGAGAAATGAAACGTTACTTTCATATATTTGGTCTTTCACACAGTAAACCCATTTATCTCTTCATTTATTTGGGGTGTGTGGAAAGCGGGTGGTAGGTAGTTTTCTGAAATATATCCAGATTTCTCCACTTGAACTTTACACCAATCCATCACCAAAAAATCCACTACTAACTAAAACACGAAGCTTACGACCAATTTGGAAACGCTGATAATTTCCATGATTAGAAAAGTTCTCAGCTCAACCCTTGTTTTACCAACACTAGATATTGAGTTGAACGGCTAATAATACAAAAAGAGAAGATGCCTACCTAGAAATATACTTCCCACCTAAATATGATTTTAACAGAAAAAATAAAGAAATACCACTACACGAACCCATTTTAGTTCTGCTGTTTCTGTCATGTCTCTAACACAAACTGTGTCCATATTCATGTAATTAGATCACTTGACAAAATCATAGGTCCGTTTCTCTTCTTGGGGGGCTTTTTATTTATTTATTCTTTTTTTCGTTCTTTCTTTCTTTCTTTCTTTTGTGCACCCATATTTTGTCATTAATCTGACTCAGATATGTGAAATAAACAAGGAACCAATCAATCATGTGTACACAAGCACTTCTAATGAAAGGAAGTAGCAGCAATGGTTTTAAATAAATACCTCTGATTCGCTATCCAGTCTCAGCTTATTGACCAAATACTTCATTAACAATCGAACTGTCATCCTTCCATCCCTGAAGATTTGAAAATCAAAATAAGTAACGAGAGAGAGAGTGAGAGAGAGAGTTCAGTTTCACGAACTTAAAAGCGAAGCTTTGAAATAAAAATAAAACAAGGCGCAGTGAAGATCGATGAACCAAAGAGGATAAAATATATATTACTTGATTCTCAGGTAGCTCTTTGGTATCTGAGGCAAAATGGTTCTTTTGCTCTGCATTGAGAAACCAAATGAAAATCTGTTACGAAGAAAATTCTATATATATATAGATATAGGATAAAGAAACGAAAGGAGAAATTAGTGGTGGTAATCTTTTCATGTTCCATTTGTTAGGCTTGTGATCTTCTTGGCTAGATATGCACTTACTGATTTTGGGAAGCTTGCAGCATAAACCAAATGCCAGAATGGGGCCTCCGAGGAGGATCAATAACTCTGAAGTCTAAGCTCGGCCCAGCAGCATCAATACCAGAGTGGAGTTGAAAGGGGTGTGGAAAATACGACCCGAATGGCATCAAAGGAGAAGAAGACGATGATGATGTAGAGGAGGAAGAAGCAGTGCCTATAATATGACGGATTGGCCTAAAACCCCAGTTGATGTCTTGATGAGGAAAGTTTGAGCTACTTCCGGGTGCTGAAAAAAACAAACTATTGCCACCTGGGAAACTTGTAACCGCACGAGGAGCTCTAAATTCTGGCACATGGAAGATAGGGGCTAATGGCCTTGCTTGTTGGGAACTACCGCCGGGCAATAGATCAAGCTCGAGCAATCCGGAAGGTCTTCTGGGCGTTGGGTCTGCCAGATCATCATGCTTGTTGACGTTATTGTGGGTGATAGTACTAGTGTGGCCGTGACCACCTATGCTCAATTGTAGCCACCCTTCATCCCTCTCTTCTTGAATATCTTTTGAACTCGAGCCGGCTTCGTTGAGACTGTTAGTTCTTGATTCATCTTCAGCCATCTGATCGCCAACCACTAGATCAGATCCTAAGCAAGATTCACTACAATATAATTCATAACCTTGTACACGGTTCATAAGACCGAAATTTTCTCTAAAACCCCACCGCAACCAGCATAACCTCCAGAAAGATGATGATTATGATGATGATGATGTTGGTGTTGTTGTTCGTTTGAGAGGTTTTGAGCACGAAGGATGGTCATATCGGACAACCTGGAAAACCTTTATCCTCGTTGTTGATCAGCTCAAAGCAAGCCATGGATTGGAGATTCTTGGATATGGGCTTTAGATTGGAAAGAGGGATCTGTTGGAGCCATGAGAATGTTTTGGAAATATGGAATTGCAGAGAGAGAGACACCCATTAACCAGATAAGGGTTTCTGTCTGCTGTTTCATCGTAGAAATATCGGAGGACAACGAGGAGAATAAACCTTGCAAATCTCACTTTCCATTAATTCTCTTTGTTTGGAAGCTTGTGGAGATGAAATAGTTGCAGGAGAATGAGAGAGAGAGAGAGAGAGAGAGAGAAAGAGATGGTGGTCAGTCAGTTAGATTGAATATTTATTATTCTTAAGGATGTCGAACAGTAAATTCTTTTTTTCTTGACTTCATTATTAATACGAAATATATGTTCCACCTGTTCTCCTAAAGGGCAAATATCGGGGGGTGGTCCAGCAAGCAACTTTAGGGCAAGTTTCAAGGACAAAATGACTAGAAAGGCTCCTTCTTTTTGGAATATCACAAAAAGGTCCTTTTTAGCCTAATAGGGATTTAGGAAAGCTAATCTACATTTGGAATGAATAATCAGACAACAAAGAACCGACCAAGTCGGCCATTTCGCGCTCCATTAGCTGGAAAATCCGAAAACAGGAAAATAAATAATTAGAAAGAAAAAAACATAGATGCATGCTCTATATATGATTAGATGGATCATGGTGATATGATGTAAATAACACATTTCAATGACATTAAAGTTAGGCAACTCATGATTACACCTTCATTAATTTGTTGAGAGAAACATCAATTTCAAGTGTTAAAATATCAATCAAATAATTAAATTTGTTCAATTTTATGTAATTAATAATTTAACATGATATTAAAATAAAACTCTATTTAAACTAATATATATATATATATATATAGTGCAATTGGTATCTAGCTCACACAATATGGGGGCGTATTAGAGGACTTATATTTGTCAAAATGCATCATATATAGTAATGATAATGTTTCTATGCTCCAAGAAATTAAAAACATTAGTAATGTTCTCATTTTCAACGAGATGCTTTCTGAATAGAAAAGTAGTACTCACCCTTTGACACTTGCTATATTATAATCAAATAGAGCCGAGTTTGAGTTTGAGTTTGATTTAATGACCAATGCCTGAAATTGAGAGAAGCCTAGGAAGGGAGTGCCCAAATAAGTGGCCGGGCATAATGAGATTACCTGTCAATAATTAGATATTTAATGTGTCACAGCACATTGGACTTTATGTTATTAAGGGGTAATTATAAACAAATAAATAGGGACTTTGGCATGCATGATGGTGTTTCCCACAACCCGATAATCGAAGCAGAGGGACGTGGGCTTTGTTAGACATTGGTTGCAAAAGCCATGTGCCTCCCACCCTCCCTGCACATACTGAACGCCCTCTGAAGTGTCATTTTATCTTCTTTCTTTCTCTCTCTCTCCCCCTCCCTCCCTCCTCCTGTGCGCTTTTTAGTTTGAACCTCTGTTGTGGTGCCAAAGTTTTAGTTGAAAATTCAAAGGAACTGGTTATTATATTGAACAATGGTGGCTGTTCTTGGCTGCCTGAAAAGCTGACCATTTTCTTTCCAGCCCATCAAACATGGTCTCTCTCTCTCTCTTTCTCAAAAACACCTTTGTTCAAACGAAACAAAGGGACTTTCCACGGCTTTTCAAAGACGGGTCAATCAACGAATTCTCTAACTGAAACTGTGGAAAATATAAACACATATATAAAAAGCCATCGATCGAGGAGCAGTTTTTATTTGAGCCCCTCTGTTTTTGATACACGGAGCGCTACTAAAAGTGATAAGACAATTCTGCCCGTTCTTAATCACATTATATTTCTTCTGTTTCTAAAATTTACTTCAAGCTTCGAAATATATAATTACTTTGATCTTTCCTTGATGGTATTGGTAATCCAATATTTCAACTCCATTTTCTATATATATAGAAATATATTCACATTATATTTCTTCTGTTTCTAAAATTTACTTCATGCTTTGGAATATATAATTACTTTGATCTTTCCTTGATGGTATTGGTAATCCAATAATTTAACTTCATTTTCTATATATATAGGAAGAGTTGTTCCCGCAGAAGACGAGAAATATATATGTGTCATGCGCTTCTATATAAAGTTGTGTAGCGCCTGAGATGAAAGGCGTGGCCTCTGGTGACAGTGCATGGGCATGGAATGACTTAAGCTTTGAATCAAAGCATGAAAGCACGCAAGGGGCCTTGATGGCGATACCTTTCTACCCAAATTTCATTCTCAAGATTCTAAGGATCGAGTAGATTAATGGAGTACACAGGGCCCATTTCTTCCTTACAGATCTCTCTCTCTCTCTCTCTCTTGTTGGGGGGCTTAAGGAAAGATCTAAATCGTGCACTGATATTATTGCTTTTCTTAACCCAAAAAAAAAAAAAAGATATTGAAAAATTGCATGATGGTGATATAGTTGCATTGGAAATCCGAAATGAAGAAAAACTTGGTGAGTACTACAGCTAATCATTACTTGAAAGAGGAATTCTCAAACAACCTTGTTGCCAATGTAAAGTTCACTTGTCCACAAGTCCCAGTAAATCACCCATTAAATTAGTCTTTGTTAAAAAAATAATAATAAATAAATAAAATAACGGCCGATAGAGACTATTACATCAGTTGAGTAAAATGAGAATACACGTACAGTACGTGGCATTAATGCTAACAAAATCGGGCTTTCTAAATTAACTTTTGGGTGCCCAAATTGTTAGTTATTAGGCCGTAATTTGAGTCCATATACTACATATGTATAGAGCTGATCAAGGCCATAATATAGGAGAAAGACGAAACAGCCCTATGTGCGTACTCGATCTGCTCGTGAAGCATGAAACCCTAATGGGAAGAACAGTAGAAAAGCAAAAAAGGATGACTTTGTGGAAAAAAAGAAAAGAGCTGAATTGGGGCCCTAAAAGATATAGTACTGACTCATAAAAACAAAAAAGAAAAAAAGAAAAAGAAAATAGCCCATGCCAACTATAAGCAAAGCAGCCAACCAACCACCAATATGAACTTTCCCACGAAAGAAAAGGGGAACATATAAAGCATGTATTGGTGTCTACGTAATAATCATGCATGGGATCCTCTCATGACATTTGAGAGAGGAGGAGGAGGAGGAGAGAGATGATATCGTGTATTAGTGTCCATGGGATTTGATTTAGTGCCGTACTAAGAGGCTGATGGGGGACACCTAATTATAATAGCTTTTCAATGTGCATGTTCCCATTACCTAAAGTGGGGTTTGCGCTTCTCTTCCCCACTAAATAGATGGGTGGGCAATTGAAGATAAAAAGCAATGGCCTTTAATCTCGTCATCATACCATCATCAATGCCATCATCATCACTCAGGATATATGAAGAGTGCGATCCCATACACTGGGCTCGATCTATATATTTTCGAATTTTGAGAGAGAGAGAAAGAGAGAAAAGTCTGTTTGCATGTGCATGTGGTATAATGAGTGCCTATGTCAGTCCATGCATGTGAGAGTGTGGGGGATAGTCCGATGGGGAGGTTTTAATTTGTTGAAACTTGAAACTTGAAACCAGAGAGAGAGAGTATGTGCATGGCGTTTGTCAGGTTCACTAGCACGGCCATCCTTGGGCTTTGGAGGCATGTGGATACTAATTTCAGAGCCCGTCAATTGTAGTCAACAGTTTCAATTTCTGCGATTGTTTCAGAACAGGTCTCTGTCCATCCCCGAGCAAAAAAAAAAAAAAAGAGAGAAAGAATTTCTTTATAGGTGCTGCCTAGCTACCGTCTACCGTCAAAGGGTCATAAAAGGACAGAAACATTTTTATAAATTAATTGGTTCAATTCAGTATATATCTTTTTAATAGCATATACTCAAAAAAAAAAAACAATTACATTAACTCTAAGGGTACTCAATTGGTGGATGCGAACTTTGAGTACTTTTTATAGTTTTTATTTGGTTCAAGACTCATTTAGTGCAAATTACTTCATAGGGTCAGCCTTTCAAATGAATCCCGTAATTTAACTGGTCTATCACTAGTCCATGTTGAGAGAGGTTTTAGGTTCGAAACTCGTTAAGTGCAAACTGCCACTTGGGACCAACCTCCCGGGCAAAGCCCATAACTTAACCGGTCCATGCTCAAAGGGGTATGGGGCATGGGTCTCGAATTTACCTAACATGAGTGGGTAAATAAAATGTCTCTCTCTTAAAGGGGTTTCTGGTAAAAACATAAACATAAACATAAACATGACACTCTCATAGTTGAATTGAAATAATTCTTACGACCCAATTTGTAGGAAATGTATATCTGTCATGAAAAGCATATGTAAGGAATCGAATTCTTCTGGAAGATAAATTATTGTATAGCTTCTAAAACCAATGAAGGAAAAGCAAGGTTGAGGAACTTTTATTTTTTTGAGATGTCCACGCAAGGTTGAGGAACATTAAGAGCATGTTTGGGATTGCGTTTGATAAATATAACTTTTGGGTAAAAGCTTCATTTTTAAGCTTTTGTTAAAAGTGTTTTTTGACAATTTTTAGGCTTTTAAGACCCTTAAAAGTGCTTTTAATTTTTTACCAAATGATTTTTTTTCAAACGGGTTTTTTGAGTGTTAAAAACACTTTTAAGCCTCTTAAACGCAATTCCAAACAGACCCTAAGTAGGATAAAGCTATCATTAGTCAAGTTTTTATTTTTGTTTATTTAAAGAAATCCTTCACTTAATTTAGAGAAATTTGTAATACATGGGCTACATTAAGATGTAACGAAGCAGCTTACTAAATCCAGGAAAATTCTATTGCATATTTGTCATGTACATCTCTCATGTACACTTATCTACGCCATTGATTTTGAAGTAGGGTTCTTACAAATGGATATCGATTATATGGCTTTTACAATGCACGTCGCTCTCAATCTATCAAACTTTGCAATGTGGTAGGTATTCGATGTGCCTTGGCTCTCAGATCATCATATGCCCAAAGAATGAATCTAGGAGTTGAAATATGCCCATAGAAGGCAAGGCATCTCAAACAATCAACTTCCTCTTAGAACATGTTTGAGATTACCTTGTGAAATAGAAATCAAATCTTATATATATATATATATATATATATATAAACTTCATTTTAAAGCTTTTTTCAAAAGTGCATTTGGATTCTTATTAGAGTGAAAAAAAAAGTCAAAGAAATGCTTTTGAAATTTGTTACCAAACTAGTCAACTTTTTGTTTGGCACAACCTTTTAGGTACTAAAATTAAATTTTAAGCTCCATAACACAATCTCAAATCGGCTTAAGAGGATGTTTGGAATTGTATTGGAAAGTAGAGCTTTTAAAATTAAAAATAGATTTTTAGAAAACTTTATTTTTAAACTTTTCTTAAAAGTGCATTTTGACAATTTTTAGAGTATGTTTGGGATTACATTTGAAAAATAGAGTTTTTAAGTTACAAAGAGCTTTTGGACAAAAGCTTAAAAATAGAGCTTTTAAGTCAAAAAGAGCTTTTGGGCAAAAGCTTCATTTTTAAACTTTTGCCAAAAATGATTTTTAGTAATTGTTAGGCTTTTTGAACCCTTAAAAGCGCTTTTAATTTTTAATTTTACCAAGCGACTACTTTTTTCTGCAAATTGGCTTTTTAAGTGTTAAAAGTACTTTTAAATCTCTCAAACACAATCACAAACAAGTCCTTAGAGTAAAAAGGTTAAATAAGTACTTTATAATTTTTTTACTAAATATGTCAACTTTTTGTTCGGCACAGTTTAAAAATACTTTTTGTCATTCCTAACAAAAAATCAAACATGCTCTTAATGGCCAGCCAAAGAGTAAACTCATGTCCGGTAATCATGCTGCTAAATTAGATAACTTTTTTGTCAATATTTTGGCGGTCCCAAGGTGAAAAGTGTCAAAGCATGCTTAAGTAGAGAAAAATGTTCGAAGAAAATTTCTCTCAATGAATCATGTTGCCCTCTTGTTTAATTAATTTTTTTCATGGGTTAATTGTTAAGATTCTAATCATTTGATAGCCCAAGTGTTAAGATTGTTGGTTACTCATTTGAAAGTTAGACCCTTAATTTAAGATCGTAATATTTATGTCAACTTTTTTGTTCTAACAATTTAAAAATACTTTTGTCATTCCTAACAAAAAAATCAAACATGCTCTTAATGGCCAGCCAAAGAGTAAACTCATGTCCGGTAATCATGCTGCTAAATTAGATAAGATGTCAATCCACGCTATGCGGTCCCAAGGTGAAAATCATGCTTAATAGAGAAAGTAATGTTCGAAGACATGAGTCCAATGAATCATTGTTTAATTAATTTTTCATGGGTTAATTGTTAAGATTCTAATCATTAATCCAAAAGCCCTAAGATTGTTGGTTACTCATTTGGTTAGACCCTTAACCTTTAAGATCGTAAACATTAACTAGATCTCTTAACTTTAAGAGTTTGCCTTAAATCTAATTAAGAACAAATTGTTAGACACCCCATATCTCCCAAATGTTTCTAAGCTTGATAAGATCAGTTCTCACCCTATCATACCAAAGAAACAGTCCTCACCCGAGCAAGTATGTCATACAAGAGTGAGTATAGCCGCTTAATTTGATCCAAAATCTCCAATTTTTTTAATCCTGAGACCACGCTCCAAGTAAGTTGCAGCCTACAAAGAAGATTTATACTCATCAAAACTCTGGGCTTCCGTATTGTGTTATGCATCAAATGGTCAAATTATATGTCAATCTTAATTGATAGCCATACAAATAAAATTAAGGAAGAATCCATCATATCCCAAAGCTCCATGAGAATTGTGGAACTCCATTGTTTCTTGTTTTAATATGTACTTCAAACTAATAATATACAAATCCTAAATTGATCAATTTAGATAAGATGGTTAATAATAAAGGTGTAGAAAAGTTTCTAGCTTCCTGATCATGCGGCCAATCGATCCAGTATTCAGAATACTGTTTCGATCTTTAAAACTATGTCATATTGTGACAAAGGTACAACTAACACACACACTGTCTCTCTCTCTCTCTCTCTCCCCACAAATTCATCGCACAAACAAAAACACAAAACATGCTCTCTTTTGCAATCTTGTGATAGAGACTTGTCTTTTGGAGAGAAAGGTAGGGTTGTGTCTAGCTACTTTGGTGGTGGATAATAAATTTGTGGGAGGAGATGCCTTTTGTAGGCTTGTGAGATAGTTTTGGCATGGCCTCTTACATAGTGGGTTGTGGGGTGATCATTCCAAAGTGAAAAGGGGGCCAACTTTCTATAAATTCCTCCTTTTCTGATTAGCACTTGCATTGCATGTCCCCTTTGAATGCAAGCAAGCTCCTCACGTCTACAGTATTCTCCTCTTTCACATTCAAAAAATATAAAAAGTGATCGATTTGGGCAGCTCCCACTTAAACCCAATGGGCACTACTCTTCTTTTGCGAAATTAAATGACTGTGCCATCCCCAAAACGAAGGCGTTTTTCAAACCAGGATTCAGGAATCTGGTACGTACCACGCCTCGTTAGTCTTTCCATAAAGGTGTGTAAGAGGCTCTCGCTCCCTGGTTTTCACTTTTCACCAGAGTTGCAGTGTTAGCATGCAGTACTATGTTAGCCAATGGTATGAAAGGTGTAAAAAGTATGAGACGATTTCACATAATTTCATGTTTTAACCCAAAAATAAATAAAAAAAATTATCCTACGGACACTACAGAATTTACTACATATTTCTAACAAAACTAATAAATTTGGCAACGTATAATATAGCAATTGTTAGTAAAAAAAATTGACGTGAAAACAAAATTTTTAAGTTGATGATAGATTGAAAAGTCGTTGCCACCAAAAATGCATGCCACCAAGTCAGTTTGTAAAAGCTTTATAGTACTAAAATTTGTATTAAGTACTCTGATCTTAGCACTTTACTCAAATTTGAATTCTAAATTTAAAAAATTATGAATGCTTTAGAGGGTTAATTTGGAGTTGTAAGAAAAAAGAAGTCAAGGTAAAACTTTAAATTTTTTCACATACCAAAAGTCATAAATTTGCGTGTATATATATATATATATATATATATATATATATATATAAATCATGAATTTGCACTAAAACAAAAACTTCCAAGCAAGGCCAATCTTTCATATCCCGTCTTTGCATGTGATCACCTATTTTAGGTGCTTATGTGGTCATCTGATGTTACGCGTTCATTTGGTTATTCAACTTTGCTTTGCATGTGGAAAAAGGGTTCGGAATTTACCTAAATATTTATATCCACTCATGCATGAGTATATTAGTATAGTTTAATTTTTTTTATTATTTTTTTTTCGCTTCACAAGGTGTGATTATAACCATTGATTATGTTATTTATTAATCGGATTGAATATTTAAAATTTGGTCATGATTTTCATTTTAAAATTTGGTTTAATAGACTTTGTGTTCATTAAATCAAAAGCTTGAACAATTGATCACATTTTTATATTCTTTGACCCACTCATTTATACAGCTGATTACTTTCCTTTCTGAACATGATTACCACTACAATTATATATATAATCTAATTAGAAAATTTTCGTTTCTTCTTTCGATCATTTGCTTAGCAGAAACATACTGCTTAATTAAAAGACACACATATATATGGTTTAGAATTACTATACGGAATATTGAAAGAGTTTGGAGAGAAAATTAATGTTAAAGAAAGATGGGAGGTGCAGGCTGGGCAGCCCAATCAACATATATAGTTAGATAGGGGATTGTTAATTCGTTCGTCTCTGAAAGCATAGGCACGCTTGCTTGGTTCGACCAAGGACACATTATATAGGAAATTACGAGTTCAGAGAAAAAAAATAAAAATAATAAAGTAACAGAAGCAACGCACTCCCCCCTTTTGCATGTCACCACACCCTAAATATTCCATTCTTTTCTATTCCTTTTTCCTTCTTCACTGCTTCCCACTCACCATCATCACCAAAACCTCATCATTTCGAACTCTTTATTTTTCAGCTTTCTTTATTTATTTATTTATTTTTCTTTTATATATATATCCTCCTTTTTCTTGGCCGGCTGATTCTTAGAGATAGCTTTCTTTAGACAACCTACCACTTTCTTCCCTTTTATCATAATTTAGATCCAACTGTGATTATTGGTTTTACTATCAAAAGAGTACTTGCAATTACACTCAAATTGACTTGGAGATCACCTTTCCCATTTTCTTTTTCTTCCTTTTCAACTACTCTCTCTTTCTCTCTCTCTCTCTCTCTCGGTTGGTTTTGAAATGGGTACGACTCAAGTCGCCTAGCTATATCCAGACCACCTTGCAAGATATATATGCTTGCATGCGACATATATATCTAATTGGGTTATTTAATATATAATTTTTGGCTTGCCAAATTTATATGTACATTATGCAAATAATTAAAAAATGCTGAATCCTATGATTAATTTTTATCGTGCAAAGTTGAGTATATGATATTATGGTTTTATCCCAAGTCCTTCCACATGTTTAAGCTTTTAATATTCACCTCAAAATAGATTTCAATTATTGGAATTCACAGTGTATAATTTCTTTCAAGTCCTTTCTCAATGACTATCTAGAAGTTCAGCCTTGATTTTGAATTTGAATTAAGTCTTTATATTCTATGTAAACCCTATATATAGGAGCTAGTGCATTGCATCTAAAATACTTCAAAAGTCAACAACCCCATTACAAATACACTTCACGTTCCTATACAACAATAGTATTCAATCATAATCATATATATTCTCCTTCAAATATCATTATATATAAGCCATGACAAACAAAATTCCACATGCATGTTCCAAAATAGCTAGGAGTTCACAAACTATACGTATTTGGAATATTTAAAATAAGAATATCAGCCTTTTCAAAATGCAATTGATGGGCCATAAAAGATAAGTTTAAATTAAGAGAAAGTGTTACATTCTTCTCTCATTTTATTTTATTTTCAAAATTATCATTAGATCTGTGAGGTCCACAACCTGTATATCACATATTTAGTGATAATTTTAAAAAATGGGAGGATGAGAGAATGACCATAAGAGGAAAATAAGTATTTTCCTTAAATTAAAGGATAATATATATGAGATTTTAAATGGATAATTTTTTTTTCTTAAACCTCCGCACATTTAATTTAAAGCAATCCCCCCCCCCCCCCCCCGGGGGAAAAAAAACCCTCTATTTAGAGATAAAAAAATATATATATCAAATACTAAAACCAGTTCTGCATGTCCAAGTGGCCTTGGAAGGCAATCAAACCTTTTGTCTTTCCTTTCCTATCACTCATAATAGATGATGGTTTTCATGTCTGCTAGTGCTTCTTTTGTGGATTCTCAAATATATTGATGATTACCCATAATAACAATTATTATTTCTTAAAAGTAAACAGTGATTTTCTAGATGTATAACGCTATCAATATACTTAAATAGTTAAAAACCACACAATATTGTGTGCGTTGAGACTTGAGAGAGAGAGAACACAAAGGAAAAGTGATATATTAAATAGCTACAAAACTTGCTAGTTGGTTCTTCAACAGTACTGAAGGCATATATTCCTTAGTGGATGTCTACATGTCTCAAAGAAAGTATTTTAAAAAGAGTCTATGTATCTATCTCTAATATGACTTCGGTATAGGTCATTTGTTGCCTTACTTCACCATTCATAATCCATGGGGTTTTCTGGATCCTTTGCGTACGTATGTGACCGGTATTCACAGTAAAATGTTAAAAATATTTCACTTTTATTCGTAATAGTATTAAATTGTTTTTTTAACCTGATTTAATCTAATATTGGCTAAATAAAAATAGCACATTGAAAAAAGAAAAGAAAAGGTAGGATAGTGATCAGTCCCATCTAGCTTGGATTATATGGTTTCATGATCTGATGAAAGGGGTTTGCTTGTAGGTTGCCTATCCCACGAATTTGCTGAGACATAAAATAAGAATAGAAGGTAATTATAGCCTGCCAAAGGCTCATGTTCTATTTATAGCTAGCTACATGCAAGCAATCCTCATATATATAATGCCATTTTCCCTACACCAACCACCATTGTCCTTTTTGATAATAATCCGACCATGATTATTTAGGCCAATTATAACCTACTTAACAACAACCCTCCTTTTTTGTTTTTAGTTACAAGGCAATTTCAGTCCCTACTACGTAAAAAGAATAAAAGAGTATTTCCTCAAAATATCAATCAGTGTTGGACATTCCTCCCAAACTCTTTTCCAGGAATTTCAATTTTCAAGAGACACGCAACGAATAATATTAGACCAATCTTTGCCTAGCTAGCTCTGTAAGTCATGTCCCACACCATTAAAAAAAACAAAAATAAAATATTAAAAAAATGGCGGGAGCGGCTCAGATTTCCGAGCTTAGAGAAACAATGATGATCCAAACCATAACATGCACCCCCAATGCGCATGATAGATAGTTGATGATAGAGAAGGGCGCGCGGGTGATCGATGGCTCACGATAACGGCTTATTAGCCATGGAAATTCCCGACAAGGGATGGCCATAAAATTCCACGCTTTGCATGGACGTGCGTGGGCCTGTAATGGGCCCCACTTTCCTGACTGCGCGTGCAAAGCCGGACTTCATGGGGGGCTCTCTTGTGGGCCCAGGCCAACACGTACCCTCTCTCTCTCTCTCTAATTTTCTATTACCACCATCATTGTCTTCTTTTACTAATCCACATTGCGTATAATTGTCAAATATGCAACATGCTCTTTAAGGCTTCGATGCCTCTTCTTTTATTTTTTTAATCCTACCATTAAGTATAGGTTAAATAAAGCTTTTAATCCCTTCTACCTTTCCCTTTTTTAGTTGCACTAATATTTTACATTAATTGTGACACTCCAGTAGTACGTTTTTCTTTTTTTTCTTTTCTTTTTTTTTTCTAATTTCCAGTTGTACGTTAAAAAAAATAAAATATTTATGTTAATGATTTAAAATTTCCCTCTAGAAATTTTCTTATTATGGGTCCCTCTGTTTTCCAATTGATAAAAAATGATGTTCGTGAGATATATAAATAAACTTAGTGTTTTTTTTTTTCCAAGTTAAACATGGATGATGGGTTGTCATGGTTGAGTCACGTCGACGTTAGATTAGTGATGTAAAGTAAAAAATATAGTAATGAGAAAAGATGAATCTTGCAATGCCAATGGCTCCCCACTTATTAAGATAGATAGATAGATAGATGGATTGCTCTTCTCTAATACGACTGCTAAGATCTTGATAGGATGGCTCATCTTTGTAAGGTCAACCTGACCAAAGAAAAACATCATGTGTAAACTTTGTAATTGTTTTCCTTTTTCTTTTTGCTTTTTGGAGCGGGGATTGATGACCACGTGTAAGCTTACTATGGAATTTTTCAAGGCTTGTGAAATGACAACAGCTTAATTTCTTCCGCACTTTATATCTTATGCATTTTATGTTGAAATTAAACCAATCGGTTTCCAATATAAATTTATACTTAATTATTAAATGAATCGAACTTGTATAAGCTAAAAGTGACTCGTATAATAAAATGGGTATATTTTTAGTAAGTACTCAAAATTTTAATCTCTTTTTTTTTTTTACATGTCATGCAGAAGAGGGAGGAGGATTTCAATAACCACTTTTTTATTAGGCGTGAGTCAAAATCAATCAACTATCTTCTTTGAAACTCAAAATTCTAATCTTAAAATAGTAGATATAACTTGAATAATTAATTATGATCATGAATATTTACATGTGTATACGTGTTGCGCGCACATGTGAACGTGTGCACCCGTACAAACATATTTATATAAATTCTCTATTGAATTGTGTGAAATCCATAAATAAGGTCGTAAGATATAATATAATATTTTATCATGCAAAAATGACATTATTATGAAGAAAAATACCATTTTCATTTTTTTAAAAATACCAAAAAAACAAAAAAACAAAGACAAAAAATATATATTATTGCTTCAAACATTTTTTTCATATTTCATTTTGTTTTTTTAATTACAAAAGAAGGCCAAAGTTGGACATTTATTGGGCAAAAAAAGTTGGGTTTCTATTATACCTTAAAATTATATTGGATTTATTATACGTAAAATATTGGCGAGGTCAGTTTTTATGAGCTCATAAATTTAATTTGGTTTGTCTAATTAATTCAAACTATATAATATTAATAATAACTAACTAATAAGTATAAACAGTGATCATAATCATCTTATATGAAGATTGAATATATTAATTAAGTAGATTCAACTCGATTGTAGCCTTATGTACACTCATAAAGTATAGAGTAGTGACACAAACATGGGCCAAAAGAGTGTAATTAGTCAAATATTGATCATGTCTAATCGGTATCAAGACTTTCAACATATGCTCACAGCGCTCAAAAAAATCTTATAGAGCAACGTGTTTTTGCAATTTCAATGGTAACTAAGAATTCTAGAATTCAAATATTGATCTCATTCAAAAGGATTCATGGTTTGATGGATATCTTACTCAAATGATTTACCCGATTTCAAGTCTCATTGAGTAGCTTGAAATACTGTCTTCATCTTTTGACTCCCAACAGAGTATGTGTATGGGTGTGCATGTTTTACCCTCTCCTCCGCAAAACTTGATGAAAGGAAAAATTAATTCTTTTTTTTTTTTGGTAATTAATAGAAAGTCTTTTCTTTCTATTTTTTTCCCTTGAAACAACGCCGAGAACAAACGGGCCAGGGCCACAATGAATCAAAGTTCATGAACTGAATCATATGCATGGATATCATTTATGATTGCATGAAATTACGACTGATAACAAAGATTGAGATGTTCAGAAAAGGAGAACCAAGATTGAGAGAGAGATTATGATGATGACCAAATTATGCGCCCCCACCCAATTCACTCAATCATTGTGTTGAGATAAGATCACACCAGAGTGCAAATTGTAAATTACATCGATTTCAGTTAAAAAAGAAACATCACTTAGGAGGGGGGCCATCACAAAACATCTGCAGTGAAGAACGGAATGGTGTCCCTCAGTCATGAGAGCTCAAAACTGTCTGTATCCTCATACTTGCTTTACAGCCAAAAAAAAAAATTCAGTCTGCTTTCCCTTCTCATTCAATCTCAATCTGCATAAAAGGAAATGGACCCATTGAATTTCCACGACGCCAAAATGCAGCTGAGTGTATGAATGAGGAAAAATCCTTTCTAATACTTATAAATAAATAAATAAATAAAGATTCTGGCCAGACAAAAAACTATTATGCATGGCAAGGTCGTCTATGTGCCTTCAAACAATCATCAGGATGAACTAATGCAAGCAATTTCCAAAAGAATTCTTAGCCTTCTGTGAATAAATTCCATATTAAAAGCATAATATAAAATAGAAGTTGCGACAGTCAAACATACCAGATCAGTCATAAAAATGGGGTGTTACAAATTTTGCAACCAGAGCTACCTTGACAGTTCTGCTTCTGCAGCTGACCTCATCATGTAATATCTATTGACTGCTATCAAAGGATCAAGCCCCATTTCTTATGGCTATGACTTTTCCATTCAAAGCCTAAAACAAGTTCCACAGCAGTCATTATCAGCAACCTGAAACTAAAACATAAAACATATAAAACAATAAGGGTGTTTTGTTATTTGACTGTTTTGGACAGATAGATGAGGAAAAAAACAAATGCCAGCTTTTGCTTGTAGTTAGAGCTATGACAGAAAATGACATACTAATAGGTGATAAGGAAAGCTGTACTGAAAAACATTGCAATTCTTGAAAATGGATGACCTAATTGAGTTAAGGCCAAGCCTTAAATATGCTATTAAGAAAATGCAGAATATTTATAAAATGTGGCATGTATTATACGGTGAGACATGCTTCTAAGGAAGTGAATGACTTACTAATGGTACAAAATTTGGAAATAATCGATGATCTTCACAAATTTAAATCTTTAGACAACATTTTGGTCTTGCTCATGTTGAAAGCAAGCATTGAGTATCTTCATCATGTCTCTGACAAGGATTGTTTCCTACTTTTATTAGTAAGCAATCTTCCAAGAAATAGTCATAGAGAACAAATATTTAGCTGACATGTATATAATTATTATAATTTAGTAATCAGTTGATTCGAGGAAAAGATAAACTCTAAGTTTCTTTGAAAGTGATGGAAAAAACTCCTCCATTTGAGGGTAGATTAGAACTCAAAAGTTATTCTTACTGGGACAAATTGCAACAAAGTCAATTAGTAATTCAAAATATATTGAAATAGTTGAATCACCCAGGTAATTGTGGCAATCACAGACTAACAGGAGAACTTTTTAGTTGGTTTGTCAGTGGTGTTTTGAAGCTTAATTTTACCAACAAATTAAATTATCTGCTCTCTAAGATCAACGATTGCTTTCCAAAAGCTAACATTCTATCAAGCAAAAATTTGCATAGTTGTGAAAAAATTCAGGGTCAAATTTCTTCTCTGGCAATGCAAAAGCATACTCCATCCATAATAGATTGAAATTCCTCCATTCAACAAAGCATAAAATCTAGGCACAATTCTTTGAAGTAAATATGTTACCATGGACATGAACCACATATATGGATGCTTAGAATTGTCAAGTCTAACTTCTGACGAAAACTGATATTTACACGAGGCTTAGTAGATATGGTAAAGTAGCAGTTGCAATATAGTAGTATATATTGGTGCCTGTTAACATCCCAAGTTGGTTGTGATGTGCATGCTCTATTCTCAATTCATAGTTGTGATGTGCATCCTCCGGTCGCTGCCTATATATTAATCGTACAAATATCAAGCCTCCCATTTACTCCTGGCATGTCATAAAGAAGAAATTGGAATCTTCTGAACTTATTATCTTGCCAACAATTATTTTTCTCAATCCACTACCACCTACTAAACTACACTATCAGAAGATAACTTAAGAAGTTAAAGTAGATGATTTTAGAAATCTGAATCAAATACTTAAGTTTTCTGAAGACCGTGGTATTAAATTCTGCAGTTACATGCCATTTGCTAAAAGTGAGACATAACACCAAATATTACATAAGTGGAACCGTGACAAATGCAGTGCAAGAATATTGTTGATATTTCTACACTACTGTCATATATCACCAAATTCGTCCATACCTGGTGAAATAATAAAGCATTTAGATGCATTCAATCATGTTCGCCTTTCTTTTTTTCTGTGTAAAAATTGAGATCTCATATATATCAAAGATAATTTTCCCCCTTTTTTTAATTGAATATTGATGTAATTAACTGAATATGAACTTATGCATATATATCTTATGTATCTATATGATATCTATGTATAGCTTGTGTACATATATACATGTGTGGGTAGGAATGCATCAGTGAAACATGTCAGCAATATTTTTTTCTCACCGACAAAAATTTACACTCTCGATAAATTCTGAAAAACAAAACTCATATCACTGTTTATAAAATGAATATCAGGCCATGAGACTGAAAACAAATATGGTTCAAGGTCATAAAATGTCCATCTTCATCCAAACAAGACAAAATTATAAATAGGGATTGAATGATTTCCCGTTCCGCACACAAGGATGATGGTGATAATGACAACGGATGCCAAGAAATTCATGGAATGACATGCTGGTCAATTATGATGATGAGTACCAATTAAATATCCGCGACTTTGAAAGATAATTAAAAAAAAAAGGACATAAGGCAATAGCATGGCATCATTACATGGTACGCTTAATTGTCATTACTTGCCGTGCCGAAAACGAAAGTTGAGATCCCCATGAACATTATTTATCACCTTATTTCTCTTCTCCCTCACCCACCACCCAACCACCCACCCAAAAATAAAAGGAGAAATAAAAAGGGTATTTAAAAAAGAAGCATACAAGAGGGATCAAAGTTGCCTACTTGGAGAAGAGTAATGTTAAAAATAGCTATACTGCAGAAAGAAAGTGGAGTACAACAAGATCCAGAGAACTTGTTAACCATATTGAGTGCACATAGAAAGGACTTTAGTGCAAATTCTAGAACTGGAGCAACTTTCGGAACCAGAACTTTAGTTTTTCTCCTCCTTTTTTTTTTTGGATGAATACTTTAGCTTTTTGAATGTTAAAATAAAATGACTCCGCAGAGGTGAAGAAGGCAAATGAGATAGAAGAAAAACGATACAGAATCCAACACCTACATCAATATGAGCTCTGCTATGTGGTAGAAAAATGTCAAATAAACAAGAATTTTTTATAAAATAAAATTAAAAAAAGGGTTAATTGCCTTTTTCACCCTTGAACTACAACTCATTTACAAGTTACCCTCATAAATTACCACCTGTCACACTCAGCCGCATTGAACTACCATTTATTAGGAAAAAACCTCCTTCATTAGTCCAAAATCATTAAAAAAATATGAAATGATGAATATATCCTAAGTGTAGAAACTAAATTTACGTTACTACCCATAAAATTAAAAAAAATTAAAAATTAAAAAAAAAAAAGAAAAGTTATCAACAGGCAGAAAAAAAAAAAAAAAAGGGCTCTGCCACCCCTATGGGTGGTTCGACGACCACTCCAATTTGTTTTCTTATTTTTAAGTTTTTTTTTTTAGTTGTTAATTTTGTACTTTTTATTTGAGGGTATTTCACCCTTTAACGTCTAAAAACACATATTCCATCTAATTTAAATGGTAGAGTTTTTGTAACAAAATGGTAATTCAATGCGATTGAGTGTGAGTGGTAACTTATGATGGCAACTTGTAAATAAGTTGTAGTTCGAGGGGGAAAAGGTAATTAACTCACAAAAGTATTATCATCCTTCTTTGATCAAAATATAGATTGAAACTTTCCAGTAGAAATTGGATATTATAGGATATTATATTCAATAAAAGGACTACTCAATCAATTAAACTTGCTGTACAACAGATCTTGAAGAGACTTACACACTGTCCGAAACATTTTGGGTATATAAGATCAAATGAAAGCAGAGCAAGCAAAAACAACAATTCTAAACAAACAAATCATGCAGAGTCATACCTTCACACCTTGTGTAGCATATCTTGTTACATGGAGTTATGACCCATTCATCATGTTGGAGATCACAGCTGCAAATAAAATACTGATGTGAGCCTTTAAAATTGCACAAGAATCAGGTCTACCATCCATCATTTTGAACTATTATTAAAATAGGGCAGAAGAGCCGACTTTTAGATCTTTGGTACAATGATGCAGTGCGTCAGGCAAAACAAAGAACATAAGTTGACCACATAAACTTATAGCATAATGAAACCTCAAATATACTTTCAACAATTTCTTGATGATACTGGAAATTCTCACTTCACGAGATGATGGGACTCTTAAACTCAAATAAAATAGGACCTAATTTTAGTTATCTTAAGAGCCAACTGTCATGCAAAATGCGAATTGCTAAATTCCAGACATTGATTATTACCAAAAGCACTTATCTTATCATGTTTCATCTCTTTAAATGAAGATGATTATGTACTTACAGATTTTAATCTCCTTTTACGGCTGCCTTCCCTTCTAATGACAGATAATTTCAAGCAAGAATAATCCCTCGGTTAAACATCCAAACTTACTGACACTATTGTACATGGGGGCAAATGTAACATGATACTATATTAAACCACACAAAATCTAGTCTCTTCACATGGAAAAAGTCCTTCCTCGATCTCAATAAAAAGGTAGGATAATCAAAAGAGACATAAACCTAAGAGATGATTCCAATCTCCAAACCTCAGTCTATTAAACTTGAAGTGCATAAAGCATAAATAGACAATCAAATTAAGAAGTATATGCACAAAAAATGATTATCACACACAAAAACAATCTTTGAGGCAGAATATAACAACAATCAAGGAATCATTGTACATGATTGGCCTACATATGAGTAAGGGAAAATGTATTGGTTGCCAAGAACTGAGTCTTACAATCAGAATGTTATATTTAATTCAGACATCCTTGAATTATTAAGACAACTTCTTTTTTTTAACTTTTTAGTTATTTTGCTTATCCAATCTTTCCTACTAACCAAACATAGAGTTGTCAAGTAATTACACATTAGTGATCAAATGGTTGTGGCATAATCACCACAGTCCACAGCTGAAGCCAGGTATGGCTGAGTGGGAATAATTCTCCCCAGTTTCCAAAACTTTTAGGTTCAACTCAGAATTTCTAAAATTCTTAGAAAATCTATTGTTTGCACCCGATTTTTGAAAATAAAAGGTGCAATGACTTTGCAATACTCAAAAGTTGAGGATTTGATTGTCAAACAAAATCATAATATTTCAACCAATCTTTGTGATGCCACTTGAAATTCTGTTCATGTGTTTTCCAAAACTAGGCCATCTTCTATCTCAATTCAATGAGCATATTCCTTTAAAATGAATATGTGACCAAAAATATAGAATTTCTTGTTAGTTTTCTTACTGGTTGATTTTATTGTCTTTTATTTCTAAGATTTTTTATTTTTATTTTTTATCTTTTATCTTTTTTTCTTTTTTCTGTTCTCCACCTTCATTTTGTGTTGCCTAACAAACACAAAGGGGCAAAAAATCAAAGAAAACTTGTCTTCACTTTGAACATTCAAGTGGCAGAAGGGAAGGAGAAATCCATTGCTTGTTTTTAATCAACATCAATTAATACTCAATTTATAGCATACATACATATAACATAAATAGGTATATATTGTGTCAATTACTGTTCATTGCCGCCACTGAAGAAAAGTCCTGGCTCCCTAGGACTATTATTTTTTACATGATAAAGGAAGCAGAATTACCTAGAAGACAGCAGTTCCTGCCAGCTTATTACCAATGAACCTCTGTGATTATGAACTCGTTATTGAAGATCATCAATCACCAGTAATCACCACAGGAGCAAATCCCATCCTGAAAGTGATGGAACCGATTCATATCTCTGACAATAATTTCTCGCTGCACAACCTTGGATATTAACTTAACTGCAGCATGACAATCCACACATATTCGGAGATTTTAATGATACTTAATAGGTCTTCCAGATGGCGCTTAATTAGCCCATAAGCAAGAGCTAATCTTTCACTGTGCACCCAAAGGAGACGCTCCTTTTCATCATCATCCACATCAAGCAAAACTGCATTACGATTAGGAACATATCCCACCTTCCTGATTTTCATGTTCAATGAATCCAGCATCGCATTAATCAGTTTCATGTCAGGATGTAAAGTATCTCCAACAGTGAAATAATGAACTATTCCCTGGTTCTCAATCCAACTTAGGCCCGGTTCCTTCTTTACCCTTTCCTTTTCATGTCTTTCCTAACTGAAGCCATGTTTTCCCACCTCTTCGCATTAGCATATATATTTGACAACAACACATGGGCAGCCTCATCTTGGGGATCCATCTCAAGCACACGCTGTGCAGACATTCTTCCAAGATCAACATCGTTGTGGATAACACAAGCTCCAAGCAAAGCACGCCAGACCATAATGCTGGGCTCAAATGGGATTTCCTCAATCAACTTGGCAGCCATTTTAAGATGGCCTGATCTCCCCAGAAGCCAGACCATACAAGTATAGTGCTCTATACATGGTTCAATGCTATAATCCTGCACCATAGAATTAAAATAAGCTTGTGCTTGATCTAACAGCCCTGCGCTGCTACATGCTGATAGAACACCAACAAAAGTTAACTTGTTCGGTTTACACTTCATTTTCTGCATCATTTCAAAAACTTTTAGAGCCTCTCTCCCCAAACCATGCATAGAATATCCTGAGATCAGGGCATTCCATGAAACTTCATGTCGTTCATCCAATATGTCAAATACCAAACGGGCATCTTTAATGCTGCCACACTTGGCATACATATCTATCAAAGCATTAGCGACAACAATATTCTTGTCATAAAAGGTTTTGACTGTCAAGGAATGAATCTGAACTCCTGAATCCAAGGCTGCTAGACTTGCAGAAGCACGAAGAACACTAGAGTATGTCACTTCTGTTGCCTGCACTTGGTATTCAAGCATGTTTAAAAATAACTTCAGAGCCTTCTCGCCATCACCCGACTGCACATAGCCAACAATCAGAGTGTTCCAAGTCACGCCATTTCTATTGGGTGATTCCAGAAATAGATCCATAGAGTTCTCCATCCTTCCACATTTAGCATAGACATCCATGAGGGCATTGGAAACAAACACATCCAAGCAGAGACCAACTTTGAGTACATGGGAATGGATTTGCTTCCCCAAAACTAAACCTTCCATAGTTGCACAAGCTTGCAGCAAGCTCGCAAATGTAAACTGATTAGGGACAACAAAAGCTTGTCTCATTCGACAAAACAGGTCAACAGCTTCTTCACTCCTACCACTTTGAGCATAACGTGCAATCATAAAACTCCAAGGAATCACATCTTTTTTAGGGATCTCCTCAAATGCCCGTTGAGCATCATCAATGTCCCCGGACATTGTGTACAGTTCAAGTAATGCAACACCCACATAAATATCCTGTTCATAGTGAGTTTTCAGCGCACAACCATGAACACTCTTTCCCGCATTAAAGGCCTCTAGTCCAAGACAGGCCTTAAGCACACTAGCAAAAGTAAAATTGTTTGGCTTGAACCCTGTTATCCTCATTTGAGAGAAGGCTTCTAACGCCTCTTCAAAACAACCATTCTCAGAATAACAAGCTACCATACCACTCCACGAAACAATATCCTTGCAGATAATTCCATCGAAAACCTTCCTAGCATTAGCAACGTGCCCACTAACAGAGTAAGCATTGACAAGTGCGGTCCCTACAAATGCATTAGAGTCATGACCAAGCTTCCAAATACAAGCATGCATTGACCAACCTGGCTCAGCCCATCCCATACTCACAAGCATCTTCAAAATCGCGGAAAAAACAAAAGGATTAAGCTCGTGACCCTCCCTATGTAACCTAACAAACAACTCCATACCCTCAGTGAATCGAAACACCTGATCGTACCCCTGAATTAACGTAACAAACGAGATCGTATTTCTCTCTGGCATTTCGTCGAACAGTGTAACAGCATCACAGAACAGCTCACATTTCACGTACATGTTGAGCAGAACGTTGTAAGCGAACAAGTCCAAACAGCTGCCTCTTTTCAGAATCTCACAGTGGAGACCTTTCCCTGAGGTTGGGTCAGCGTTTCGGATACAATCTTGAAGCATAGTGGCGTAACCGTGAGAGTCGAACTCTGAGCTCGGAAGCTCTATAGAACTCGCGCACGGCTGGGCAAATTGGCCCACTTGGGCTGAGAAACAGCTTCGAGGGAAGCATGGCCAAGCTCTGCAACTTCCACAATGCGTTGCGAAATATAGACAAGAAGGCAGAGTTCTGTGACAATACAATCTGAACATGCGCGTTGGATTCTCAAATCTCAAGCTCACAAATTCAAAGATATGAAAACGCAGAGTTTTGAAGCTCAGTCTCAGGTAGCAGAAGAGACGAGATCAAAACGGTGCGTTTCGAGGTAAGAATGGTCAAACGGTGCGCTGTGAGCAAGTGAAGACTGTTTGGGCCAAGCCGGCGGTCATGCTTAAGTGTAATGCCGAAAACGACATCACTTTAGGTGGTCTTTAGTAATTAGGGTTTCCGGGGTCCTCAGTCTACGCACTATATAAGGTGCTCTATGCGCCTCTGACTATTCGCGTATTCGCTAATAGACTTTCAGCGCCTTCGTTAGAAAGTGTTTCGTTTTCTTATTTTCTGAGTGACCTTCTCTGATTTTGTTTGTCTTCGTTTATATTCTTTTAAGTTTTGGCTTTGATTATGTGAATGCGAAGTTGAGGATCTGAGCAGATGATGAGAGATTTAGTATTAATACTGATTACTCCATGAAGCTATCAATAATCGAGCTTTTTAAAACTGATGCTCAGCCAAGATCTTTCCTTCGCCCTCTTCACAATTTCTTTCATTATTTCTAATATTTTATTCGTGTTTAATTGATTATAATGCTTCGTTTTTCCATTCAATTGCACGCGTTTTGAGTCTTTCCAGAAACTAATTAAGACCTTCGTTGTTTTTTGAATTTTGAAATACTGGGTAATAAAATTAGTTACAATAGAATGGCAAGAAGATAGTAGGAAGATGATAAGAAAGTTGGTTAGCCAAAATTAGATTAGAGATTCATAGATCTGTTTAGGGTTTTAAGTTATGAAATTTTTTGTCATATATCAATTGCGTTTAATTTATTATCGGATGGGGACTTTTTATTATTATTATTATTATTATTAGGCTGATTGAATTTCTGTAAATCCTGTTTATATAAAATTTAAGCATTTTTTTTAACAGATATACTCATCTCATGTATGAAATCAACCTCTTGTTGGTTGAATAGGTGGCAAGATTTTTCTATTCTGTAATTGATGGCAGGACTTGGTTTATCTAATTATTAAGCTTTTCCTTTATTAAATGATTTATTCAGTTGAAGTCCGTTTGAACTTAAGTGCTAGACAAAAGAGGCTGTGTTCTCTGGGCTTAGGTTTTAGCAAAGCTTTGGTCAGGCCTTCAATCTTAGAACGTAGCTTTCGACTGTACGCGTGCGTCCCCCGACTTCGTACTTGCTGTCGCCAATAAATAAAAGAAAAATAAAGGCTAGTTTGGTAAAGTTTTGAAATAAAGTAAATTAAATATATTTTATTTAGCATAAAATTAAATATTGGATTGATAAACGTGGGTCAAAAAATATAAAATTACATAAATAAAAAAAAAAATAATAATAATAATAATAATAATAAGAAAAATGTCAGGCTCCACATTTGTTATTGAACCGGTCTTGACGGTGAACCTATAATTGTTAATATAATTTAATATCTTTAATCAAAATTAAAAATGCAGTTATTAATGCTTCTGAAACATTTTTTTCACATTATTAAATATGTTACACATGTTGTTTTCAATTAAAGTCTAGTCTGCGACCTAATTATTAAAATAAGAGAAATTTCATGAGCGGCCTAACTTGGGAAATTCTAGCTACGCCCTTTTCATCGAAAAATCTCTTTACCGCCATCTGCCTCATGAGTTGTTGGTAATGATTTTCACGTGACAGAATACCATGTCCAACGACCGCACTTCGACAATTTTAAGGCCAAAAACCAAGAAAACTTCAAAAGGGTACGTCTCTCTTAAATAAAGAACGTTATGGGGGATGGGGAATCTTCAACCCCGGACACAAACACGTTTGGATCAAATTACACTCAACCTTCCCGCTTTCAGCCTACCCAAATGGAATTTAATATTCGTATCCATCTACCTACACCAAAAGATACTTTCACCCAATCCTTATTTTATAAGTTAGGGATGGAAAAAAAAAAAAAAAAAAATTGGTTTACTTGCTTTGGAATATCAAAATGTTTTGAGAGTTTAATGGAGTGAGTATACATTAATTACAGATTTTGTTTTGGGATATATTCTAGAAAAGAATATATATATAAAATAAATAAATAAATAAAGTGGTTGTATTCAAATTTCCCTTGGTGGTATTCACATTTCCCACATTTCTGGTTTGAATCTCATGATAAACATATTAATCGAAGCGTAAAAACAAGTCATAATGAAAGTGATGCTCCATCCACAGACAAAAAGGAAAATTCACGTGAATACAGGGGCTCCGCTTATATTTATTGCACGGCATGGAGTCCATGGACACAACGACCCACCGAATCAAATTTAGGGTATGGATTAAATCATACGGAATTCAATCAATAGTAAACATGTGACACAAACTATATATATATATATTATATATAACTTGATAAATAATAAACGAATGGCTTCAACTCCACATGGATGACCCACGGGAAAAGTCCAAGAGGAAGGAGGCAGACTAGACATAGACATACAAAGTACGAACACGGAACACCCATATTACTAAAAACGTGAACCACCTCCGCGGTCCCTACGCTACCGAGCTATTCTATTGGTACCCTCCCCATCTGTCTGAACAGGAGGAAAAAAAGCTTTACTAGAATAAAAGCTAAAATCCTTCCAACGACAAAAGCATTTTACAACTACTTGTGTTATAGCCATCTTCTGTCACGGCCGAAAACGCGTATTAGGTGTAACAAGCATACGGCGAAACTGAAGTCAACCTGCACAAATATCAAATCCACGTGTCATTCATTTAATGTGGAACACCCTGTTATGCAATTTCTAATAAAAATTTTAAAAAAAAAAGACATATATAACTTTGACGTGCATAGAAAATGTCTTTTAGTCATGGTCATCTCTGGTCGGCATCGGCAATGGCATGGCAACCCCGCCCTCCCCCCCCCCCCAGTCAACAACCGCGTGCATAATTTATTGATCGAGATTTGCACCAGTTTTGAGCTTGCATCAATTAGACCTTTCGCCGATTGTACAAGGGACTTTAGTCATGGTCATCTCTGGTCGGCATCGGCAATGGCATAACCCCCCGCCCCCCCAGTCAACAACCGCGTGCATAATTTATTGATCGAGATTTGCATTAGTTTTGAGCTTGCATCAATTAGACCTTTCGCCGATTGTACAAGGGACAAATAATTGCAGGGGATCTCCAATTATAGAGATCTATAATAATAGTCCATGTGATGTGAATCCTTTATTTAAGAATAAAAAAGATGTTCTTTATTGTTTGTTACGTACAAATAAGGCTGTATAAATTTAGAAATTGTGGGAGTAAAAAAAAATAAAATTAGGAAACTGTAAACTAAGTTAATCTAATATTATAAGGCTTCTATAATCTTTTTAGAAATGTCTAAAATGAATGACTTTTAAAATTACTATTAAATTTGAGATATTTAATTTTAATCTATCGATAATTTAAAAATACATCATATTTAGGATGACTTCGATAACTCTAAGAAACTTTATAACATTACTCAAGATAATCCAAATGAAAGAGGGGGAGAGATATAGCCCCCAACTACCAAGAGATTTGAGTAAATGTTGGTACTATCATCATATCCCTTCAGATGGAAGATATGGAAAACTCAATCATGACTTCAAATCCTGTTCCCTCTTCTTCTCATTAAAATAACTGATAGTTCCTCTAAATGTATCTAAAAATCACCTTATCCTTTAATTTCAGTCGTATAATTTTTTTCTCTCAAAAAAAAAATAATAATAATAAAATAATCCTTGAAATATTCTCACAATATTCATTTAAAGTTTATTACATTAACAAGTTTGTAAATGTTTTATTAGTTTTAATGACAAATAATTATGTCTCTGGAAAATAATCAAATATACATATGAAAGATTAATTATTTTAATATCTAGGGACAAAAATTGGAATCTCCTCTATATTTCAGGAACAAAAGCACAATTTTAAATAGAACAGGATATTAGTAATATGATCCAAACATGGGTTTTACCTCTCTTTGCGCTTCTCTAAGAATCTTTGCAACGACTTTCTTCGTGCAATTGGGAGATCTGCAATAGTCACCAATAATTCCCTCATTTAGAATACAAGTATTTACTATATAATTTAGCATTCTGTACAATGATTTTGAAACCCTGCCTACCCATTCAATGTGCGCCACAAAATACCCTATTATCATTTCTACCACTATTGCCCGAAAAGAAGTTGCTTCAATATTACAAAGTTTAAACTTCCAACAGAAGTGAAAATTTAACTGTCACTAACCTCCGTTCAGTGTATCGAGCAGCTGTTGTTGGTCGCTCGAAGGAGCTGCAAGATTCATCGAATCGAAAGTTCTTTCCAGGGCAAGCTTCAAAATGTTCTCCGCCTGCACAAGTAAAATCGTCCCCGATTACACCCAAAAAAACAAGAACAAGGACAAAAACAACGATAACCTCGGGAAAAAAGAAAGAAAGAAAAAATGTTAAAATTAAGCAAACCCTGTCTCGAGGCGCTTCGAAAACCGAGACGGTCCCGTTGTAAAATATCGTTAAAGGTGCCGTTTCTGAAAGGTTCTCAGAGCTAGGCCTGGAATTGAATTTTTGTTTCAATGTAACTTTTCCATGGTTCCAGAAAAAGAAAGAGAGAGAGAGAGAGAGAGAGGAAAACAAGAAAATAGATGTGAAATTATCGAGTACCTGAGTGTAGGAGGAGTAAAGACAGGTAAAGCGGGACTGGAAGGCCTCGAAACCGAAACCTTTGAAGGAATCGGGTTGCCGCTTTCGCAGCTGTGGTTCACAGAACCGGAGGAAATCACGGATTTGAGAACTTCAGTGTTGATCTTGGAAATGGGGCTCTGCATACCTGCAAAAGAAAACGCAGCCTTCAACACCTACGCATATATAGCATAACACATGACATGGAGAGGCAAAGAAAGAAATTTTGAATCAAACCGACCTCGATAGCTTCTCTGGCGATCAAGAAACTTCTGGAACTGAGATTTGGAAGAACTCTCTTTCTCCATTCCGAAGAAATCGAGCTCAACGGTTGCCCTCGACATATTCTTCGTGTTTTTTTTTAGAGCTGAATGAGTTTGGATTTGGGTTTGGGATGAGGATGAGGAGTAGGAGGAACGTGATATTTTAAAGGAATGAGAGCGTTATAAAAGGGCGTAAATGATAGTCACGAGGTTCATGCGATTTGAAAAGAAATGACAGAGCGACAGACGGAGGGAGGGAAGCGCCTAAAGCTCTAAATGGCACACGTCTTCCACGAGGTGTCATACACAAAAAGAAACAAGGGTCCAACTTATTTATATTAATACAACTAAGTTTTGCAATATAATTTTCCACCTTCAGTCTCTGCCTCCGGTTTGACTCCTGTATGTATTCTTGGCCTAAATTTGTTGAATATTTCTTAGACAGATATTTGGAGCTATGGTCTAAATTTACTTGTTTGACATGTTTGCCCCTAATTTTGCTATTATTTTTTTAAAATAAATCGTTAAATCAGTTCTTCGAATTTGACCCTTTCACCTCTTTAAATTTTAATAAGTTATATATACCACTCTATATGATTCCTTGTCTCATAAATAACTTCAACCAGTTTTTATAAGATAATTGTGAAATTACATATTCACCACCTTCTATAAACTAGTCATTTTCTATCCTCATTGCCCAAATTCGAAGGTAATTGAGCCATCTCCAAAAATTAAATAGTGGTTGACCACCTTAGTTTTACCTTTTCTATTATTATTTTTTAAATGAATGTATAATTTTTTTAATAATGTCATAAACAAAAAAAAAGAGTTAAAATTTGTATGAAATGAATCATTTAAGTCTCAAATAACTAATCGTCAATTAGTCAGAGCCCATTAAAATGGGACCTAGATCCTCTCTATTTCAAAGAAAATGGAGAAGAGCCTGTCGTCGTAAAAACAATGATAAAATGGTCATTCTCCATTTTCTTGAATTTTTGTTTTTACTATTTTACCCTCTTATGCTTCTTCTTTAGAATGGTATAACAAATTTTCTTTTTGTGTAAATATCTCCGGTAGGCAGTGCTGTTTCCTGGTCTTGCTAGCGGACGCTACATGTAATTTCCCGGAAAGGACAAGCTTTTTCTAGATGCTGTGTAAGTTCCAATGTGTTTTGTCCAACTTCTTTATTGGCTTTTTGAATGGGTCTCATGCTTTTACTAGTTCTCTACTTATTTTTTCTCCTTGTTCTTTTTTCTTTTGGCACTATTGTTGAAATATGAATCACATTTCTATAGAGACCGAAAGTTATTCCTTTATTATCAATTGCTTGAAGAAGTTGATTTGGCATCAAGTTTTCAATATTTTTAGGTTTGGAAATGGACAGCAAGCTTCTGAACTCATTAACTAAAAAAATTCTCAAATGTAGAATCCCAAAATTCAAGTACGACGATTAATACGGTTGTCCTCATTTTTTTGGGCACATGTGCTGGCGGTAAAGAATAGACCAATTGAATAGTATCCCCTATTTTAAGATTTGAATTAAATTTTACATTATCTAAAGGTGCATATAGAATCATAGTGTTTTAATTTTCAAATGACATAACAGTATAAATATTTATTAAAAAAAATAATTATTACTCTCCATATAGAGGAAAATGAGCTAATATTAGCCTTGTATTGTTATGCATACACTTGCATCTGCTTGAATTTGAAAATATCAACTTATAAAATATTGGAATCAGGTCATTATTCATTAACTCTAACTAAAAATTATGGTGGAATTATTTTTATACCTTAAGGATATCTAATTGAACCAATTAGATGACTACACCACAGAAAAACATAATGGATTATAAAGAACTCATTTGGTTATATCATTGAGTATTTAAAAATAAAATTGCTTATTTTAGGCTTTGAACTATCATTGAATTTATTAGGTGTATATATATATATATCAGAAATAGTATTAAAATTTACCTCTGAAACCCCCTTCACCCTCCTAAAACATCTTAGCCAATAGCCACTATATGTTGAACAGGTCAAATATTAAAAAAAAATCAACTAATATTCTACACTTCTTTTGTGTGTGAGCCACAACATCAGTTTTTCTTTGTCATTTTCTTGCTCAATCTTGCCATTGATGCTAGTTTTATTTGTTTTGTTGTGTTATCTTAACCTTTGAGCTGAGGATGAATAGTTTTGGTGTAAGAGATTTGTCTCATGGCCGGGTTAATAAAGCTTGTTTCTTTAAAAATAAGACCTACGGTATTCAGATTTAGTCCCCATAACAAATCTACCCCTCAAATAGTGGCGGAGCCAATGGGGGTTGAAGGAGGGCATATCCTCCTTCAACCCCTAAAATTCTTCCTACCTAGATATAATTTTTTCTTATGCCCCCTATCAATAACAGGTATGCCCTCATCTTGGCAATTCTTGAGAAAAAATAGCCATGATTATGCCCTAATACTAGCTATGAAATCAAAGGATTTCAAAGAAATAAAAGGATTTTAGAAAAATGCAGAGAAATGAAAAGTTGAAGAAGATAAACAATTTCACAAAACTACATGCACCGTTTTATTAACATAAAATTTTATGTGATTTCGTCTAGTCTTCACGTGTACAGTTTAAATAGTAAATAATTAGTATAATATAATTAATAATACAAGCAGACAAGTTAAAGCATGAAAGACAAAAGAAAAGAGAAAAAAAATAAATAAACGAAGTGGGATACAGGCATCAAGCATGCAACCATGTCCAGCCTTTTGTTGGACTTGCTGCACTTACAAATCCAAAAAGTAGAAAAATAATCAATTTTTTATATTTAATTATTTTTTAATATTTTTAATTAATTTTTTTTATTCATTAAAAAAAATGCCCCCTCAACACCAATTTTCTAACTCCACCACTGCTCTCAAATGAAGTATGCACATGGGTTGGACCGGAGGAGCTAAATACATTTTTTATTGTTAGATTTTTAGTGTATATACGATATTGTACTTTTCATAACTTTTTGCTATGTTTTTCTGTAAGAGTTTTATGCTCAGATCTCTTATTATGGAATGAAGATGAAAGAATTCTCTAAAAAAATATATAATAATAAAAAAGAAAAAGACGACAACAATATTACAATTGAAAAGTTTTTAACTCTCAACTTATTATTAACCAATAGACCATATATTACTTGATCAGATTTATGCCCAAATTTGTATCCCTTCCTTAACTCGTCATATATTCAAAATTAAATAGATATGTAAAAAGTTTATATCCATTTTTTAAATGAATCTAACGTTGAAAACAAACATGAAGCAACTCTTCTCTCAAGGGCCCGCCCATTGTCTATTTTGAAATAAGATTCACGTGCAATTTAGACAATCCCATCATCAGTTCTCTCTAAAGCAAGTTGATGGAGGTTAGGCCCCATTTGCCCAAATTGTTGGTTCGGCAGGTTGTTGGAAAACCGGGGGCAACAAGATGTTTTTTGCGGTTGGCACTTGGCAGTGTATATTGCCCAAGTCAAGTGTGCGCATTGCGCCACTGACCCACGATAGCGGGTAACGTAGACGCAAACAAAAAAGAAGCTCAATAACCACGTGACTCAAACCCCTTCAGTCACGTGTGTAGACTTCCCTAGGACACTACCCAAAGGTCCCATTCCATTTTGAAAGTTTTGATAGCGTGACAGCAAAAGTCAGGCGCCCACCGTCGGGTCACAAGCTCCAGATTCCCCAGAAAAGCAACACTTGGCACAGTCTCACAGGAGCATTGATAATTGACCAACCCCCCCCCCCCCCTTTTTTTTTTAATAATTTTTTTACTTTTCTTCCAAAGGCCGACTTCAAAATGTTCTAGCATCAAAACCACGTGACCAGATTCAAGTTAGTGATGTCCACCTAATCCGATGAAGTGGGCCCTCCATTATTACTTTTTCCCACCGCTTCACGCAACAACTGGCTACGGCTACTGGTATACGGGCCATCTGTCCTTAGCACAATGCGATAAAGTAAAAACATAGGCAACTTTAACGTGTTTCGTGGGATGGGAATCTGAAATTGTGCCGTTTATATCATCAGTATGGTTGAATATTTGTAAAATTAAAATATAAAATATAGTATTATTTAAATATTAATAGTAGATTTTAATAAAAACATGAAAAAAAATATGCACACCCCATATATTTGGGTCAGTTTTAATTTTTTTTTAAACCTGCTGAAATGGGTGGAAAATGGGTTATGTTTTGATTCCAACCCAATGTGGTATCTTTATTAAACAACTTACGAGAGTTGTGTCCTATTATCTACTTATGATTTATAAATTTAATCTATTTAATTAAATAAGACAAATTTTAGTTGTGTTGTATAATAATATTATAACTTGACATCACATGAATCTGTTCATGAACATAAATTATAATGAAACATGTTACATATCATTATTTCAACTTCTTCTTTTTTTTTTGGCAAAGGACAATTTTTTTTCCAAATAAGTTTGGATTGATTTTTTTTTTTCGACCTAACTTTAGAGTTGCCATGTGTTCTCAAAACATGTTTTTTTTTTTTTAAGAAAAAATACTAACAGAAGAATAAGCCATTTAAGTATAAATTTTTCCATATAATAATTATTTTATTTTATTTCTTTAACTTCCATCACTCTCTCAACGTGTTTGCCTCTCACTCACGTTTTCAAGTGTTTGATCCATTCTTCTTATTCCTCATGGACTGCCTGTGGAAGAGATTTACGATTCAACTTCTCTGGATCCATGATGTGATTTTTGGGCAAGTTTGTATGATAGAATCAAAACAGATCAAATAGACCTACAAATTATAACCCAGCACCATAAACCACAAGATGACATTTTCATTTGTTTTTATTTTTCCCCCAGATTTCCCGGCAGCTAAACAAATACCCAAATTTGGCATGCACAAAGTTCATCTCCTTTGGAGAAATTTAAAGTAGTGAAACACATTAAAAAATCAGATCATATTATTCCAAGCAAAATTTCACTGATCAGAGCAAGCCCAATTCCTTCTCATTTCACATAAAAATTCCTTTTACGGGTGTTACCATCAAAAGTACTAATTCGCTGCTATAACTCAAATGGATATAATCGCACCTTTATAAAATAATTTAGATTAAAATTTATTAGAAAAGAAAATAACACTTCCAGAATTTAAAATTAATCATGCACCACAAGTTTCGTAATTTTTACTGTATCTTAAATTTTGACACATGCATTACGGAAGGCTCCATCTTCCTCCAAGAAAATTTTGAAAAAGATGCCAAGACACAATGTCTCGCATCACATATCCATTCCTTTCATACTTTTCCCGCTTTACCTCATTTTCCTTTTCCTGACCGAAATAATCATTACATCCCCAAAAATCATACACAAAAACCCTTTCAATTATATTCTGCTTACTCAATTTCAAGTCTTTTGCAATTTCCAAAATTTTATCAAACAACTGTACACTATTCAGGCATTCACACAGGTAGAGATCTCAAAAAAATTATCTTCAATCCTAGATCCCCTTCAATGTTCACAAACTCCGGATTGATGCTATATGTCAAGACCTTTCCCTTCCATGGGCTTGCACAAAGTTCAAATTTCATCAATGCAAATGCAAGAGAATCTTGCTCTACAATCATATGTAGAACGAAAGAGGTTAACATATACGACCGAAATGCAATTTAAAAAATTTGCCTTTTCAAAGTAGGCATTTATCATTTTTTTCCATTGGAGCTCAACTTCATCAACACTTGCATAGCCAAAAAGGTTTAGTATCTCATAAGGGAACAATTCTTTGGTAATGGTTTTTGACATTGTACGGCACCTCACTTAAAATTTTGCTACCCCATACAAATATAATTCCAAAGCCCCATCCCATGTGACTCAACAATGTCACAAGAGCGCCAAAATTAATAAAACAATAATTTAAAAAGTCAGATTAATAATTCTATAACTAATGACAGGTAAATTTATAACTAATTTGATAAGGGGCAATAAACCAACCCTTCAACCCATTCGCTCACAATTTTCTTTTTGTGGTTACGCCCTTTGCTCACAACTGCTTTCCCATCCTTTTCTTTAGGCACCAGCTCAAATTTCTCTATATTAGCCGAGTTTTTGGTTGAAGTCGGCTTAAAATGAACTTTTGTCACGGCCACGTCTTCAATGAGGATTTGTCGACGACCTTTTGGTACTTTAATTTCCCAAATCCTTTCTTCGTCCACTTCCAATGTCTCGGCAATCCTCGACATATGATCCGCTGCTTTATTCTCTTCTTGTAGCACACCCTTACCACTCATTCTTAAATTTTTGTACCTCAGCGGCTGGGGGTGGCCGCTGGCCAAACCACCTTATAGGGGGTGGCCAGAGGCCGTGTGGGTGGTTGAAGCCTCCCCTTATGGGGTGGTTTGGCCACCCCTGATTTTTTTTTTAAAAAAAAAAAAAAATTAAAGGCGGTGTTTTTAAAATTAAATTTAAAATAATAATATTTTAATGGGTCAAAATAGTGCATTTTGAGTCTTTTGACCCACACTAACTGCAGTTAACAAAATTGGACAAGAAAATTTTATTGTAAGTTCGACGTACCCAATGAGTAATTTGTCAAAAAAAAAAAACTTAAGGATTTAAAAATTTTGGACTTCTGACCCAAGCTTCTCTGATATAAATTCCCTTAATTTAATATTACATTTATTCATGTCAAGAAAGTGCTGAATAAAAAGAAGTATTCCTAATAATTTCCAGAAAAGCAAAAAAGTTGGCATCTAATATTCTAATCATCATATATATATAAAAGTAGAGTTTTGACGTAGAAAGTGTTTATAATTGTGACATGTGTCCATTTTTTTTAATATTTGAACCCTTTTTTTTTTCTTAACCTATCATCTTCTCCCTCCATTTTCACTAAAATATGTCTTAAATCTCTTTCTTTCTCCCATTTTTTTGTGCTTAACTCTACCTCCCAACCAGTTTTTTTTTTTTTTTCTCAGCTCTATCTCTCATGAGTCATGACCTATCAACTTTTATTTCTATCTCTACTAAAATATATCTTAAATTTCTCTCTTCCATAATTTATGTTTCAACCGGTTTTCCCCATAAAAAAACGCAAGTCTCTCCCTCTCTACTTAAAATCCATTTCTCTTTCTCCCATAAATTTCCAATTTTATTAAGTTTTGGGCATATTAGTTACTTAAGTGAATCAGTTGGTCTATCCTAGGCTCCTAACTATGCTACCACTGTGATATTAATATGACTAAACATTTGGTTCAAATAGTTAGCAGACAAGAACCATTTTTTAGCATCGATATTGAGATAAGGGGAATCTTTAACTATTTCTACGTATAATTTCATGGCATGATTTTACTATAATTGCTCTTTATTGCTTTACGTACAATACTTATTCCTATTCTTACATCAAATTAGAATTGTTACATGAAATGTAGTTTCCATGCTTTTTATTGTTTTATGTAAAATGCTTTTGTTTTTGTTTTGTTTTGTTTTTTAAATGTCTACAGATGAAGATGAGAGATTTGAACTAAGAATTTATAAAAAGTTCGATAATATCTCTTTTGAGAATGTAAAATGCTTTTTGTTATTCCTACATCAAATTCAAATTGTGTTACATGGAATGTTCCTATAAGAAGGTTTTAAATTCATAACCACTCTAAGACCCTTGCAACTCCTAATGACAAAACAAAAACAAAACAAAAACAAACCCCTAGATCGATGTCATGACCAACCCAAACCAGCCATTGAACCAACTTCACTTCTGTCTCTAGTTGTAACATTTAACATTTCCCTTTATTCCTTTCATTCAAAAAATTCCTTGAAATATTACTCCAAGCAGAATTTCATTGAACAGAGCAAGCCCAATTCCTTCTCATTTCACATAAAATTTCCTTCTAGGCGTGTTACTACTAAATCACACTTGGCGTGAGACAAATTAAGCAAAATTAGACATAAAATAGACTCATAAATGGTTTTTTTTTTTAAAAAAAAATAATAATAAATCGCTATTTCGTTCAATATTTGACATACTCCACATTAAAGAAATCTTCCGTTACACATGATGAGTCAACCAAACCATTAAAAGTACTAATAACTCATACGAATATAATCGCACCTTTATGAATATAATTTAGATTAAAATTTATTAGAAAGAAAATAACACAACTTCCAAAAACCTAAAAATTAGTCATGCACCACAAGTTTCAAGTAATCTTCGCTACATATCTTAGATTCCAACACAGTCATTACGTTGATGGCCCCATCTCCCTCTAAGAAAATTTTGAAACTTGCTTCTGATTTTCTCGAAAGACCCCAATTCACAATTTCTGGCATCGCATATCCATTCCTTTCATACTTTTCACGCATTACCTCTGGTTCCTTTTCACAATGATAATGTTTACAAAGTCCCAAAAAATCATACACAAAAACCCTTTCAATCATATTCTCCTTACTCAATTTCAAGTCTTTTGCAGTTTCCAAAATTTTATCAATCAGTTGTAGGCTCTCCGGATGTTCACACACAGGTAGAGATCTCAAAAAATTTATCTTTGATCCAAGATCATCTCCTTCAATGTTCACAAACTCAGGATTGATGCTATATGTCAAGACCTTTCCCTTCCATGGGCTTGCACAAAGTTCAGATGTCATCAATGCAAATGCAAGAGAGAATCTTGCTCTACAATCATATGTAGATCGAAAGAGGTTAACATCTACGACTGAAATGCAATTTAAAAATTTTCCCTTTTCAGAGTAGGCATTTATCATTTTTTTCCATTGGAGCTCAACTTCATCAACACTAACGTAGCCAAAAAGGTTTAATATCTCATAAGGGAACAATTCTTTGGTAATGGTTTTTGACATTGTACGACACTCCACTTTTTGGAGGTACTGCAAAAACCTTTCACGATCATGTTTATAGAACAATCTCTTGTAAGTTTCCATGGCAGTAGGTGTGATTCGATCATATTGTAGCTTATCCCATTTATTGGCACACATGTAAATTTCCGGTAACTTTAAAGCTCTGGGACTAAATATTCTTTCCGTAAACGATCTCGAACTCTGTAAACATAGTAAGACTCATCGACACATCTATATTCTGGACACGAATCATACTGAAAGAGCCTTCTGGCAACACTCTCACAAATTAATGTTGAACGATCATAAGAAGAATCAAGAGAAGGGCACCACTTGGATGCCAAACTGATTTTTGTTATCTGCCCAGAAATCAAATACTCAAGATCGGCCTTAAGTAGCTCAGCAAAGAGACTAGAAATCTGATCGTGTAAGAAACGGTATTTTGAATCATAGTTGTACCTCTCAATGGCCTTCCTTGCCATCATAACTCTTTTCCTATTTCTCAAATGCAGCACCTTCCTTTTCAGCATTACTTTATAACTCATTCTCTTCTCCATCCGTCTCTTTTGTAGCTTTCTCCTCCTCTTCTGCATTACTTTTGACTTCAATCTCTTCTCCATCAAAACATTGTGTTGTTTTCTTCTAGACTTCGTTGTCTTCACCATCATTCTCTGTTGTCTCCGTCTCCTAACTCTCTTTCTCTCCATAATTTGGTTGTACTGAACTTTTGGGCCATTAACAATACGGTAGAGAATTTCCAACAAGTCTTTCAAACACCCAAATTCGGCAAATGCCTTGACATTGTATGCTAACGTTTTGGAGTGGTACCCGTGAAGCCATAGAGCTACTCTATAGAAACGCTCTCGGGTGAGTTTTCTATGACGACTGGATCTCCTATATGCGCAAATGAGTCTGAGGGTGGTTTGTGGACAGTGATGCCAAGACATCTCCAAATTCCTTTGCAGACACATTGGCCAGACCCATTCTCCTCCAAGGTTGCAAGCCAAGTGTCTGTGGACTTCTTTTGTGATTGTGCGATACCATTCAGGGGTTTTATCTCGGATAGGATCTTTGGTGTAATCTGGATATGAATTCAGAGTAAATGCAGAACGAAGGACTTCTGGAGGCCCAAGTAGCCGAAATGGAGTTGGAGAAGTAACACACCGCCTGATTGATGGCTCACTAGAAATATATCTTATACCAGTCCACCTACCAATGGTAGCTTCAGTCCTTTTAATGGACATGCGAACGAGTTGAAAAGCACAGTGACGCATATTACAAGGTGATGTAAGTTTAAATGACAGAATTGGATATAAAACGTACCCTCTATGTTCAAATGAAAAGCTTTGGAGAGAAAGATATGATTCGCCTGCGCCAAAAGATACCAGATATCAGAGGATGATTATAACCAAACCAAAAGCTGACAGCAACATCTATGTTCATAATCACTTGAATAGCCACACAAACAACACAACTACAAAGAGAATCTCTGAGACAGAATAATGAATCAAATCCCTTTCCGGCTAGCACAACATGGGGATGGATTCAAGTCAATTAGCTAAACAATAGAGGGACAAAGAGAACCCGGCTTGCACAACTTACGTAATTGGTTGAGGATCGACACATATTGCAACTAGAAAATCAAATACCATCAAAGCAATTTACGCACATAAATCAGAATGAAGGGAAGATACCATATAACTGGTGACCAATTTCAATTTTTTTTACTCCCCTATGAAACTTTTATTTATTTTTTACTTTTGCAATAAACTTGTAGCACATCTTCAAAACAACAGCAAACTGACCAATGAGGAGTTGTATGAAGACAAGAAGTTTTGACATACCAATTAACACAAACTGACGCTGCAACCGTTGGAGTGAGGCTCTACAGTGGAAAGAAAAATAGGACAGTTCGGAGAGAGATCTCTGCACGGCTGCTGGACAGAGGTTGAGGCTAAAAGGAGGAGGAGAGGCACGCGATTAGGTTAATAAAAGTAAGGGTGATCATCGGTCGGGGAAGTCGGTTGCGGTATACATTTTTTTATCTCCGCCGCCCGCGTGCCGAACCGACAAAGTCGGAAATGTCGGATAATTAACCGACTTTTAGGTCGGTAATAATCGGTTTGGGCTGGGCCTGGTTTTTTGTATTGAGCCTACTGGACATGTCCATTTTCCTGCATCAAGAAAATCAGGGCTCAACATCAAGAAATTCAACAAATTTCGCTGCATTTTTTTTCTCAGGAATCAAACAGAACACATCAAGTGGTAAAATATCAAGACCTAAATTATCAAAATCAATAGTTACAACCAATTTTTTGGGTATCAAAGTCGTAAAATTACACTGTAGGGGTAACTAGGGTTGGTTGACAAAATCAAGCAACAAGCTACCCTCAGGTTACAAGTAAAACACATTTCAACAACCCACAAAAATGGCAGAGACTAGAGAGAGAGAAAGGGAGAAAGAGATACCCGATGAGATCAGGGTCTTTGATGAGACAGAGAGCGCTCCAGAGAGGGTCGTTGGTGAGCGGGAGCGGCGTAGAGTGAGGCTGACGGAGATGGAGGCGTGACTCGTGACGGAGATGGTGGCGTGACTTGGGAGAGGGAGGCGTGAGAGTTTGAGAGAAATGAGCGAGATGGAGGCGTGAGAGAAAACTGAAGGAGAAAGTGTGAGACATTTTGGGTTATTAGGTTTAGGGTGAGAAAGAGAGAAATATATAGAGCTGCAAAACGATGTAGTTTTGCTTTCAATTCTTTTTTTTTTTTTTTTTACTTTCCTTTAAAGAAAAACGAGCTTGGAACCCGTGCAATGCACGGGTTTGTTTCTAAAAATGATAGAAGAAAAAAAAGGGATAAAATTCACTTAATCCGCTTAAATTACCATTCCCATGACAATTGTCACAGTTGATAGTTTGTGGGGTAGATTATCATTAGAGTGGTAATTTGAGGAAGTTAAGTAAACTTTCTCCAAGAAATAAAAAAATAATAATTAGTAGATGCATAAATGAAGAAAGAAAAAAGAAAGTTTCAAGTAGGAAGCAAAATAAATAAATTAATTAATTAAAAAGGTGTTCTATAAAGCTGTAAAAAAAAAAAAAGCATTAAGTGACCATTTACAACACAAATACTCAAGTTTTATTTTTCTAATTAATAAAAGGAAAAATGCTCAAATTGTATTATATCTGAAAATATAACCTATTGAAACTTTCAAAGAAAGAGATTGTGAAAACCAATTACGCTAATTGACTTAACGCTTGAATACCAACTGTTATAATATCTACAATTTTTACCAAATATAAAAGAATTTATATATTTTAAAAAAATAAAAATAAAAAATAAAACAGAATCACATATTGAAACTAATAATCAAAATTAAAGGTGTGTATAAAACTGTTATAATACAACACTAACAAAAATATCATGATTTGATTTTGTCCATGCCCTCATCTTTGGCTTTCCAAAATAATTTTATTTAAGATACTTAATTTCAAAGAGAGAAAACTTTATTCCTAAATCATGCATTATCATTCTATACTCTAAAAAATTTAGCATTTTTATTTTAACTTCTTCTTGAAAAATACTAATAATTTCAATTAAAATTAAAATTCCTTTCTCTCTACCACACTTTTTTCTTATGCAAAAAATATGTACTTTAAAAAAGCGTCTAGTTTGTGGTTATAGGGTATGAATATGTAGAGACATATGTTATCAAACAAAATGGAAAGTAGACCTTAAATTTAAAATTTAGACAATTATAGATTTTTGGAATACATTTAAGCACATTATAAAAGGCCATAATTTTGAACCCCATTGAATTGAAAGACAAAAAAGCGCTGATGAAATCCATTTAATTTGTTATTTTTCAATATACCATAATTTTGTGGACACCTTTATAGGAAAACAAAAGCAATTCAATAATTAATGTTGAGATAATGGAGAACACCATGTAGAAACTACAAAAAAAAAAAAATCCCAAATGAGTATTCTAAAAAGCAATTGTAAAACGTTTTGGGTTTGAGAATTGAGCCATTTTTTAATTTGGGGTTTGCAGGAAAATTTTTGAATGTGTTTTCAAATAGACTCATAAAAATAATCAAAGCAAATCGAAACAAATAATGCTTAAGGATAGTGTTAACATAAATAATAACATTAATGAACAATGGCAATTTGTAAACATAATAAAACAATTGAAATTTAAACAATCTGCCATTGACTAAATCATAATAAACTTAAATAAATGCACACAATTTAAATGGCAGCTTATAAACATAAAAAACACAATTTAAACTTTTTTTTTTTTTTTTTTTTTTTCATTTGTAGAATAAACTCCATTTATCATAGGTTGTTCAAAAGCTTTACTACAACCACAAATGGCATCCATGATTTTCATGAAATCAACGTGGCAATGTGCATGCTTGCACTAAAAATTATACTACTCAGATTTAACATACATCGAGACAGAGAAACGACATATAGTTTTAGATGTTGAGAAATAGAGACAGAACACGAAACTTATTTTAAAATAATTCTAAAACACATTAAACTTACTTGGTGTACAGGCAATGGAGTTTTAGAGGATCAATGTTGCTTTGTTTGCGATTCAGTTTGACAAATCTAAAGGTAGATTCGAAGAAGGGAATAATAATCAAGTATAGTTCAAGCAGCGTTTAGAAATGGGTGTATATAGTTTGCAGTTTTTTATGGTGGTTGAGTGCTAAAGACAGAGCAATTTGATAAAAAGGGTGAAAGATATGAAGGAAACTGATGAAGCGATGTGATTCACCGTTTCATTTAAAAGTTAAAACTCCCCTATTATATTAAAGATAAATGATAAAAATCATTCTTTCGATTATCTTTTAACCATCTCCGTATAGTGAATTAGTAAATCTATCATTGAATTTTTATGGGATCCACATGATTCTACAAATCCAATAATAATTTTTTTTAATAAAAAATTAAAATTTTCATTTAAAAAAATCGTTTTTTTTTTTAAAAAATTCCTTCAAAAAATAAAAAATTTAAAGAATCGTTTTTTTGTTTAATTAAAATTTTCGTTTTAAATTTAAGTATGTGCATAATTTGATTACAGTTAAAAAAAGAAGAATCAAAATAATAAAAGAAAAGAAAAACTCCTGTTATTATAACTCATAACAAACTAACTAACCCACTAACAACACAATCTATAATGAACTCAACAATTGTAGGGATAGAAGGGCTGAATTTTAGACCCAACACTCCCAAAAATTCCTTAGAAAAATTTAGCCTTTTTTCACACAAACATGACAAAATAATAATGAAATGGGCTATTTATTTTATTATGTCACGATCTTGGCTTGAAAATTTTCAAAGCGATCCAAACAATAAAAAGTGAGACTAAAGATATTATATCTTAAAACATTTATTACTTATAATTCAAAATTTGGCCTTCAAACCCAATGTAGAAAAAGCAGATGTAGAAATAACTTATAAAAAAGAAATTGGGAAATAACTCCACTTAATCATATCCATTTTTTAATATGGGGTTTGTAGGGGAATTTTTGAACTATAACCAATGAAATGTGTTTTCAAATAGACTCATCAAAAATGATAACAGCAAATCGAACAATAATAGTAAATGACAATGTTAACATAAACAATAATGTTAAACAATGGTAATTTGTAAACATATAAAAACAATTGAAATTTTAACGATGGGAATTTTGTTTAAATAAACTTAAAAGGAATAGAATAAACTTACTATGTCCATGACTCAATTGTCCTAAATCTTCGTATTACTTTTTTTTTTTTTGAAATGAAATCTTCGTATTACTGATGGAGATATTGATTTATTTATATTTTAATATAATTTGTTATTCTAGACCTATGTTATATTCTAATATGACATACATTATGAAGAATTTTCCATTTATGAGTTTAACGAAATCTGTTTGAAATTATTTAATTAGGAGATTATTTTGAATAGATATAAAATATTCATAGTAAAAAGCAGAAATGAGGCAATGTGAATAAGAAATAAATAATATATATATATATATAATAAACGTTCAAGCAAATTTTGAACTAAATATAAGTAATTAAATGAAAACAGAATATTTTTATTAAAAATGAGAACAAAAAACTGGAAAATTTTCATTAACACAAATATAATTATTAAATACTTATTAAAATGATTTAATGATTTTTTAAATTGGAATTGGTTATGAATTAAATTCACCGCACATAGACAAAAAATTTCAAGCATTAAATAACAGAAAAACAAAAAAGAAAAGATAAACAAAAACAAAAAATAACAGAATGTTTTAATTAAGAATGAGAACAAAAGATCACAAAAGATTGTTTTGTGCAGATAAATGCATTAAATTGAGTTTTCCCACTACATCACAAAAGATTTAGGGTTAATACAATCACTATATTTACTTTTTGACATTTAAATTTTAACAAAAAGTAAAATAATAAAATAATGATGAGAAAAAATATTGACTTACTTGTCAGAGATTAACGACCTTAGAATTACACACAGAGAGAGGACAAATGGTGGTTTCAATGACGAATAGATGATAATCAAATTGTAATATTAAGTGGTTTGTCTTAAATGATTTACTGCTCATTGTGTTCAACCATTTCTTGTTTTGTTTTTTTAAATAGTTGAGGGTTGTTCTGGTTGAAAGTGGTTGGGAAGGGATATAAGACTTGTGTTGAACGCATGCACTGTTTCATTTAAATTTGGAATGCTCATTCGAATGCCACGTTTAATTATTTTTATTTGGCTCAAACGTTTAAAGTTCTTACATTTTTCAGGTGTCAAGTTGCGTAATCTTTCAGAGAAATGTCATGCCATGTGTCATAATATTAGACTCCCCAGTCAGATATGCCCATTTTTTGAATGCCATGCCATGTGTCAAGTTGTAACATCTATCAGATAAATTTACTGCTACGTGTCACAACAAACGAAAGCCAAAACCACCTCCACCACCACTGAATGCAGTCGACGGAAACCTCCATCGCCACCGCCGGAATCTACCAAAACCCATCGTCGGAAACTGCCTGGACCTATAGACAAAAGAAATATTTTTCCCCTTTCAACAGATCTCACCGGATCTGTTGAGAGCCCCTTCAACAGTTTTTTTTTTTTTTTTTTTTTTCTGAACATCAAACAAATTTCATTCATATATGAGTATGATCCTATTTGCAGAAGAAAAATTTTCTCAATTGAAATAGAATAGTGGTCGTGGGTGTGGTCATCACAGGGAAGGAAAGACTCATCGCAAGCAAGGACGTGGGTTTTTCCTTTTGATGGGTGTTTGAGAAATTATGTTCAAGTGTTTTTATCTCTTTTTGCCTTTGGTGCTTTTCTTGGATTAGGCTTCTGTGCGGTAGTGAAAAGTGAAAACTATCGCATAGAAGCAGTAGTTTCAAAACTCCACCATTTATATAAATTTTTTAAAGAAATATTTTGGCCTTTTATGGCGCGTATTGTTCACATGCCAAGCACGCGAGTGGGCCTGCATTTGAGTTGGGAACTTCATCCTTCCTTCACCGGGGTTTGGAAGTCAGATCTGGAGCGGTCTTTCATCATACGGGTCTAAAACGGGTTTTTCTCATTTTTCATCAAATTTTCACACTGAAACCATATTTTAAAGTATGATTTTGGTTCAGAATCATAAAATCTTTTGATTTATGGATTAAGAAACAAATTTGGAGAGGGAACAATTTTTAGACGTCTATGAAAAATAAAAAGAAAACAGAATGTTTTTATTAAAAATTATTCTAAGAACCAAGCAAAGAAACATGGTACAAAAATATAAATAATTCTTAACAACAGAGTAAATGGAATTTTGTAAGGCCTAATTGAAAAAAAAAAAAATGAAAACAAAATATTTGTATTAAAAATGAAAACAAAAGTTCGGGAAATTCTCATTAACACAAAAGAGCATCTTTGCATTCAGACTTTATATGAATATTCTAAGAACCAATTAAGCTAACGAACATAGTGCAAAAATTGAAAGTAGTTCTTAACAACAGGGTAAATGGAATTTCATAAGGCTTTGAAGGAAAATATATGATATATAAACATAATTAACACAATTTAATATAAATATTTAAAAAGAATATTTAGATCTTACTCGGAGTAAAATGGCAAACTGTTCAAACTTTTTGTCTTTGGGTAGACTTTGGGAAGAATTTATGTTTGTAACCGTTCAATATATTTTTTTTTTTAAAAGAAGAAAGTTGAGACTGGCTGATTGTGAGGGAAAGAATCTGAAAGATAGGAGTTTTGTTTTGAATGAAATGCAAAGTTTTATTTAATGCCATGTGTCACTTAAAATAAATATTTGTCAAATAGAAAAGGTGCCACGTGTCTTAATTTTAAGCCATCCTACTTAAAACTCCCCTATTATATATATACTAGCTTAGAGCCCGCGCTATGCGCCGGGTTATTATATATATATATAATTAAGTCAAAAAATCTTTAAAAGATTATAAACAACAAATTTTATTTTCTTCTCTTAATTAACAATTTAGCTACCAAAATTTACAAATATTCATAAGATCATTTTAATATCTGAACGGTTTTTATTATTTATTTATTTTCTTAATTCTACCTCCCATGACCTCTATCTCCACTTACATATGTCTTAAATTTCTCTTCTCTCTCCCACAATTTATTTCTTGGTTTTTTTTTCTCCCATAAAACAATATATATCTGTTTTTATTTATTTATTTTTTTGCTTAATTCTACCTCCCATGACCTATCAACCTCTCCATCTATCTCCACTTAAATATGTCTTAAATTTCTCTGCCTCTCTCTAGCATAAACCCACATATCCAATAAATTTAAAAATTCATAAATTTTATTTCTTATAAATTGAAACATGTTAAATATTTGTTTCCACGCATATATGTAATTTAAAATGAAATATAAAGGAAAAAAATTCAAAACAAAAACCTAGATTAATCAATTATAGAAAATGATTGATTACATTATATTCCAACAATGATACCACTTCTCCTCCACCACACAATCCATTGTGGTCAACTTTTGTCTTTCAAGAGTTGAAGCTTTCTCTTCATAAACAAAATTTTTGAGAAATTTTATCATTAAACTGGCAAAAATAAAGAAATATTTTAAAATATATGAGTATGTTGATATCTTATTACAGTTACGTTTACTAATTTTGTAAAAAAAAAGAATGCTAGTAATTTAATTTTTAAAAAATACTAATATAATAAAAAAGAACTATCTTTTTGGTATCTTTTTCTCAGTTCCAATGAAATCCACAAATATAAGAAAATTAAACTAATTTTAAGACATACTGGAAAAGAAAGGCAAATAAAATCTACGATTGGAAAATTGAATGTGAAATATATTGGAAAAATTGAGTTTCTACGAAAAGAAACTCTCATTATTATTTCATGAATTCAATGTAAAATTTACAAAAGAAAAGTAATAATTTGAATAAAAAATAATATATAAATTAAAAAAAAAGGTAAAAATAAAAAAGAAAGAACAAAAGAATCGGAAATAAAGATAAAAAAAATGAAAATATTAATATAATTGAAAATAACTATTCTAGCAAAACAAAACAAAAACAAAAAACAAAGCAAAAATTGTAGAATAATTTTCATTGATAAATAAAGATTAAAAATTGAAAAGAACTGTTATAGGAAAAAAATATATAAAAGAAAATAGCTACAATATAATTTTTCATTGAAAAACAACAAATAGAATCTCTCTCTTGTCTTTTTTCCGGAATTGATTGATATAAATAGAAAGTGAAGGAAGGAATATATATATATATATATATATATATATATGGGAAAAAAAATGGAAGAACATAAGAAAATAAAGATAAAAAAACATATAAAATGACAATACTAATATAATGGAAAAATAATTTTTTTTTTTTCAACCATCCTCCACGTATATAAAAGTAAAAGAAACTAATTTTAGACATACAGGAAAACAAATAAAAAAAAATTATACAATTGAAAAATTGAGTGTGAAATATATTGAAAAAATTGAGTTTCTACAATAAGAAACTCTCTCACTATTATTTTCTCAATTCAATGTAAAATTTACAAAAAATAAAATTAATTATTTGAATAAAAAATAATATATAAATTAGAAAAAAATAAGGGTCAAAACAAAAAAATGGAAGAGCATAAGCATTGGAAATAAAGAGAAAAAAAAAAGAACAAAAATATGAAAATAACTATTCTAGCAAAAAAAGGAAAAACAAAACTATAATATAATTTTCATTGAGAAACATTGACTGGAAAATTGAAAATAATTGTTATAGGAAAAAAAAAAAAAACAAAATAACTATAGTATAATTTTTCATTGAGAAACAATGAATAGAAACTCTTTCTTTGTCTTTTTCGAATTGATTGATATAAAATAGAAAGTAAAAGAAGAAAATTAAAAACAAAAGAAAAAATATATATAAGGGACCAAAACAAAATGAAAAACATAAGCACCAAAAATAAAGATAGAAAAATATAAAATGACAATACTAATATAATGTAAACTAAATATTCTAAAAAAAGAAAAGAAAAAAGAACCGTAGTATAATTTTTCATTGAGAAACAACGATTGAAACTCTCTCTAGATTTCTCTCATCTTTTTCTTGAATTGGGTGTGAAATTTATAAAAGAAACATTGAGATATAAATAGAAAGCAAGCGAGAAAAGGAAAAATAAACACAAATAAAGAATTTGGGAACTTTGTTTTCTCATTAAGATATCAATTAAATGCATTCCAAATAAAACTCATATGTTTTAATTGTCTCACATTGAAATATAAAGAGAAAGCAAGAGAAGATAAAAGAAAATAAAGAGATAGAATTTGTGAACCTTTGTTTTCTTCATTAAGACAATTAAATATATTACAAATAAAACCTATACTTTAATTGTCTTACATTAAGATAAAAGCATAAAGTAAGAGAAGATGAAAATAAAATTAGATAAAGAGATAGAAAGAGAGAATTTGAAAACCTTTTGTTTTCTTCATTTAGACAATTCAATGCATTACAAATAAAACTCCTATGTTTTAATTATCTCATTAAAAGGCTAAGATTTATTTTCTTCTCTTAATTAACAATTTAGCTATCAAAATTACAAATATTCATAAGATCATTTTAAACCATAGTTTTACTTAATAGCATAAACCCATATATCCAATAAATTTAAAAATTCATAAATTTTATTTCTTATAAATTGAAACATGTTAAATATTTGTTTATATTCATATATGTAGTTTGAAATATAAAGGAAAAAATTCAAAATAAAAACCTAGATTAATCAATTATAGAAAATGATTAATTACATTATATTCCAACAATGATACCAGTTCTCCTCCACTACACAATCCATTGTGATAATTACGATTATGTTTACTAATTTTGTAAACAAAAGAATGTTGGTAATTTAATTTTTAAAATACTAATATAATAAAAAGAATTATCTTTTGGTATGTTTTTCTCAATTCCAATGAAATCCACAAATATAAGAAAATGAAATAATTTTAAGACATACGAAAGAAGGGCAAAAAATCTACGATTGGAAAATTAAATGTAAAATATATTGGAAAAATTGAGTTTCTACGAAAAAGAAACTCTCATTATTATTTCATGAATTCAATGTAAAATTTAAAAAGAAAAGTAATCATTTGAATAAAAATAATATATAAATTAAAAAAGGGTTAAAAAAAAAAAAAAAAGAACAAAAGCACCAGAAATAAAGATTAAAAAATGAAAATATTAATATAATTGAAAGAACTATTCTAGCAAAAAAAAAAAAACAAAAAAAAATAAAGCAAAAATTGTAGTATAATTTTTCATTGAGAAATAAAGATTAAAAATTGAAAAGAACTATTATAGGAAAAGAAAATATAAAAATAAAATATTTACAGATAATTTTTTCGGTAAACAACGAATAAAATCTCTCTCGTCTTTTTCTTGGAATTGATTGATATAAATAGAAAATGAAAGAAGAAAAAAAAATAAAAAATATATGGGACAAAAACAAAAATGGAAGAACATAAGCACCGAAAATAAAGATAAAAAAAAAACATATAAAATGACAATACTAATATAATGGAATTTTTTTTTTCAACCATCCTTCATTTATATAAAAGTAAAAGAAACTAATTTTAAGACATACGGAAAACAAATAAAAAAATTATACGATTGAAAATTGAGTGTGAAATATATTGAAAATATTGAGTTTCTACAAAAGAAACTCTCACTATTATTTTCTCAATTCAATGTAAAATTTACAAAAATAAAATTAATTATTTGAATAAAATAATATTTAAATTAGAAAAAATAAGGCTCAAAACAAAAATGGAAGAGCATAAGCATTGGAAATAAAGACCCAAAAAAAAAAAAAAAGAACGAAAATATGAAAATAACTATTCTAGCAAAAAAGAAAAAAAACTATAATATAATTTTCATCGAGAAACATTATGGAAAATTGAAAATAATTGTTATAGGGAGAAAAAAAACAAAATAACTATAATATAATTTTTCATTGAGAAACAATGAATAGAAACTCTTTTGTCTTTTTCAATTGATTGATATAAAATAGAAAGAAAAATAAGAGAAAATTAAAAACATAAAAAAAAAAATATATAAGGGACCAAAACAAAATGAAAAACATAAGCACCGAAAATAAAGATAGAAAAATATAAAATGACAATACTACTATAATGTAAAATAAATATTCTAGCAAAAAAAAAAAAGGAAAAGAAAAGAATCAGTATAATTTGTCATTGGGAAACAACGATTGAAACTCTCTCTCTACATTCTCTCGTCTTTTTCCTGAATTGGGTGTAAAATTTACAAAGAAAATTGAGATATAAATAGAAAGCAAGAGAAAAAAGAAAAATAAACACAAATAAAGAATTTGGGAACTTTTGTTTTCCTCATTAAGATATCAATTAAATGCATTCCAAATAAAACTCATATGTTTTAATTGTCTCACATTGAAATATAAAGAGAAAGCAAGAGAAGATAAAAAAAATAATAAAGAAAGAGAATTTGTGAACCTTTTTTTTCTTCATTAAGACAATTAAATATATTACAAATAAAACCTATAATGCTTTTAATGTCTCACATTAAGATAAAAGCATAAAGTAAGAAGATGAAAAGAAAATTAGATAAAAGATAGAAAGAGAGAATTTGAAAACCTTTCATTTTCTTCATTTAGACAATTCAATGCATTACTTAATAAAACTCCTATGTTTTAATTATCATTTATAGGTTCTTAATTAATATGACCAATTGAGGACACGTTATTTTGGGTCTCTCGAGCAAAAACTCGGCTTTTATATATATATATGAAGTTGTAAATGTGCAATGCACTTGTTTTTAAAATGACGGACAAAGAATAATAATAATTAGTAGATGCATAAATAACCAAAAAAAAAAACCTTATATAGAGACCATTTACAACAACACACATGCTCAAATATTTTCCATGCCCGTATCTTTGCATTCCCAAAATAACTCTATTTAAAATACTTTCAAAGAGAAAAGTTTGAGAAAAAAAACTCATTAAATTATGGTTAAAAATAAATTAATTATATCATTTCTCTTCTTTACTCAAAAACATAAACAACAACGTAACCAATGAAATTCATAAGGTATAGGAAGAAGTCTAATCAATAGAGCTTTTTTCTTTCAACCATTCTTTTGCATTATAAAGTTTAATTTTTTCCTTCCAACCATATTTTTTCATCTCATCCTACAAATTTTATATATCAATCATTAGATTTAGACTCATATGGACTCTACACAAATTCAATGATGGATTCATTCATTCACTATAGAGATGGTTAAAAGATAGTTAAAAATATAATAAATTCTATCATTTCCTTTATAAAAATTATAACAATAATTAAGGACAAAAATGGAATATGAATAAATAAATAAATAAATAAATAAATAAGACAAATAAATGTACTATTTAGCATTCTCTACCACATTATTTACCATTTTCTTGAATACAACCTTGCAAACACAATTTCCAAAACCGAATCAAAATTAATACTAATATAATAAAATATAATTAACTTTTCCATATGTTTTCGAGGATGATAAAGATCAACTTTGTGCCCAACTTTTACCTTCTTTATTTTTTTTAAAAAAAGTATAAAAAGTGTCTCAGAGCAATCATTTTTTTTTTTGTCCTAGTATTTTTAAAAATGAAAATTCCATTTTCTTCATAAAAAGGTAAAAGTTGGGCAAAAAGTTGTTTAATATTTTCCATGTTTTCTCAATTCTAATGAAATTCATAGGTATAGAAAACAGTCATGTCAATTAGATATTTTTTCTTTCAACAATCTTCACATATATAAAGTTAAAAAAAAAAAAAAACTAATTTTACAATAAAAGTAGAAAATATTATAAAAATTAAAACAAAAATAGAGACAAAAAATGGAATCAAAAGCACATAACCACAAAAATAAAATAAAATAAAATAAATAGACTATTTACTTCTTTTGCTCGTCATTTATCATCCTCTTGACACACTTCAAATGCAAATTTCATAATATAATTTTTTTTAAAAAAACATTTATTTCATCAAATAAACTAATTGCAAATTAACAACGATTAAAATCGATCATTAATATCTATTGATTAGGAAAGAGATCGAGAACACATGGTGTGATACCTATTATATCTTAATACAAATAAAACTTATAAATTTTGAACATTTAGGAAAAAATACAAAGCAAAATAAACAAAAACAAATAATTTCATTCAACATTTAAGGGAATCAAATAAATCATCTCACATCGTTCAATGCGCATTATGTATTTAGTGTTTTGAAAGAGTTTATGTTCCTTTTATGTATAACAATCAAATAAATAATTTTGAACATTGAAATAAATATGGAGGAAAATAAACAATTTTTTAATAAATATAAAATAAACAAAATCTTCATTAAAATGGATGAACAAAATCTAAAAAATTATAAAAAAAAGAAAAGAAAAGAAAGTAACATTGACATGGAATGCGTTGCAATATGGATTAGAATTTTATATACTCTTGATTGGTTGTAGAGCAATTGCAAGGATAAATCGAAACTAAATTGTGGGCTAGATAATACATGATTCTTAAATATGATATTCTAATTTTTTTTTTCGCCTCACCCTATGCGTTAAAGTTGAGTACATTTGCCGGTTGCTCATGGAGGCCGCCAACGATGAGAATGCAAAGAAAGTGGTGCGGAGTTTGAAGGCTTGGAAGAGTTTGGTGGTGACGTTGTCATGCTTGTGACTACAAAATACAAATCCAGGGAGAGTTATAGTGGGAAGTGTGTATTGGTTATTGGTTGTGGGAATTTAGGCATGGAGGTACTCCTGCGTCATGTAGAGCATCCCGAAGCCATCTTCATCTCCATAGAAAAGATGTTTGGGAGAAGCAAGTGAGGAGAGAGATATAGAAAAGAGGTTTGATTTACTGTTTATTGGATACATTATTTTATTAGAAATGTTGTTTTGAAAAAATAACTAAAGGCACAACGTTTCACCAAAGCTTTGTTTTGGTTTAAAAAAAAAAAAAAAAAAAACTCCCTAATATTAGAGATTTGATATTAAATTATATTAGATATTAGATAACGTGGGGATAAACCCCAATTAGATAAGATATTAGAGAATTATTTATTTATTTTTAGAGATTTGATATTAGATTATATTAGATATTAGATAATGTGGAGATAAATAATGTTTGATGGCAGTTGAGATTGAGAAAAAATGAAGTTTGAGAAAAACACGTATGTATTGATTTTAAATGGAATGCCACATGTCATAATATTAGCCTATTCTGCTTAAAATTTTAAAATACTCAAACGCACAGTTTCATTTAATATAATGATTTGTTAGATAAATAGAATGCCAAGTTTCAAATTATTAGACTCTCTTGTCTAAAACTCCCCTATTATATATATATTAGATTTGATTTTTTTAAAAATGATTTAATGGTAAATCGACGTCGTGTGATGCAGTTTTAAAAAATTTGTTCAACAAATGGTTAAAAAGAATATATATAAAAAAAAAAAAAAAAAGTTAAAAATTTGTTCATAAAATATTAACATTTGTTATATTTATAAGCTCAATGAGGGGCACCCAATTATCATACTTGATTTCTTTTTGTTTCCTAATAAAGTTTCTTTCACCGACCATTGTTGTGGTTTTTTCCAATGTGTGACAATTTTCTTGCTCTGAAATTGTAAAAGATTTGCATTGTAGCAGTTATGAGTATCCTGGTATGTATGTTCACGTTTCTGTTGTAGCATGTTCCAAAATCCGACGATGATGTGGGTTTGTTGGGAAACATGGAATGGTCATGTGAATTTGTCATATAATCGATCTAGGGCTCATTACTTCATCACTGTGTTGCAGGGAATTAAAATACATCTGAGTTTAGTTGCTGAAAATGTATCAGTTTAAAACAACATGTTGACATTTTTTCTAATTGATTCTATTAGTTGATCAATAGTGATTGTTAACCTTTTCGTGTACTTTTTATTTATTTTTGTGGTTTCCATGTTGCCTTTGAATTTTAGCGTAGCCAGAGGATGTAGTCAAAATTGCTAACGGACATGAACAATTGAACATTGGTAAGATGGTGCCTGGGGGCCCTTGGATACATCTGCCAAAGATATACTAGTGGGTTTTATTTTCCTTCTTTCTCTTTCCTCTTCATTTTTTCCTTCCATTTCTTGAATTTTAGTCTTTGGAATTTTTGATTCATGGGAGAAAATATGTATTATTATCAGCAAATACAATAGTCCATTTGGGAGAACCAATTGACAGTTGCTCATTCTTAGAGCAAGAGCAAGACTTTCCTTGACACTCTATGTAATCTCTTGAATACATTTTACTGCTAAATACTCGGTAAATATTTATTCGTTGTTTTCTTTTTCCTCTTTGGTCCACCCAAGGCCTTGGATTTGTGAGCTACACAATGGGTGGTAGTCCTCTCCCTTCTCTCAAACCTCTCCTCGTCTGGTATAGATGGATTCGACCAAGTCCTCTTTTTCAATGACAAAAGACTTATACTCGGTAAGCCAAGTGACACCACCCACAAGGATGGATGATTTTGCCAGCACACAAAAGTTGCCTTGCAAAATACATTTTACCTCATAAAGATCATTGGTTGATGAGAAATAATATACACACTCTTATTCCCACATTCTCCTTGACATGACAATGAACATTGAATTTATGCTCTATGGAGTTGGGAGTGTGGAAGTGAGAATGTGTAATATTTTCTGATATATTCTGCTAATTCAATGTCTAAACTTTATTGCTTGATTACTAGTTTACAGGTTCTTACTCTTGGAAAAGGTGTATCTTTGTAAGCTAAACTCATGAGCAGGTAAATTCAAGCCTTCTTATTTACTTCTTAATATAACTGTGATAACATTATACATTGTTAATCTGCATAAAAGGAGGCAATAAGTGAACCTTGAAATGTACTTTATTTCAAGTATGTAAAAGGTAGACATTAGGTATGACTTTTTCACTTAACAAATGCTCTACCTTGATCTGAGCTGTAACAACTTATACTAGATCAGTAGACCTTCATGTGTAGTCCTTCCTATCTTAGGAGTATTAGACTATGAACAAAATGAACTGTCAGCCCATCAGAAAGAATAGCATGTCTAAAATATTTCCTTCATTAGAGAAATATTACCGCAGATGGAACCTTTTCATTTCACAAGATGCAGTTAAAGATTTACAAAAGTCCAAAGGTGAAGAAGACTGGAAAATTGATTGACATCATCTCAGGCTTTTAAATTAGTCTTCTTCCAACAATGTAAATTAAATATTATCACACTGTTTAGGACTTGGCAGGTCTGCCACTGCCAGTATGTTATTACATCAATAAGACCTTTAAAATATATAGTATCTTTAAAAAATGTAAAATTGTAAAATAAGTAATAATTTCACTGTTCAGTACTTGACAGGATGGATGGCAGCATGAGCTATATTTTATTTGTTCGCTCTTTCCACATCTTTCAACAAATTGTTTAAGGTAGAGGGAAAGAATTTTTAAGCCATTTTTAATAACTTTCAGCAAATTACTTATTTTTTTGTTTCTTTTAATCATTTTACCGATCTATCATACGAATATCTTTGGGTGACCAGAATCGTTAATTTTTGTCATTTCTTTTTATTGTCCACTCAATTTTTGCTTTTTCTGTATTTCTCTTTTTTATTAAAAAAAATATTAAGCTCAATTTCTTTTGACGAAAACATTTTATATTGTTTAATGTACACATGAAAAATCAAAATTTTTTATATGTATTTTTTTTTTTATATTCAAAATAACCAAAGTGCCTCAATTAAATTTTAGAGGTGTCAAACTAGGTCTCAAAAAGATCCCACTGCAACGCACGAAAACATTTATATATATATAATTATGCGAAGTCACATCATCTCGGGTTTTTAAATTAGTTTTTTCCAACGACGTAAAGTAAATTACATAATAATCACATTGTTTAGCACTCGACAGGTCTGTCAATGTGTTATCACATCATTAGGACCTTTAAAAAATGGAAAATATTAGGGATTCTCCCCATAGGTTCTCTTGGCGTTCTCTCAGATTTATATAAAACATAATTTAATAAAAAATAAAATTCTAGTGGCTTCTATCACCGTTTTTTTAAGCATTAACATCAAATTTGAGGCATTAACAACAAATTTGTGAGACATTAGCATCAAATTTAGGATGATCAAATTTATTTTGAGTGATACCATCCCTAAAGGATTAACCTTATACCTTAAGGTTTTAGTTTTGAATCCAAAAACAAATTTTAAAGCATTAAAACCTAACAATTAACTCATAAAAATTAATCTGTTAATAAAAAAATGATACTACAATTTTATTTTTTCTTAAATCATGTTCTACGTAAGACTGGAAGAATGTCAGAAGAATATTACGGAGAGAACCCCTAACAAACCCCTTAAAAAATAGTGATGATATAAACTTAATTTTTTATTTTTTAACAAATGTTCATTTTTTGTTTTTTTTTTCGTAATTAAAAAAATAAAAAATAAAAAAATCCAAAACAAAAATATCTATTTTTTTTTATATTTTTTAAAAATAAAAAATAACTTTTTTTTATAATAATGTTATTTTTTTTAAAAAAAAATGTCACTAAGAAAACTTAACCATTACCGAAAAAAAATTAAAAAAGTATAAATTTACTCTTTAAAAGACTAAATTTACTTCTCTTAGATTCAAAATGATCTTTATTCAAAACAAACAAAACAAAAAAATACAACAATAAAAAACAGTAACGATTGAAATGGAAAAGATATCGACAATTTTAGACAATCAACCCTAATGGAATCTATTGAAAATTGGCAAAGGGGTCAATTATATCAAATCAAAGAGTTAGTGATTAATATTTTGAGTTTTAAAAATTTGAGATTATGTTGTTAAAATGTGTAGTAGTTTAAAAGTCTTTTTAAGTTTTCCATACTTTTTATTATTTAAATACACTTTATAGAGTAGCTTTGCATATATTAATTAAAGACATTTTTGTTTACAAAATATATGTTTCTACTTTATTGTCATATTTTTGGTAGAGTTCTAACACAGTCTGAAATTTAACAAAGAAATGAGAGAAAAAAAAATAACGTTTCGTTTTAAAATAAAAAATATGGTAGCTATAAGAAAGTTCTTTTAGGGCATTTACAATAAAAATTTCGAATAAAAACTAAATTTTGAAGAGAAAAATTCAATTTATTAAATGAAAAAAGCTAAAAGAAACAAAATATCGAATTCCATATATCCTTTTCAATTTTAGTTAAAGATTAATTTTTTTATCAGTTTTAAGCGAATAGGTGAAAGAAGAGTAGAAAATTAAGAATAAAGAAAGAAGAAAAACTTAACAAAGTACTACTGAATTAAAATGCATTTTGCCAAAAACCCTAACATATTAAAAACCCTCAATGTCATTGATAGAATATTTTCCCATTTATCAATTTTTCTCATGAAATCTTAACAAAAATTGCTAGAAAGACAGAATTCGATTTCTTAAAAACAAATGAAGGAAAAGGAGGGGTGGGCCGGGTGGCCACGGTCACCTTGTGATTTATTTGTCATAATAACTTTTTTATTATTATTGTTTTTTTAAATTTAAATTTGAAAACAAAGGTAAGTTTAAAATTTTATCTAAAAACAGTCGGGAGGATGATAGTTGTTTTCATCGCTTTTAAAATTTGAACGCACGTCTTTACATATACCCCATCACTTCGAGTTTTGTTACTACAACACGAAAATAGAAAACACACTGCCCGATGTGTGAGAAAAACAAAAACGTCAAAAATCATGCTTTTTCTGTGATGTGAAAACACACTGCCCAAGCCCCTTGTGATGCGAAAATACACTGCCCAAGCCCCAAGACCAGTGATGCGTGTAGAGTGGAAAAGACATCCATGTTCAACACGTACCACACACCCATATAGACACGAAAATTTGCTTTTCTTGTTTTCTAGAATACGCGTTGTCTTTTATTATTGTTTCCATTATCGAGAGATTCCTTGAAAAGATCCAAACTTGAGCTTCTGGTGTTTATTTCTCATACTTGCAGTCCTGAGTACGAGAGGAAGCATGGTAAAGAACTCAGTTGCAGAGATACACCCGTTTGGCACTCTGCCACTGGGGCTAAAGGATCCGATGTGCCGACCAATCTTGAAGAACTTCCTGGGTTCCAACCCATAGCTAAGTGTTGAAACAAGTGGCTCATATTCTATTAAAGGTCTATTGGGTGTAATTAGTTTATGTGGGCCTGGGGAACAAATAAGTTGTGGGGGGTATTTTGGGATTTTCCAAAATACTTATAATTAGGGTTTGCCTATAAATATGTTATGTTGTAACCCTAAATTATTGAATAGAAATATATAGCCGCACTCTCTCGTGGACGTGGCAAATTGCGAACCACGTTAAATCATGTGTCTCTCTCTTGATCTCTCTTTAGATCTCATATATTGTTCATCATTATTGTGCGCGGTTACAACAATTGGTATCAGAGCCTAATCATACGATGGCTGGGATTGGCACATCTTCTGCAAAGTTCGACGTGATGAAGTTCGATGGATCCGGAAATTTCGGGTTATGGCAGAGACGTGTCAAGGATTTGTTGGTGCAACAAGGGATGGTGAAGGCGTTATATGGGTCAAAACCAGAAGGGATGGCGGACATAGATTGGAAGGAACTTGAGGCCAAGGCGGTGGCTACTATTCGGCTTTGTCTGGGAGATGACGTGATGTATCATGTCATGGACGAAGAATCTCCGGCGACAGTTTGGTTGAAACTGGAAAGTCGGTATATGTCAAAGTCGCGTTGAACAAGCTCTATCTAAAGCGGCGGTTGCGGCTTGAAGATGGCGAAGGGTTCAGATCTGAGCCAACACATCAACGATTTAATCGATAATCGGTGATTTGAAGAGGGTTGATGTGAAGTTCAAGACAAGACAAGGCGTTGATGCTGTTGAATTCACTCCCAAGTTCTTCTACATATGAGAATTTGGTTACAACTCGACATGGGGAAAGAGTCCTTGGAGTTAGAGGATGTTACAGAGAGCCCTATTGGCTTTTCATCAAAGGAAGAAAATATTGATGAAAATTCCCAAGGAGAAGGGCTAGTTGTAAAGGGTAACCATGACCGTGGAAGAAGCAATAGGGGTGAGTCGAAGGCAAGAATTCTCGGTCAAAGTCCAGGAGGAGGAAGGACATCAATTGTTTTAAGTGCGGAAAGAAAGGGCACATGAAGCGGATCGTCAGACCGGAAGAAGAAAAGGATGACGAGAATGAAGGTTCCTCAAAGTCTGCGAAACGTAGTGGAAGTCAATTCGAGATCGATGGTGATATGCTTTCGTTGCATCTAATTCGAGCACTGTGGATTCTTGGATTCGGACTCAAGATGTTCTTTTCACGTGACGCCAGAGATTGGTTTGACACTCATGTCGATTAATTCGTATAGTTACTATGGGTAATGGTGCACATTGCAAAATTATGGCATAGGTAATATTAGAATTAAAATGTTTGATGGTGTGGTTAGAACGTTATGTGATGTTAGACATGTAAGGAAAAGAATTTAATTTCATTAGGCACCTTAGACTCAAACGGTTATGGTTATAAGTCTATAGGTGGAGTAATGAAGGTAACTAAGGGTGCGATGGTAGTGATGAAGGGACGGATAAATTCAAAGAATATCTATAAACCGTTAGGAAGTACTTGTAGGTGGAATTGCCTCAGAGAGTCTCGAACTGATTGTACTGTTTTGTGGCATATGCGTTAGGTCATATGAGTGAACGGGGCATGTTAGAGCTTCATAAGAAAAATCTATTGAAGGGTGTCAAAACATGTAAACTTGACTTTTGTAAGTTCGTGTTCTGGGGAAGGGAATAGGGTACAATTCAAGATGCACACACAAGACAGAGGGTATTATGGACTATGTTCATTGATGTATGGGGACCATGAGAACAGGCCACGAGGAGGACATATGTATTTTGTCATCTTATTGATGATTTTTCCAGAAAGGTTTGGGTGTACTTTGCATGCACAAATCGTAAACGCTTGCCAAGTTCAAGTTGTGGAAAGTCAAGTGGAGAACCAGACTGGGAAGAAGGTTAAGTGCCTCGGAGATGATAATGGCACCGAGTACACAAACGATGAGTTCGAGATTTTTGTGAGCAGCATGGTATAAAGAGACACTTCAGATTCAAGAAGACACCTCAACAAAATGGTGTGGCGGAAAGGATGAATAGGTCGATTGCAGAGAGAGCAAGATGTCTCAGTTGAATCTTTGGACTTGCAAAGATTTTTTGGCGACGCAGTTAGTATGGCATGCTACTTGATAAACAGTCACCAAGGGCAGCACTAGATGGGAAAGTTGCAGAGGAGGTGTGGACAGGTAATGAGGTAGATTACTCTGGTTTGAGAGTATTTGGTTGTCCAGCCTATGTGCACATACCTAGTGAAGAACGGTCAAAACTTGATCCAAAGTCAAACTGATGTATCTTTCTGGATATGGGAAAGGGGTTAAAGGTTACAAGTTTTGGGATCCGACGGCAAACAAGGCGGATCAGAGAGACGTGGTATTTGACGAAAATTCCATGTTGAAAAGTACTCAGGGTAAAGAGCAGCAGGTGCCAGAAAGCAGAAGCAGTGATAAGCAGGTGGTGCAGGTGGAGTTAGAGACTCCTGTGCAGGAGAACACTTCTCAGGGTACAGAGACTTCTACTTCAGGAGTTGAGCAAAGATCACAAAGATAGCCACGCATGCACCTAGACGCACTATCGGACCACCAATCAGTGCTTTTGAAGACATGATTTCTTATGCACTTGTTATTAGTAGCGGAGATCCTACCACTTTTCAAGAGGCTGTCAATAGCCAAGAGAAGAGTAAATGGATGGGTGCTATGGCAGAGGAAATGGAGTCTTTGCATAAAAATCAGACATGGGATTTGGTGGAGCTCCCAAAGAGAAAGAGGAAGATAGGGTGCAAATGGGTGTTCAAGAAAAAGGAAGCAGTATCAGAAAAAGGGGGAGAAAAGTTCAAGGCTCGCCTTAGTAGCAAAAGGTTATTCACAGCAGAAGGGGTTGATTATGAAGAAATATTTTCCAAGGGTCGGACATACTTCCATCGAGCAGGCGATATGGCGTTGGTAGCCCATTATGACATGGCTTTGGAGCAAATGGATGTGAAGACAGCTTTTCTTCATGGTGATTTGGAGGAGCAGATTTACATGGAGCAGCCAGAAGGGTTCAGTCAACCTGGACAGGAGCACTTGGTCTGTAAATTGAAGAAGTCACTTTATGGGTCAAGCAGTCTCAAGGTATGGTATAAGCGATTTGACTCCTACATGATCAAGATTGGCTCTGTAAGATGTGAGTATGATTGTGTGTATATGAGGAGCCTTGATGATGGCTCATTTATTTTTACATTATATGTGGATGATATGCTTATTGCAAAGAAAGAGTATAGTGGAGGTCAACAAACTGAAGGTTTTGTTGAGTAGAGAATTTGACATGAAGGATTTGGGCACTAAGAAGATTCTTGGGATGGAGATTCGAGGACAGAGATGCCAAGAGATTGTGGCTATCTCAAGCCGGTTATGTAAAGAAGGTGTTGGAGAGGTTTAGCATGGAGAATGCAAACCGGTAAGTACACCTTGGCGAATCACTTCCACTTGTCTACCTCACGGTCCAAAGACAGTTGAAGAAATCAAGACATGTCAAAGGTCCCATATGCCAAGGCAAAGGTGTGTCCATGTATGCTATGGTATGTACCAGCGATTTGGCTCATGCAAAGGAGCGTGGTGAGTAAGTACATGGCAAATCCGGGGAAACAAAGATTGGAATGCGCTTAAGTGGATTTTCAGATACTTGAAAGGTACTAGACACGGCATCACTTTTGTCGACAAAAGAGTGATTTGTCGGCCAGGGATATGTGGATGCAGATTATGCAGGGACTTGGATGATGTAAGATCGACCACGGTTATGTGTTTACTCTTGCAGGAGGACCCATATGTTGGAAGTCTATGATCCCCACGGTTGCAATGTCCACGATCGAGGCAGAGTACATGGCAGCGTTGAAGTCGCAAAGGAAGCTTTATGGCTTGGGTTAGTCAAAGAGCCGGGTATTCAGAAGTTGGAGTTCCGCTGTATTGTGACAGTCAAAGTGCCATTTACTTGGCAAAGAACTGTGTATCATGCGAGAACCAAGCACATTGATGTGAGGTTTCACAAGATCAGGGAATTGGTTGCTACAGGTGAATTGTTACTTGAGAAGATTCACACTTCTGAGAATGCAGCGGATATGTTGACGGAGCCTATTACAGCAGACAAGTTCAAGCATTGCTTGGACTTGATAAATGTATCCAGGTGCTAGAAAGGAGAGGAGAGGAGGCGGCAGCCCCAAACTTATCAGTTCCCGGTGGAGGCCCAATACTTGATTATCTTCAAAGAGGTGAATACTCGCCAAGGTGGAGATTGTTGAAACAAGTGGCTCATATTCTATTAAAGGCCCATTGGGTGTAATTAGTTTATGTGGGCCTGGGGAACAAATAAGTTGTGGGGGGTATTTTGGGATTTTCCAAAATACTTATAATTAGGGTTTGCCTATAAATATGTTATGTTGTAACCCTAAATTATTGAATAGAAATATATAGCCGCTCTCTCCTGTGGACGTAGGCAAATTGCCGAACCACGTTAAATCTGTGTGTCTCTCTCTCTTGATCTCTCTCTTTTAGATCTCATATATTGTTCATCATTATTGTGCGCGGTTACAACACTAAGATTTGTTTAAGGTTGGAACCCAGGAAGCTCTTTAAGGTTGGTCGGTTTGTTTCAGCATCATCAAATCGCTATCCTCCTCGATTTGTTTCAGCATCATCAAATTTGAAATAATTCAAAAACTTGGATCTGTCTCAGTTTCATCTCTTACCTACTGTTACATCTATATTAAAAATCAGAAAGTTAAAGAAGAAACTGAAATTTTATCGTACAAAATATCTGCTATCTTGGATCCTTTTCTTTTACTTCGGATCCTTTTCGTGAGCATGAAGCCTGTAAAAGGATCCAAGATAGAAGATATTTCGTACGGTTATTATTGTTATCATTATCGAGAAACTCCTAAAGAAGATCCAAACTCGTGCTTTTGGTGTGTGTTTCTCCTACTTGCAATCCTAACGGAGTCCGAGAGGCGGCACGATGAAGGAAACTGCAACTCGGTCGCAGAGGAACACCCGTCTGGCAGTCTGCGGTAAGCGCTAAATGCTCCGATGTGCCGACCACCTCAGTCCCAATCGCATGTCAAATGGGCTCTCCTGACTGCACAGGTACTTGTTTATACTCGTAGTCTTTTAGCGCGAAGAATCAACAACAAAAAAAATAATCTACAAACATTTAGAAACATAAATTTTTCGTCATATCTTTCATCTTAATCGAGTAAAGTGTAGTTGGTGCTTCCTTTCTTTCTATCCAATAGCGTACCATATTTCAAAAAAAAAAAAGTACCAAAGAAATGCAGACTAACTATGTAGTTAGTATTCATGTTCTAAAATCTGGAAAAATGCATGTTAAAGAACAATTGTAGATTCGATGCAGACGCAGGTCTCTCCCAAAAACTCTGTAATTTGAATTCCATAGTTTGGCTGCTCTTATGGTAGAACCGGGGTACCTTCAACCTGCATTGTTGTTGGGTGGTTAAGACGAGAAAAGCTGAGACAAGAAAGGCTACGTGTTATTTGTTATCAAATTTAGAACTACCTTAAAAAGCGTCCTGGTTTCTAACCAATCACTATCCTCCTCAATTTGTTGCAGCATCTTCAAATCTGAAATAATTCTAGAACTTTAATGTTGGATCCTTTTATCGTGCCTGTAAACTACAAAAAAAGTTTTAAAACATTCTAATATGCTTAATCATACACAACAAATTGAAGGTAAAAAAATATTCTGGAATTAAAACTTAGCTGTTTAGAGCATCTGCAGTGAACTCTCAAAACAGTATTTATGCCAAATTTCCAATAGGTAGCGTGTAGAGAATGCTCCACCGTTTCTTAAATTCCTAGTTAAGTAATTTGTTATAACATTTCTGTTGCTCACAATCTAATTTTCTCCTTTGTGTTGATCTTGGGCTGTGCTAACGTTTCGAAAGCACCTAATTCATCAAAAACCAGATATTTGTTTTGGGCAAATGCATTATGAGAGTTTACTTGCCTCAATGGCTGGACTAGGTAATGAGTTTTGTACAGCCTACGTTACTTGCCTCAATGGCTGGACTAGGTGATGGTACGGTTGTTTTTCTTTCTTCCAAGCATTGCCTACATTGAAGGATTGGGTCTGATACTGATAGTTATGTTAGTGTCTTTTATATTTCATTCAATGCATGAACCATGTTCACGGATTTATGTTTAGTTTTATATGTATTATCGTTAGGAATTTGTCATTTTAGTTGGATTAAATGCAACTAATCATAAACGAGTTTCATGCATTTGCTTGCTTGAAACAGCTAAGTTTGTGATTAAATGCAACTAATCATAAACAAGTTTCATGCATTTTCTAACGAGGAATCAACATTTGCTTGCTTTTTTTACTTGAATAATCGACTCTAATGCATTAAATGAGTTTCCTCTCCATTCAGCCTTGTCGAATTCTTCTCAGTATTCGTTGAAGTTTGTGATTTTGACATGAAATATTTGTTGCTTTTGGGAAGCTAAGTTTGGTCACGATTCCGTTGGTTGTTATTTTGGGGAGTGTTATTTCGATGCACCTATTATCGAAGACCGTAAAAATTCGGGTAGGCAGGCCCATGTTATTTCTTGTTGTCATTACCATATGGTCTGCACTTTTTATTGGAGATCATAGTATTAGGTGCTGCTAATGCGCTTCCACCTTAGTAAGGAGGTGAATGTTCTATCTTAGTATTCTAGTGGGTCTGCTTGGTAGTCTTCCAGTCTGTTTGTTGGAGAGTATTTCTGTGAGCAAACGTATGTATAGAAGTTATTTTTAAGATTTCTATGTGTGGAAATATTTTCATGCCACTAATAGACATCTAAACAAATGGAGCCTAGGATTAATGCTAGCTAAAGATGACACCTCACCCCAAGAAGAAAAAGGAAAAGGAATTGGTCACAATAGAGATGTGTTTCTATCTTCTTCGCAGATCAGTGTTTTGCTGTTATTTTACATCTGGGCATTTCTTTCCAATTGTACTCCTGTGTGTATAAGTCTTTTTGTTAAATGGACTGAAATTGTATATTCGGAATTCAACTGATCTGACTTCTTTCTTTTGACTGTTATATTAATATTTACTTTTTGATAGACACCCATCAAGGGTATTCTTTCTCTCAGAAGGGCAGCTTTGGCTTTGCGTCACAGTGATGTGCGGGGCCTAGGCTTTAGAACATTCAGCACTCAGAGTGCAACAACTGCTAATACTCCACAGCCTCCCCCACCTCTCCCACCCGCGGAGAAGACCCATTTTGGTGGCTTGAAAGATGAAGACCGAATTTTTACCAACTTGTATGGGTTGCATGACCCTTTTCTCAAAGGTGCCATGAAAAGAGGTGACTGGCACAGAACCAAAGACTTAGTACTGAAGGGTGCTGATTGGATTGTTAATGAAATGAAGAAGTCTGGCCTCCGTGGACGTGGTGGTGCCGGTTTTCCATCTGGCCTCAAGTGGTCTTTCATGCTCAAAGTATCTGATGGTCGTCCATCCTATCTTGTTGTCAATGCTGATGAAAGTGAACCTGGGACCTGCAAAGACAGGGAAATTATGTGACATGATCCACACAAACTATTGGAGGGTTGCCTAATTGCTGGGATAGGGATGAGGGCTAGTGCTGCTTATATCTATATAAGAGGTGAATATGTGAATGAACAGAAAAACCTTGAAAGGGCCTTAAAGGAAGCCTATGAATCTGGATTATTGGGCAAGAATGCATGTGGATCTGGTTATGATTTTGATGTTCATATCCACTATGGGCTGGTGCTTATATTTGCGGTGAAGAAACAGCACTTTTGGAGAGTCTTGAAGGGAAGCAAGGGAAACCAAGATTGAAGCCTCCTTTCCCGGCTAATGCAGGGCTATATGGCTGCCTTACCACTGTTACAAATGTGGAAACAGTTGCTGTTTCTCCCACCATTTTAAGGCGTGGCCTAGAGTGGTTTGCCAGTTTTGGTAGGAAGAATAATTCAGGGACAAATTTGTTTTGCATATCTGGACACGTGAACAAGCCTTGCACTGTTGAAGAGGAGATGAGTATACCATTGAAAGAGTTGATAGAAAGGCACTGCGGAGGTGTTCGAGGTGGATGGGACAATTTGCTTGCTGCAATTCCAGGTGGTTCATCTGTGCCACTGCTTCCCAATCACATATGTGGTGATGTGCCGATGTATTATGACACGCTTAAGGCTGTCACGTCAGGATTGGGGACTGCAGCTGTGATTGTGATGGATAAATCAACTGATGTTTGTGGATGCAATTGCAAGGCTTTCTTACTTTTACAAGCACGAGAGCTGTGGGCAATGCACACCTTGCAGGGTGGGGACAGGATGGCTTTGGATGATCATGGAAAGATTGAAAGTTGGGAATGCAAAGCTGGAAGAAATTGACATGCTTCAGGAGGTGACCAAACAGATTGAAGGGCACACAATCTGTGCATTGGGGGATGCTGCCGCTTGGCCTGTGCGGTGTCTTATTAGGCATTTCAGGCCAGAGCTTGAGGGAAGGAGTAGGGAACGTCCAGATAGGGAGTTGCTGGAGGCTGCTGCTTAAGCTTACTACTCAGGTTGCTATTTTCTCCCTCTTTTTTTGTGTTTCTTAAATGGATATAAAAAATAAATAAAAGAATATAAATCCTTCAGTGATTGGACATGATTACTTTCTCTAATGTTGAAATCTGTTTCATGTTAACTTGTTTCTTTGACTGTCAGAAAAGAAATTGGAAATATTAGAATTTGTAAACCCTAGGCAGATGGATGTTCTAGACAACAATTAAAGGTTCAAATTGTATCGCTAGATCAAATACAGTTTGTTTTGCCTTTTTGTAGTAAACATGTAAAGATGATTATAGTGGCTGAAAGACCTCTACCACGGTTTACTTCTTCTCACTTACCGAAAGACATATATTTTTAGTAGAATTTTGCTGACTTTCATTATGGAATCTGACTTTATTATTATAGTGATTTTTTTTTTCTTGCATCATGGAGGAATGTAAATGAATGCAGAACCTTTACTCGTCCAGTGGGGCAGTGCATTCTTTCATGTTGGTAAAATAAAAATTTTGTGGTTCTTTTCTCTAGGGGAAATTGTGTGAGAATGGAAAGGATAACGTTTTGATGATAGTTTGGGTGTTGCATGAACACAACTCATCTTTTGAGCCATTCCTGCTGCAACTCTGACGAAAAAAAATTGGTATTAGATACTTAAGATCTAGATGCTGGATGAGGGATGCTGTCAATAAATTTTGGTTACTGATATGTGAGGTGGATACTGACAAGGGTAACCTTAGTAAATATGAAATTCGTTCTTATGCACACTGTTCCCAGCGGGTTGTAAAGTAGAAGAATTAGACACTAAAATAGCATTGCATTGCTGTGTAGTTCGTTGGGTAGAATGTTTAACATTTTCATCCAAGTAGATTTATAAATCACCATGGGACCTTTCACTAAAAGGAGGTGGGATATGTTCTAGTCATTGTTATCATGTGGTTGTTGGTTGTAGTATGGGTGATAGCTGTTTAACAAGTCTTCATGTTTTGCTGATGATGAATTTCTTTCTGTTGCCAGGCAAATTTCTTTACTGGTGGATATCATTGAATAAATATTGAAGAAAGTGGCCCCAGATTTTGGGAGGATAACTTATTGAGAGATCTGGTGGTCCTTTTGGTATTCTGTTTTTTCTAAGCTGTATCAAACATGACTTCATTTACTGTCCCAGAGAAACGTTCTGGATGTGCTGGGAAGGCATTAAATAATGTGGTGTTTCATCAAAACATCTTTATGTCACGTTTTAAGGAATTTTGTTAATAATATCTGCATCTTGTCTATTATGTGATATAAAATGATCATAGATATGGGTTTATCAGTGAAGAATGAATTCTGTATGATATAGCTTTGAGATGATTCTGACCTGAAATACCAAAAAAAACACGAGAAGCACAGTTTGCACAAGGGTGTCACACAATCTCATGCTGAATAGCTAGGTAAACTTATGTTGTTTTGGGTCGGTCATACCATCCTATTATCCTTTCAAAGCGACATAACCTTTGAGAGGATAAAAAGATCCTAAATAAATGTTAAACCTCCCGTAATGGTCATTTTGGGTTAGTTTGTGGTCTGAAATTTGCGGTCATTGAAAGTTGATGCCCTAAAAGTACATATATTTGTAATCATTGTTTCATTCTAACTTAATTTGTGGTCTGGTTTTGAATTTGTTAGTCTTTGATGCGATCGCATCATGAATTTTTTACATTTGAGCACCTGATATTGAGATTATTTTTTTTCTTGCAGAATTAAGCCAAGAGGAGTCTGAGGATGTTCTTGTCCAGGAGGTCTGGATTTTTTGAACTTTGTTTTTATCCTAATCATGTTATTTGGCTCTATATCACTATAGCAATATGTATTTTTAGTCTTTTCGCCAACATATTGAATTTTTCTCATACTCGCAGTCCTAACTGAGAACGGGAGGAAGCACGGTAAAGGAAAGTGCAACTTGGTTGCAGATGAACACCGGTTTGGCACTCTGCGACTAGGGCTAAAGGATCCGACGGGCCGACTAATTGTAGATTCGAGTATTCCAGTGTTTGGCTTTACTGCTTCGACTCATGGTAGTTTCAGGGTCTTCCAACCTGCATAGTTGTTTGGTGGGTAAGACAAGAAAGGCTACATGTTATTTGTTATCAAATCAAATTTAGAATTACCTCAAAGAACTTCCTGGGTTCCAACCCCTATCCTCCTCAATTTTATTGCAGCATCATCAAATCTGAAATAATTCTAGAACTTAGATCTGCCTCAGTTTCATCTCTTACCTACTGTTACATCTATGTTAAAAATCAGGAAGTTAAAAGAAGAAACTGAAATTTTACCGTCCGAAATATCTTTTATCTTGGATCCTTTTCGCAGGCACGTAACCTGTATAAAAGTTTAAACATTCCAATGTGCTTAGTCATATATAACTAATTGGGAGCAAAAAAAATGTTCTGGCAGTACAACTTAGCTGTTCAGAGCAACCACATCAACTCTCAACACAAAATTTATGCCAAAATAAATTTATGCCAAATTTTGGCTAAATGCTTTCAATAGGTTGTGTAAAGAATGTTCCCGAGTTGTTTCTTAAATTCCTAGTAATGTAAACCTTGTTTAACATTTCTGTTGCTTACAATCTATTTCCTTCTTTTATTTTCATCTTGGGCAGTGCTAACGTTTCAAAAGCAAGTAATTCATCAAAAACCAAATACTTGTTTTTGGCAGATTCATCTTGAGTTTGTATTTAACCCACCGACTGATGATTTTTGTGCAGCCTACTTTGCTTGCCGCAATGGCCGGACTAGGAGATGGTATAAATGTTTTTCTTTCATCCATGCATTGCTTTGCTTGTGCATTTCTTGCTTTCTTGAGTCTATGGGTTTTCTAGGCCTTATGGTTGGCGAATTGGTTGAGAAATTGCCAGAGGCCGAATGGCTATTGGCTTTTCGTTGTTGTGGGGTTTACGTGTGAAAGTTTGGGTCTGATACTGATTATTTGATTGTCTTTTTTGTTCCACTCATTGCATGAACAATGCTTACGGATTTTTATTTAGTTTTGTATGTATTTTTGTTAGGCATTTGTCATTTTAGTTAGTTGGATTGATTTTTCTAAATTTGATTGTGTATGAATGGAATGTTGGGTCTCATGGGTTAAGGTTTGAATTACTGTGTTCTTCAGTTGGAAGGTTTGGTCTTGATAGTTATGTAAGATGTCATTTCATCCACGAGATCAGAAAAGAAGTCTTCGCTCTTCGGCGCATTGCATGACTGTTCTCTCTTTGCTGGACTGATTTTTGTTGAGGAATTTGTATCTTTGTGTATGATGTTGGATGTGGCAAATTGGGAGTTTTGAAGAAATCGAATGTGTGGGGTTTTTGATGTTTTGAATTTTTTAAATTCTGAATATCTGGGCTGCTTTTGCTTATAGAGAAACCCACTTTTCACCGGTTGATGCTTTGTCCCTTCGGACCCTTCCAGCCTTCCTCGCCACTTAAAGACGCAGACAAAGGCAAACGCAAAAACATGTCTCTTATTTTGTGTGAGAAGGGTTTCTCTTTCCCAATCTTGCAACATTCACTGGATTTACAAAGAACCAGATGATTATACCCTAGACGATCTATATTTGCTTTTGATAGAGTGGAGGAGAAATTTAGAGAGATCCCTCATTCGGATGATTCCTTTAGTGGAAAGCTAACTACATTTGGTGGCCGTTTGGCTTTGATAAAGAAATTGCGGGAGAGATTGGGGGAGAACGATAAGTTGCCGTGTTGGATATTGGAGGACAATGGCAAGTGGATTAAGGAAACCATTCATTTCCTTTTGGAGAGAGAATATGAAGGTTCTAGCGTTCGACAATAACACCAGTGAGATGCTACTAAATTCAAAAAAATTTGTGGTTAAGAAAAAATGCCTTTTCTATTATAATACCAATTACCAAGACATAACACCGGTGAGATGCTACTAAATTCAAAAAAATTTGTGGTTAAGAAAAAATGCCTTTTCTATTATAATACCAATTACCAAGACAAGAATTTTTAGGATGACTTCACTGGATTCCCCCAGTGGGGCCAGTTTCATTCTTTGTATCCCGTTGAGGTCAAGTTTCATGATTAGCGATAGAAAAAGTTTCAACAATAGCAATAGATAAGATAAGAAGGTTGCTACTAGCCGTAGCGTATGTATGTTGAGAGGCTACGTTTGATTTAGTTCATTAGGTTTTATTTTTAAACTCAACGAGGGGCACCCAATTATCGTACCTGATGTCTTTTTCTTTCCTAATAAAGTTTCTTGCTTTCACCTACTATTGTTGTGGTTTTTTCCTCTCTGACAATTTTCATGCTCTGAAATTGTAAAAGATTTGCACTATTGCAGTTATGATTACCCGGATGTATGCATGTTCTAAAATCTGACGTGGGCTATTTGAACAAGGGCTGGTCAAAACCATATTCTTGACTCTAGACATACGAATTCACAGAAAAACAGATTATTCAGAGACTGCTATATAAACTGCGTGCAAATCTTATATATGTATAAAACACATCACAGAGGGAGTGAGATAATTAACGGAGACCTTATACAATGCCAAAAATGAAGCCGGTGATGGTGGGGTGGGGAAAGAACGAAGGATCGGTGTAAAGAAAAACCAATTGTATGAAGAAAAAAAAAAAAAAAACGAACGCCTGTATGGAAAATGGCGAAACCAGGCTCGGATCAATGTTCTACGTCAGTATGCTGCATCCAGGGGATCGCTGGCGAACATATATATCCAAACCGTGAATATTGCCCTATTGTGAATCACCACTCACTACCTCTCGTTTCTTTTCTTTTTTTCGTTTTACACCCATTTGGCAGTCAGCGTTTCTTTTCTTTGGCCTCACATCTCATGATCTCTATTCTCTCGCCTTTTCATGGTAACAAGTTCCTGTGTTTTTTTTGGGCGTTTCTTTAAAGGCTTTATAGTTTCTGCAATGCAATAATGGGGTACCTTTTTTCTTTTTTCTTTTTTCTTTTTTTCTGAGCAGTAATGTACGTGTAACGTGTTATTGCTTTCACTTAATTCACCTTCTGCTTTCAATTTTATTTAGAGAGATGTCATACTTTTCAAATTTTTTTACAAGGTTACTTTCTAATTGGTAAGTCATCACACCGGTAACACATTTCTCAATTTTATATCGAAATAGCCTTTTAGCAACACTTTGATAAATTAATGTTGAATCATCATAAAAAGAATTAAGAGAAGTGTCTCCAAGAGGTAACTCAATTATATTGGACTACACGTAATAAAACGGAAGTCACTAGTTTGAATCTTTCTCTCCTCCTCTTGTGCGAGCATGTTAAAAAAATAAATAAATAAAATCAAGAGAAGTGCACCACTTGGATGCCAAATTGATTTTTGTTATCTGCCCATAAATCAAATACTCAAGATTGGCCTTAAGTAGCTCAGCGAAGAGAGTAGAAATATGATTGTGTAAGAAACGGTATTTTGAATCATAATTGTTCCTCTCAATGGCCTTCCTTGCCATCGTAATTATTTTCCTATTTCTCAAATGCATCACCTTCCTTTTCACTTTCAGCATTACTTTATAACTCATAATTCTCTTCTCCATCCGTCTTTTTTGTAGCTTTCTCCTTCTTTTCTACATTACTTTTGACTTTATTCTCGTCTCCATCAAAACATTGTGTTGAAACGAACGGGCATAACCCAACCGATCAACGTTGAAACAAACAAAAGAAACATTGTCTTATTTGCCAAATGATTGAGTTTTTTTTTTTAAAAAAATCCTTTTTACAACAAAAAATAAAAATAAAAGAAAGCTCAGGGTAGTACTTGAGTTACAAATTATCAAGATAAATCACTAAATTACAAATTAAATCTTCTAATATTATAAAAAATCAAAACCTTTAATTATCTCCTTATTAGCAAATTCAGATCTTATAAAATAAATATATTATGACAAACGTCAAATTATTCTTAAATAATTATTTCCTCCAAAATATGAAATAATTTCAGGGTATTACACAAGTAAAGGTTCTATTTGTTAACATTTTTATTTTTCTTTTTCTTTTTCAAAATAAAAATATTAACAAATACCTTAAATATAAAACACTTCTAAAAACATTAAAAAAAAAAAAAAAAACTTATGAAAGACAACTAAAATAAAGAAATTTTGCAAACTCTAGAAAAACTCAATTCGTAAAAGATAGATACAAATCAATGACAAGTAGGTGTCCTTGGAAAATATTATTTGTCGAACTTTCTTCCATTAGGCTATAATGTTATATCCATGCATGTCTAGACTTCACATTTGCCTCATTTGCTACACATACTTTCAAGTTTATACACACATTTTCGTATACTTGACAAAATTTAATGATTATTTTAAATGCCACTTGTTGGGAGATTAAAGCGATATGGAGTTTATACCAAGAGCACATTAATATACATAATTGAACGCAACTCTAGCCCAAAAGCCTAAGCTAATGGGCTAAGGTCCACTTAGATATATTAAGCACTCTCTTCTTTATATTTTCTCAATGTGGGACACAACACTCACAAGCACTCACAACAATCTCCCCTCACTGAGTCTCTTCACATTGACCAAACTCCCCATCGCCAGAGTCTTTCTACATTCCAAGAGTGTCTCACGCCAAGAGTTGGAAAGGACACAACTCCAAACCGACGTCGCACACGCCCCGTGAAAGTAACCGTGGCTCGATACCATTTGTTGGGAGATAAAGCGATATGGAGTTTATACTAAGAGTACATTAATATACATAATTGAACACAACTCTAACCCAAAAGCCTAAGCTAATGGGCTAGGTCCACTTAGGTATATTAAGCACTCTGCTTTTATATTTTCTCAATGTGGGATACAACACTCACAAGTGTACTCACAACAATCTCCCCTCACTTGTGAGTCTCTTCATTGACTAAACTCCCCCTCGCCAGAGTCTTTCTACATTCCAAGAGTGTCTCACGCCAAGAGTTGCGGAAAGGGACACAACTCCAAACCCGACATCTGCATCACCTGAAAGTAACCCGTGGCTCGATACCATTTGTTGGGAGATTAAAGCGATGTGGAGTTTATACCAAGCACATTAATATACATAATTGAAGCAACTCTAGCCAAAAGCCTAAGCTAATGGGCTAAGGTCCACTTAGATATATTAAGCACTCTCTTCTTTTATATTTTCTCAATGTGGGACACAACACTCACAAGTGCACTCACAACACCACTGGAAAATTTTAGGGAAGTAGAAATACATATAGTATTACTCTTGCTTTATGGTTTTGTTATGATCTACTTTATATTGTTTTCTGATATCAATTGCATTTGCCTCAAACATAATTGTAATCATTTCCTTTTGGCTTCAGGAACTAAAACTAATCATATTTATACTTATAAAAAAAAAAAAAAAAACTAATCATATTTATATTACTATCGTTACATTTAAATTTACTATTCATATGTAAATTTCATTGAATTTGGAGTTGTAAGTTAGCAATAACGTTTTACGTAGCCATATGCGATTGCATGGCCTTGGACTAAATTTTTCAACCCCAAGCGCTTTCCGAGGCGTCCATTTATATGGACGGACCCAAAACGCGGCCCATTAATAATGTTAATGACCATTGAAGCCCAGTCCAAAGGGCCAGTGTACAACTAATAATACCCAAACCAAATGACGGCCTATCTGGGTTGCGTTTGTTTCGAGAGAAACCCACTTCACTCGGGTGGCGCTCATCTCTTCCATTCCTTACCAGCTTGCCGCTTAAAGACGCAGACTTGAAGACCAAGTACGCAGGCAAAGCCAAAGCCGAAGCCGAAGGCATGTCTCTCTTATTTTGTGTGAGAACACTGAGAAGGGTTGCCCTTTCTCAATCCTTCAAGACTCTAAAACGTCATCGTCACCTCACCACCGAATCTTGCACCGGCGAGTCCTGTTTTTGGCCGAGAGAGAGGAGGAGGGTGTAGAATGTGAAGTGCAGGAGCAACACTTTTACTCGGCGAAAATCCAAAAGGCGATATTAGGTCCTGCCATCAAGCTCCCCCTCAATCCCTTTCAAAAGTTTGAATCATTCCGAAGTCCGCAACGGCTTGCTCTTGCATCGCGAGGAATCTCAATTTTACATCTATAGTGCTGATACCGGAGAAGTCTCCACTCTCCCCGATGTTCCTATTCCCGAATTTCCCTATGAACCGGAGAGCCTTGACCACTACTTTGGATTTGATCCTTTGTCCAACGAGCCTAAGGTCCTCCTTTGTCAAGGGGTCTTAGCCGAGTGCGGCCCCATGGAGGAACGTTTCTGGATTTTCACTCGAGGCAGCGGATCATGGAATCGGATACATCCTTCTCCACCTCATCCTCTAAAAAGTTTTTCTGATAAAGATCCTGTTTTTGCTAATGGCACAGTTCACTGGATTTATGATAACAAAGAAGATCATTTTGATGCCTATTCCTATCCCAGAAAATATATACTGGCTTTTGATATGGTGAAGGAGAAATTTAGAAAGATCAAGGTCCCTCAACCTGATTATTCTAGTGAAGAGCTAACTACATTTGGTGGCCGTTTGGCTTTGATGGAAGTGTGTGAGAACGATGAGATGCGGTTTTGGATATTGGAAAACAATGACAAGTGGGTTAAGGAAACCATTCATTTTCCTTTTGGTTGGAGAGAGTATAGGGATATTGTGGCCTTTGACAATAACACCGGTGAGATGCTGCTAGAATCATCGTCATCGGATAGTTTTTTCTTTTATAATACGAAGACAGGAATTTTTAGGACGGCCGAACTCACTGGATTCCCCCAATGGTGCCATTCCAAATCGCCCTCTTTGTATCCCGTCGAGGTCAAGTTCGATGAGTAGAGGGAGAAAAGCAACAACAGCAATTAGCAATAGATAAGATGTTTGCTATTAGCAGTAGCATATGTATGTTGAGAGGCTAGGTTTGATTTATTTCATTATGTTATGATTTATAAACTCAATTAGGGGCACCCAATTATCACACTTGATTTCTTTTTCTTTCCTAATAAAGTTTCTTGCTTTCACCTGGTTTTTTCCTGGGTGTGACAATTTTCTTGCTCTGAAATTGTAAAAGATTTGCGCTATTGCAGTTATGATTACCAGATGTATGCATTTACGTTTCTGTTGTAGCCTGTATGCATGTGCCAAAATCTGAAGATGAAGAAGCGGTGGGTTTTGTTGGGAAACATGGAATGGTCATGTGAGTTTGGCATGTAATCGATATGGGGCTCATGACTTCTCGCTCAGCAGTTGGATTTTTTTTACCCCCAACTTTCATCGTTGTGTTGCATGGCAATAAAATGCATCTGAGTTCAGGTGCTGAAAATGTATCGGTTTAAAACAACAGGTTGACAGTTTTTCCTATTGATTCTACTAGTTGATCAATAGTGATTGATTCTACAGGTTGCTGCTCTTGGAGAAGGTGTATCTTTGTAAGCTAAACTCATGGGCAGGTGAATTCAAGCCTTCCTATTTACTTCTTAGTGTAACTATGATAACAATCTACATTGTTAATCTGCAGAAAGAAAGTTGCACTGCGTCAAAGGGAGGTAATAAGTGAAACTTGAAATGTACTTTATTTCAAGTATGTAAATGGTAGACATTAGGTGTGACTTTTCCACTTCACAAATGTTCTACCTTGAACTGAGCTGTAACAACTTATACTAGTTCAATGGGCCCTCATGTGTAGCCCTTCCTATCTTAGGAGTATTAGACTATGAACAGAATGGACTGTTATCCCGTCAGACAGAAAAGCATGGCTAAAATATTTCCTTCCTCGGAGAAATACTCCCTCTGATGGGACCTTTTTATTTCACAAGCTGCAGTTAAAGATTTACAAAAGCCCAAGGGTGGAGAAGATTGGGAAATTGATTCGCTTCCATCTGAAGTGGCGGTAAGTATGCTGGTGTGCCTTTCATATGCACCCAATTTGTGTTCTTTTAGAATCCATAGTTTCTGAGGAGCTTCTGTTGCTGCTACTGCTACATCTGAAGTCCTAGTTTTTTTGTTGTTGCTTGAATCAGAACGCAAAAGATGAGGCTACAGCTGTTAAGCAACTGCTTCATGGAGCTGAATCTGTAGTAAAAGCTCTTCGATCAATGACTCAAAGTTGTAAGAAGCTCTTCATGTCATTGCATAGTTGTAAGGAGCCTTTTAGTAACTTAGTTGTCGTTAGGAGATTAAGCATCTTGTATTTTACATGTTTCAGGAAGATGGTTTTCTGAAGAGGTGTTGGCTTGCTCGCTACTGGGGCTTATAGCTGCAAAACAGGTAATCCCTAGAATATGTTATGTATTCATTCATCACGGAGGGAAATAATTCTCCTGTTACTCTAGAGATCTTTGTTTTATGACGTAATTTGAATACTCACAGAGTCACAGTTATGCGTACTAGTTTAGAATATGCGGTGAAGTTCTAAAATCCTTATAAATTCCAGAAACCTTTTTTCTTTTCACCCTTCCCCCACTTCTATTAGGAGTTATCATGAACTATGAATTATTTAGGTTCATTACATGTTTTGCAAATGTGGATACTCATTATCTGGTTTTAATATGTTTTTGCTTGAACAGGTGGATGATATACAGTTCATTATCACATCTGACTCCCTATACATCTTTCATGATTGGTCGGTATCCGTGTGGATATTGCAATGTCAAAGTATGAACATTGGTCTTCCTTTGTCCTTCTTCCATTTGAGGTTGTCCTTTCTGCAGGACAAAAGGCCAAGGAAGGAGGTTGGGAAAAAAGCTAGTAAACCCTAATTGGCCCTCTTAGTTATTTTTCCTTTTATGCTGGGGGTGAGGATTGTAGCCGTTTTCATTGTGTTGGAAGTGGTGATTTGTTCTGACTGTTGTTCCATTTTGTTTAGCAGATGATGATGATGCTGAGAAGAGGAACAAAGTTCAGGACTTCAATGATTTTTTAACTGGAGAAGGAAATATTCAGAGCATGCTTTCATATGAAATGGGATTGAAAAGCCTTGCTTTATTCAACATGTTTAATTAAGGGGGAAAAAAAAAGAAAAGAAAAAAAAAAAGAAAGCGGTTCAATTCTCAAATTCAAGCACCACCAAATCTGAAATGCATTAGTTTTCTCTAATAGTCATTGAGTTTACTGCGTTGGTGCTTCACTCTTGGTTAGCTGCTACTATATAAATTAACATATATAATGGTTGCCCATTTTCAAGGTTGAGGAAACCATTGTGCTCTTACTAGCCCAACAACGTCAAGCAAATTCTGATTGACTATCTATTTCAGGTGAGTGATGATCACATGACACTTTGCAAGCACTCTGGTTTTAGTTAGCGGGTCCTGATTCCACAAATCACATTTTCTTTAGTAAAATCTCAGTTCACTGAAATGTACTTACTTTTTCTTCTAATGTTTCCAGATTTTAAATCACCAAGTGATCCGAAGTTTTTGGAGGCATTTAGTAAGTCATATTTGGGACGTCCCTTCATTTTGCTTCTGAAAATGTTACCTCATGCTGGAATTGAGAAAAACTTCCTCTATCATCAATTGAAGATGGTGGGGGTAATAGCACTTATTCAAAAGAATTTTATTGCCAAAATACTAATGATCAATCAGTCACTTCAAAGAACCAATATACTACCATAATTATCAAATCCAATTTATTTTGTTGTGATGAAATTTGTGGTCATTGAAAGTTGATGCCATAAAAGTACATATATTTGTAATCACTGTTTCATTCCAACTTAATTTGTGGTCTGGTTTTGAATTTGTTAGTCTTTGATGCGATCGCATCATGAATTTTTGACATATGAGCACCTGATATTGAGATCATTTTTTTCTTGTAGAATTAAGCCCAGAGGAGTCTGAGGATGTTCTTGTCCAAGAGGTCTGGATTTTTTGAACTTTGTTTTTATCCCAATCATGTTATTTGACTCTATATCACTATAGCAATATGTATTCCTAGTTTTTTCGCCAACGGTTTGAATTTTTCTTGCTTTATTCTTATTAGCCCTTTGTTTAACTGCTGTTAGAACTGACTTTGTTGTGTGAGTTTTTGATTGCCTGTCGATAGCCTTTAATTGTTTGCTTGATACCAAAGTTAATAGTATGATTACCGGAGAGCCAAAATACGGCATTAAATTTTTGGAAGAGAATGATACACATATTTTCACAATCACACCAAACTTAAAATTATTACTAATTCAAAATTCACCTCCTATAATGTGAGAACGAGAAAGTAACATTACTCTTTTTGGAAAATTTTGGATGACCGTGTAAATCATAACCATACTATATGTGGAATTACATGAAATAATTTTAAATATCGCTTTCATGTGTTTTTGTCTCTAATAGGTAGTTCAATCGGTTGGGATCATTTATGAATCGAGGTAACTAGTTTGAATTCATGCTCTCCCTCTTGTATTGTGGACATGTAAAGAAAAAAGAAAAAGAAAAAAGAAAAGAGAAAAAGTGGTTTTGAAATGTTATTTGTCATATATAGCCACCCCAAACCATATATTAAAATTGTGGTTATTTTCTAACATACATTTTATTAACCATTGTCAATGAAATTTTGCATTGCTGAAAAGTTTTGGCTTATTTAACAATTTTAGCCATCCTAAAACCATATAATATGTCAAAATTTGGTTATGGGTATTATTATTTTCTGGACACTATTTAACAATTTTTCTTTAATGTTGATGCTTATTATTTTGCTTGAATATTTAGGTCTAAGAAGATTTCTTGTATAGCTTTTTTTAATCATTAGAGCATCAAATTATAGCAAACATTAAATCACAATTTCAATTTCACTTGTGACAATTTTACCGTGTCAATTATCACAATTTTGACATTCCAATGTATATATATCTAGATTTATAGGCATCCTTTATTCCAGTGTCACGAAAATGTTTACACACATATTATACATTTTTTGTGGTTTAGGTAAGCTAAACAATCAACATTGGTCCCTCATGTTCATGCAGAAAAGCAAGTTAGTTTTGGGGGGTAGAGAGGTCATTGTAAGTGTTGTCGGACTTGAATAAACCTGTATATTGTATACAAGAATAACTTCAATTCAGTTGTGGCAAAAAGGCTGGGTATTTTGCTCATCATTCACAAGCTAACACCTCACTTAAAGAGAAAAAAATGCACAAAAAAAATTTAAATCATGCAACAGCTAATTAAAGAAGAAAGAAAAGAGAAAGAAGAAGGAAGAAGGGTTGTGGGTCTTGGTAGTGGTGTCTCTGGGTCAATCGCACCCACAATTTTTTATTTTTTATTTTTTTTTCCGGCTGTGGGTCTCGTTGCCTCTCCTCGCTGTCGCCATCCCTCGCCATCACTCTGAGCCTAGACACCTCGCAACAAGTCAACAACCGACCACCGAGACCCATGACTGGGTCTCGCTAGCCGTGGGTTTGGTTTTTTCTTGGTTTTTAGGATGATAAAATCCCAAAAAGGGTTCACTTTTCCTTATAGGTTTTAGTTTTAAGGAATTAGAAACGAGTTTTGTGGGATTAGAATCGATTTTTGAGGCATTAGAAACTATTTTTTAAGCTGGCTGGATTTTTTTTGGGGGGGGGGGGGGTTTGCCAGAGACTAAAATGGCCACTAGGGGTGGCCGGATCTCTCTCCCCCTTGCTGTTGGGGTGGATCGGGCCACCCCCAGTGACCGGATCTTTTTTTTTTTTTCCTTCCACTGGAAAAGTCGCCGGAGAGGGCAGTGGGCGGCGACGTCTGTTCGCCAGAAGTGGGCGGTGAAAGGCGGTGTCTAGGTTGGTTGGTTAATCAGTTGATTGGGTGTTTAGATTTTATTCTACATTTGTGCATTTTTCTTAATAGTATAAGGTGTCAAAATTTGAGTTAAAGGCACAAACCCCATAGTTTCTACATTGACCGTATAGGAGATGCTCTCATTGTATACACATGGAGAAAAACATTTGGCACTATTGATTATAGAATTATTTGATTGGTTAAATACTTAATTACCCCTATGGTTTCACTTTTTTATTTTTTCTCCTATAGGGCTTGATTTTTATTATAGGAGGTCTTTGTGGTTTTGATAAAAGACCATATTGATCCTTCTGTTTATTGACCATTAGTAATTGATTTAACAAAAATGACATGTAGACTAATTAAATCTTACCACATGTAATGTAATTTATTTTTTATTTAAAAAATATTTTTTCAAAAAAATCAAAAATAAAAAATCAAGCCACTCCATTGAGCCAAGGGGGTGGCTTCAAGACCCACGGGGTGGTTTCAGCCACTTCCATTTAAATATATATATTTAAATTTTTTTAAAATAAATTAAATGACATGTGGGAAGATTTAATTGATCAATGTGTTATTTCCGTTAACTAATGGTCAACGGACGGAATGACTAATATGGTCTTTTATCAAAATCACAAGAATCTCCTATGATAAAAATCAAACCTTAAGAAATAAAAAATAAATAAGTGAAATCCTAAAGAGTAATTAGGTATTTAACCATTATTTGATTTGTTATAGAACTAGGAATAGCCTTTTTTTAGATTTCTTTAAAAATAATAATAATAAACTTTTTTACTGTACAAAAACTTTAAAAAAAAATATTTTTATACCGTTATTTTTTTTTATACAATTATTTTCCTTACATGATGAAAAATTTCTCATAGGCAAAGGTCATTTTAGGTACTTATTTAAGTTATTTTTGTTAGCAAAGTCTAAATTCGTGCAAAACACTTTTTTTACACATTAAATAAGATTATAGCTTCGCAAGAGTCCTAACTGAGTACGAGAGGAAGCACGGTAAGGGAAACCGCAACTCGGTTGCAGAGGAACACCCGTTTGGCACTCTGCGACTAGGGCTAAAGGATCCGATGTGTCGACCACCTCACTCATAATCGCGAGAAGGGTGCCTTCATTTCCGCTCAACCTTGATCTACATACCAAGTACGGGAACGAACGAGCTTGCATGACTGCTGAGGTACTTGCCATGAGTTGAAGCAGTCAAGCCAGACACTGGAATACTCACTCTTTTTTTCTTTTTTCTTTTTTAATGACTGATATGGAATTATCTTACTAATAGTTTCCAAATTTAATATGCCAAAATTTTCACCTTTTAACTTGAAAATAATGAAATTTACTCAGTATAATTCGTACAAATTTTTAAAGAATTGTGCCTTTAATTATATTGGGAGCAGCTACCCTCTTAAACTTGACTTTGTTATAATCCTTAGTTTCTCACAATTTGTAGTGCCGACTTAGAGAATTAGAGAATATTCTATTTTGTGAATTAATTATTTATTGTGTGAGAGTGATACTTGAGTGTATTAATACTAAATGAAATAAATAAAGGGATTTTGAAATTTTTTTAAAAAATCATTTTCCACTTTTAATGGTTTTATTCTTACTGTTTTTTATATTCAATCTTTTAATAGTAAATTTCTTTCGGTGTAATAAGCCCAACTATGTAATCTTTGTGCTTAGGTTACTTTTATCATGCTTTTTTTATGCTTCTTTGGTGATCTTAACATTTATTTTGTCATTATTTCCTACTATTTGTGCACAGCTTTTTGCCACGTTTCCTAATGAAATTTTAGGGGGCAAATATAGTCTTATGTATGAGCAAAAACGAACATAGCCCTCCTAGTGATTCCCATGAAACACACTTATGATCGCCACGTGGCCATGGAGTCATGGAGATTTCTTTTTGTTCGAATGAATTTCAATCTCGTTCAAATTAAATTGTATGGATTTGAAATTTAAAGAGTAAAGAGCATAAAACTTGAACATTCTCGCAAGCAAATAAGTTGCACCATGCTCTATTTATTTACACCATAATTTATTTTACTTTAATTTATACTTTTCTTTCATATTGCTGGGGAGAAAATCAATTAGAGTTAATTTTTCTTTAATCAACTCATTTGGAGACCCGTGAACTTCAAGCTAGGTTATTTAGGCCGCCTAGGGCTCCTAATTAATAAGGTTCAAACAAAATTTTAACGAGGCTTAAAATTTTTTTTAATAAGGCCTGCTTTTTTTTAAAAAAAAAAAAAAACTTAAGGCCCAATTTTTTTTTAAATAAGGCCAAAAAATTTTCTATAAAAACTTAAGGTCTCTAAAATAAGACCCCAATATAATAAGCCTATTATAAAATAAGACCAATTAACCCCTCCCAAAAAAATAATAACCCTGCTCTTTTTTATTTTCTTTTATTTTGTCTTTTAATCCTTCTAACTTGACAAAGGAGAGAGAGCATGATTCATTTTTCTCAAAAAATGAGAAATATTAGTCTCTCTCCTCTATCACCCTTTGCTCTCACACTCTCTCTCTCCTTCCTTTTCTTCCTTTTTTTTTTTTTTTTTTCTGCGGTACATCCCTACTACTTTTCAAATATATTTTATTGTTTTATTTTTGTAATTTATTTTATTATAATCCGAATATATATTTTATTATAAATCATATTTGTTTAATTTGTTAATATTTTTAATCAAGCATTTGTATTAGAAAATATGTATCTAGATATGAAATACTTAAAAGAAGAGAAAAATATAAAAACTGATTGAATCTCAAATAGGGCTTTAAATAAATGTGTTATTAGCAAGAAACAAAATATTAAGGATAATTTAGGTGAAAAACTCATAAATGCATAATAAATTCATCAAAAATAATTATCTTATTAGAAAATAATGAAAATATTATTGATGTCTCTAACTCTATTGTTACAAATATTTATGACCCTAATAGAATTCAACTAACTAATGAAAGAACTTAAAAGTTAAACTTAAAAGTCATTAAACAACAATGAATATATCAATTTAATTACTATTTAAGTATTAAAAAAAATAAGCCCCACTCCAGAATTTCACCTGAGGCCTCCAAATACATTGGGTCGGCCTTGATCAGTGTCAAACTTCCTCCTGCGATTCCAGCGAATGTTGCACTAGAGCCAACCTCAACCCACTGACAAATCACATTTCTCTTGCTCGATTTCTTCCACTGCAAAACCCCAATGTTCCCTACCATCCTCGCCAATTTCACATGAGGAGCACATCTGTCGCACTTCTTTACGCGAGCCCCATCAAGCACCAACGTTCGAGCAATCTCGTCAAATATCACACGCTCAGCCGCTGCGCCGTTTCGACAACCATTTTTCCTTGCCAGCATGAGTGCAGTCTCGTGTCTCTTATTCTCAACGTCACATCTTGCTCCACAGGAGATCAAAAGCTCACACAGCTGACTATGGCCTCCCATGGCAGATAACATCAATGGGGTATATCCATCATCGTCTAAGGCATTAACATCATAGCCCCTAATGGTGAATTTACGAACAGAGTTTATATCTCCGAGGAAAGCTGCACGATGCAGAGCATAAAACCCATAAGAGAAAGAACCGATGTTTCCTCTTTCAAGTACATATTCGATCATCAACTTTTCAAAGGTTTCACTGTTTTGCTTTGCTTTGAATAGATCAATTGCTGTCTCACCATATTTATTATGCAGTTCTATATCAGCCCCAGCATAAATAAGCAACCGGAATGCCTCTACACGACCGCGTTTTGCAGCTATCATGGCAGCTGAGAAGCCATTTGCATCCTGTTCGTCTAGATCAACATCTGCCCGCTTGATGGGTTTCTTCAAAGCCTCCATTCCGTTGGCTTCAACTACAAACAATAGAGGAGAAAACATTGACACGTTGCTTGATTGAACTACCATATCAGCTAGAATTACATCCACAGCTGCTTGCTGGAAGCCAAGAGTCCACCGAGATGAGTGCGCGATTGAGCTTGCACACTGGCTAGCTGTATTGACCAAACCAAAATCAGCTCCTACTGAGGCCAGAATTTTCAGGCACTCCTCATGCTTATATCTAGCTCATACCATTAACGCGGTTTCTCCAGATTCAGTTCGAGAGTTGAGATTGCAGCCGGCACTTATCAAGCATTGAAGAATTTTAGAAAATCCTAGGCGTGCGGCCAAATGAATGGGGCGTAACTTGGTTTTTGAAGTTGCTTTCTCTAGAAATTCTACATCTGCGGTACCATAATGTACAAGCACGTCTAATGCTGTTGCATTGTTACAGAGGATGGCATGGTGGGTGAGAGTCCTCCCATAGTGAGGGGTGTTAAGGGAGAGATGTTGGAGGAGCATATGCAAGATTGCACCGGTTGCTGCAAAATACTCCACAGCACACCAGGTGATAAGGTAAGGCTCTGCTACTCCTGCACCCACCCGGAATTCCTCTCCTGTTTCCATATCCCAGGACCAGGCACCTACTCTCATCTCGATGTCTGTTCTGTCGCCCACCTGTTTTCAAGTGTCAAAGGGAGAACACCATAAAACGCCAAAGTTATATAATCCTACTACAAATAAAATGGTCCAAAATCCAAATCCCAGGAGTTGTGGTACACTAAATACCAATGTCATTTTTCTTTCTTCCTTTTTTGATAAGTTGTGTTTAATAGGTGCGTGGTTGATGACCCCCTGTGATCAGTTGGGGTATAACAAAGTTAAAAGGAAATAGCCTGAAAGTGTGCTCATGTAAACTAGCCATTGGAGCAGTGGTTTATAACATTTTGAAGCTTCTAAATGATTTGAAGCAAGGGAATGTGCTGCATACTGAGGATCAGATTTTCAAAAGAATTGATTGGGAAATTAGAACTAGAATTAAGGGTGTTGGCAAGTTCAAAGAATCTGTGTCTAATGCCTCTCTCTGGTGCAGATGGGGTTTCTAATTGTAAATAGAATAGATTATGTTAGTTTGGTGTTGATTTGCAATGTTTGTTAGTAGAGTATAGCTTGGTTAGCGTAATTTATTTCTTGCATGTGGTTTATGCAGTATGTTTTCTGCAGTAAGACATGCTGAGTGTGAGTAGAACTAGCTTTTGCAGCAAGTTCCCAGTCTTTACTGAGTGTGAGTTTGTGCTCAGATTTCCAATTGTAATGAAATTGATCCTCGTTCATCAAAAGGAATTCTGTTGCACAAGCTACTTCAAGCATATCCATACTTCACTGGGAGCTTTAGTGAATATGCACAGAGATGCTTACCTTCAATAGTAATCTGACAACAAAAATTTGCCGGCTAACAATGGCAGCAACAAGTGCATTGCAGTCAAAATTGGAGTGCAGAAATGGCTTGGAAGATTGAAGCAACACCCTACTAGTTGCATTGGCATCCACTCCACACTGTTAATTGAATAGAAACCTTTAGTATTAGAGTCACAATTGTTACAATTTGTACAGTAATCAGCTCGAACTAACAAGGCAGGACAATTTATTTACTAACTTTACATGTTGTCCATGCCAGTCATAGATGATTTACCTGGATGAGTGCATCAACAACATTGACAAACCCTCTGCAGCAAGCAGAGACAAGGGCATGCACAGCAACTTGTGGGCGGACCATGTCGGACCTCATAAGCAGCTCAACTGGCACGGCCAACCCAGGTAGCTTGCCTCAAACAAAGACTCCTCCTGCTGACATGCCCCACCACTGATAAGCACCTCTAAGATTTTCATATGACCCTCCCTCACTAGTGCTGTGGTTGCATAGCCCCAAAACACTATCTGGTTCACATTTGCTCCAATGCTCTGTCAAAGCGCATGTAGAGCACTCTCTTCTTTATGTTCAATTTTTTTTTCTAATCTCAAATATATGACCAAAGAACTTAGAACACAAAATATTTTATACAAATTTTCATACATTCTTGTACAAATATTTTAACAAAATAAGCGTAAAACTTTAATTTGCAAGATAGGAACTAATTTATTATTTAAAATTAATAATAATAAATAGAGTGGCCACCCTCATTGAAGGAGAGGGATGGCCTCAACCAAAAAGGCTTCCATACAACTTTTTTTTTTTTTTTAAATAAATAAAAATTGAGTTTTTCCGAAACAAGCACATATATTTTATAGAAAACATTTTTTAAAATGTGGACCATACCAAAAATACTTCTAAAACTAATTATTATATTTATGTCACATCAAAATAATATATATATTAAAAACATACCCAAATACACACAGCCAAACATAAAATCTTCTTTATTTGTGGACATTTGGACACTATTAACCACCCTTTATTTTTATTTTATTCAATTATTTCATGGCTATGAAGACCCTTTACACTTTCAATGATACGGTATCCTGTAAGTTAAATTTTTTAATTATTATTTTCAAATTAAGTGATTGAAATTCTGTGGTACCCATATTTATTATTTTCAAAAAATGATAAAGTATAATAAATATTGAGATGATAAATGTTGGATTTAGCAAAATCTCAAACATATCTTCTATATTTTTTTTTTCAACGCTAAATAGTTAAGAATTATATATGTCAACCACGTGTTACAAGAAAACAGTAAAATAAATAAAACAAAACACAATACCAGCTTTATTATGATGATTTGCATAATTAAACTTCTTAATAACCAGAAAACACAAATCAAAATACGGTGCGATACTGATCAGACACATTACCAGTAACATCATGACAAGTTTCAAATTTCCAGTGTGAGCAGCGAGGAAGAGCGTTGACCTCGGTCTTGAACTCTTTCAGACTCGACAAGAACCTTGTGAGCCGACTCCTCGCAACACGATCTCGCCTTCCTCGCCTTCAAGCTCACCGCCCATGAAGTTCACGTCCACGAAAAGGGTCGGTGATACACTCACGCCGACTTCAAGTCGTTGTTGTGCGGCATCCACTAGGCGCCAGGAAACCTCCGCCAGAATTGACTAGGAAAATCTGTTTTCCGGCGACAACTTCAACTCGGTGCCGGAGCTTACGAACACCGTCATTTCCAGCTGACCGATCGAGCTTTCCCCGCATTATATATGTACGTACATGTAGTGAGCCTCCGTCTCCTCTCCGCCGAAGGCTTTTGTCTTTTGTGTGGCTTGTGTAATTGCGCTAGATGTTTGACTTGAGAGAGAAGCTTTGTTGAACAGGCGAAGGAGAGGAAGGGAGAGCCGAGAGCAAGAGTGGGTGCAGTACAACGACCCTCCAACCTTGTATATATCCTCCTCTGTCTCTTTAGCTCTCATATTATCGGAGAAGTCATTGAAATAATTGCACCAATTCTTCTTGATATGTCATTGACGAATTTTAAAATAAATTACATCAATAACACACAAACTTCTATATTCTATATTTGTTTGGACCGTTAGATGTAATGAATGGTTCAAATTTTAAGATATGAGAAGAATCTCGTATTTTAAAAAATTTGAAAGAATCTCAATCTGATCAACGTAATTTAATAAAATAATTGTGTTGGACCTCAATTATATTGAATAAATTTGAGTTTAAATAATTAAATTTATCATTTCTTTATTGATTTAAACTTTTGGAATAAACAATAATGCTACTATTTACATTTATTTCACACTTATTGACAATGTATTTTTTAAAATAAAAAATTAAATGACTAACCTGAAAAATTACTTGAAAAATTGAAACACATCACATTAATGGACTCATTTGATGCTTAATGTGATCTTTAATTGTGTGGTGCCAAGCATTATAATTCTAAAAGTGATTGTAATTTTATGTGGCATGAAATATGTTCATGTATCGAAATTGAGTGGGTTTGTGATATAGGCCAATTCGTGTCAACTTGAACTCAAATATTTTTGCAAAGCAATAGCCTTCTGATGACCAAATAGACTGACCTTCTTCTTCTTCTTCCCTTTTTATTTATTTATTTTTAAATATAATGATAATGAAATAACTGCATGGATACAGTCGGCAATTAGCTGATATTGTTTACAAAATAAATTATATATATGCATGACCAATGCCATATCAGTTGGATTTGGCCTGCATGTATTTCAGGCTTGGGTCACATAATAGTACAAAGTGAATATGCTAAGAATGCCTATTTATGTTCTTAATGAGTCACTTCATAATTATAATAAAAATAGAAAACGACACAACAAAACTGAGACGCACGTCTTTCTTGTGAAGCTCGCCATTCTACCAATATTTGTTTCAAGCCTGCCGTTTTATTTGTTTATAGTTGAGATATTCCCTTTGGTTGAATCGCACTCAATATTTTGTTTTGTTAATATCTTTTTAGATTTTTTTTTTTTCATGTCCTTACAAGAGGGAAGATGAGAACTACTGAACTCTATTTAATGAAGCGTAATTTCCAGTCAATTGAACAATCACTTACATAAAAATAAAAATAGGGAAAAGTATAAAATGGCTCCCCAAACTACCACTCATTTGTAATTTAGCCCCATAAACTTTCAATTGGTATAAATTAACCCCCTAAACTACCAACTACTTATAAAATGGCCCATTCTGTTAGATGAAACGGTTAAAATAGACGAAAAACCCAAAACGACGTCGTTATGGGTGTTAAAGTTACTAAAATGTTCATGTTATAATAAAAAATAAAATGTAAAAAACCCCATACAAAACATCGTTGTTTTGCTGAACCCTAAAAAAAAAAAAAAAAAACACTTCTTCCCCTTCCTCCCTCGTGTTCTTTCAATATTTCCCCATCAACCCTTCTTCCCTTCTTGTTTCATCAAAGTGATTCGATTTCATTGTTTCTCTCTCTATCGCTCTCTCACTCTCTTTCGTCGTTGAGTTTATTTCGTTTTTCACTATTTTTTTACCCCAATTTTCTTGATTATCTAATTGTTTTTGAAGTTAAAATGGATCAAAATTCTGCTTTGCATTTCACAGTCCATTCTTGATTAATCAACCACCTTAATCCGATTACCATTTTCAAGAAGTTGGGGTTCAATCCAAAAAGCCTTTTCAAGAATTCAAACAGCTTTCAAAGAAGCTATAACAATTCAAATAGCTTCCAAAGAAGCTGGGATTCAAATAGCTCTGTAAACAAAGAGAGGATTAGAGATATTTTAAAGATATTGCAAATTTTTGGATTTTGAACTAACCCAATGGGTTGGACAAGTAGTAAGATCAAAAATAGAGATGAAGCCACAAAAGCACATGGGTCTGTCAAAAATGGTTCAAATCCTCTTATTTCTAGTGGTCTTCGTTGCCGACGTGGTGATTGGCCTTGCCACCATACGTCAAGACATTCGCCACTAAATCGCCTCATGTAGAGCTCCATTTATAGTGGTCTTTGAAGAGAATGGTTGCGATGGGAAAGATTGAAAGAACGCGAGGAGAAAGGGAAGAAGGGATTTTTGTTTTTAGGGTGCAGAAAACGCCAATGTTTGGGGTTTTTATATTTTATTTTATTATAATATGGGCATTTTAGTAACTTTAACACCAAAACGATGTTGTTTTGGGTTTTCCATTTATTTTAACGGATTCATCTAATATAAGGGTCATTTTATAAGTAGTTGGTAGTTTAGGGACTACTTTATACCAATTGAAAGTTTGGGGAGCTAAATTACAAATTGATGGTATTTTAGGGAGTTATTTTATATTTTTCCCATAAAATAAGATAAGAGTGTTGTGTTACATGTTCTATGAAACAGAGTCAAATTTCCTCAATAAACTAAACATTATGGGGAAGTTTTTTTGTTTTTGTTTTTGTAAGTTCATTATGTGGAAGTTGAAGGCGAATATCAGGTGATTATTCATTTAGAAAAGCAATAGGGTCACAGGTCACTTCCATGCTACAAGATGCAGTGCAAGTAGTTACTGGCCGTTTATTTTGGTTTCTTGCTTTCTTGCGACAACATGCGGCGTGGGCCAGAAGCCATTTAGAAAACCCCCTTGTGCTTATGCATGCTTTAAAGTCAATGATGCTTCACGGGCCCTTACGTCCATCTCTTAATGTAGAGTCCACTTCTTAACGTGATAAACAGTTTTTCAAAATGTTTGTTGGATTGGGTCTTTATACTCTCCAATTTCTTTTGTGAAGTACGTGGGCCCGTAAATTAGAATGGTAAAATTCAAGTCCAAAGCACCAAATGGTATTGCTACAGCCTACGTATAACCTGCGGTCTTCACATAAACCGCCACAATCTCACCCATTAGATTGGTGACACCCACCGAATCCCTTTGATCGGTATAATCTCTGCCGTCCATTCTCATACCAGTGTCCGCGAGGGTAGCCGATCATTTCCCACCTCCAGGCCGAGCTGGAAGAAATGGCATTGCTAAACCAAAAAGGCATACACCTTAAACACAAAAAATACATCTAATTTTACACAGGGATATAGGTGGTTCACAACAAATTACATGTGCTTCAAAACAACATTTAGTTTAAAACCCCAAAAAACGACATGTAGAACGAGACACACTTTATGAGAATGGCGTAACAACTTTTGTTTCTTAGAACAAACGCAGCTAAAATATTGTCATAATAGTTCAATAAACAACGAGCAATTTTGCTTAGAAAAAAATGGCAGTTTTAACCATCATCTTGAGACATGAAGTTGTCAAGAAAATGACTATGCATAAATGCAGTTTAGGTTGAAAAAAGCATGCAGCATAACCCAAGAAAATGGTACAGAAACATAGCGTTACAGTCAACACATTGCAAACGTCCATTTTCTGAGAGAGAATTTGGATTGGGGTGTTGGTTCTTTCATTTGAATGGAACTTGTTAGATAGTGAGTGTGGAAGTAGGAAACCTGCTAGCATACTTTCAGCCAAGATAAAGAAGAGAACTGCTAGCATACCTTAACAGTTGATACAGAAAAGGTCAACACCCGTGGAGATGGACACAAATGCTCTTTTGGAGTGGAAAGTAACCAAATTTCAGCACATAACTACTTTTCACTGTAGGTGTTCAGGATCCACATCCCCCAAGGCCTATGCATCATGAATGCGTAATCATGAGTCAGTTGAAGGGTCACAAATAAAAGGGTCAGAACCATAGTTTGCAGTAGTTACCAGGATAACTCCTTTTAGCAGTCTTTTGCCACCAAACGTGTTCCCCATAAAAGGAAAGACCTTAACCCAGATGCCACTTCTGCTCATCCTTCTGTTTTATCAAATATAACAACTGCTAACTAAGATCATTTCTTTGCTTTATGAAAAAGATATCATTCTCTAGCAACCTGAATGTGAGCATGGTCATCAAGAGTGATAATGAAGCTCATTTCTCTCCTTTACGAGCACAAAACCGTTCTCTAGCTGCCTGAATTCTACTTTCATGGTCATCGGGAACCCCATCAACATTAATCTCTTTCTTTGGCAAGTCTGATAGTTTTTCCTTAGTTTCTTCCCCTATATGACCAGTCCCGCCACTGTTCCACACAAGCCAAAAACCTCAAGGTCAATGATGTTTGTGTGCAATCTTAAATTAGGAACAAAACCCATTTTACCTCTAATATGCTTTAGGACAAAACTGACTTACCTCAGTTTGTTGATATGAATTTTCTTAACCTTGTTTAGAATGGGCTTGACCCAATCTATCTCTACAGCACATGCATTGCATAAGTACGGATGGGAGGTTGCAATGAGCTCATGGTAGACAACATAGTCTGGGAGTTTTCCCTCGTCATCTGGTCTCAGCATAGAGGATGGATGCACCTAAAATGAAACACAATTTACCTTCAGGTTTCTTAAAACAATGCATGAACTGAAAGATCGCAAATACAACCCACCAGTTTTCAACCTTTATAATCTCAGTACTAACTGCTTTCACTATTTTAAACAAAATATTCCTTGCCACAATCTCGATCCGACTAAAGTCAAGATTTTTCGAAAGTGAATTCAAAGTAAAGTTCAATCATTCAAAAAGTTGAATCAAATCAACTAAATTTCTAGAATTGTTGCTCTTTGAAACCATTTCTAGCTAAGATATAGTGTTGCAACTAACAAAGAGTAGACTCCAGAGTTGATTACCTGAACTAGTTGGGGCTTAAAGCTGAGAGTTCGATAGCCATTCTGATGAATCATTCTCTCAGCAAGCTGATTTGCATAACCTATGCACAAAGCTTTCCTCAATTTCTGGTAAGCCAGCTCACTCTCTTTCCATCTCCCATTTGCCCGTACATCTAGTGATCCTGTTGTCCAAATACCACATAAATTGTTAGAAGTAAAGGAGAATAACATCCAAAAAGGGTACTATGCATGAAAGGAAAACAGAAACAACTAAGATAAACAGAATACTGAAGAAGTAAATTTCTAGACTGGCAGATTCATCTCTGCTCCAACTTCCACAACAAATGCAATAAATGGGAGAAATTTGTATCATGGTTATCCTACTAATGTTAAAACAGAGTGATCCCAACAGTTCCTTGAATGGAGCGAACTGTGGTAACACTGGATATTATATTGGACCCAAATAGTTGACTCTCATCAAGTTCTAATTGCTTATACTCTTCTAACCACACCAAACAAGAACTTTCCTCCAATTCTTAGACACTCATACTAGCATTGACTCTTTTTGGTCTCTGAACGTTGGGGATTCAAATGGTAGGTCTATGTATGATTTCATTCAAATTGGGACTATATGCTGTTTCTACAAAATTAGCATACTTCTATGTACTCTTCTTGTTTTTAGTTATCTTTAGCCTTCAAAAGAAATATTTTCTCACTATAATTCCCAAGTTAAATAAGGTATTCTAAAATCAGAGCTCTTTGAATGAAACAAAAACAAAGACAACCATGAATTGGAGGGTGGGTGGGAGGAGACAATTAGAAGTAAAGCTTGCATTAGTTTTTCAAGATCAATTTCATTGGTAACTAAATGTCAATATTATCACAATCAAGGTAACTTATATAATCAATCTGCTTCAAATATGTAAGCTCCTCAGGTGATCTACTTATATATATATATATATATATATATAAAAGAAATTCATTAAAATCGGAAGGGCAATCCAAGTGCATAGGAAATATACACTCCTTGGTAATATACAAACTGACCCTTTGCTATTTTCTGCATTATCTGAGATAATTGTTTCGAACATCTTTGACAAACAACATCCCCCCTATAATAAGCAAGTGTAGAAGCATTATATTTCAGAGCAGAATTGCAGATATCCTAATTAAAGTACAGCTGTACAATTAGGAGACATTTCCTTCTTCTCACAACAGAAAGGCCAAGGTACATGCTGAAAAGGAATGACAACTATGCATGCTCAACAAGTATTCACAGCAAACTCCTCTGCCTCATGGCCAACAAAAGCAACTAATGTATGGATTGCATATCATTATGTGGGCCTTCTTCAAATGGCTATATAAGTTCATGTTCCTTTTATGACTTCTGCTGAGAGCTTAGTCTTAACAAATGATATGACACATCTTACAGGAGATTTCTAGATATAGCACGCTTTCAGCAACAGAAAATAAAAGAGTACCTGCAAGTCATGGTCTTTGCACCAACCAATGTCATAGTTATTCCTATCCCAATGCTCATAGATCTGAAGGAGTTGGATGTGATCACCCAAGCCAGATCCATCAGGAAGGTCCAAGGGAGTGTGTTTCCTCTTTTTCTCATTACCCTTGCTGCAAATGGAGGTAAAGCTATTATCATTCACAAAGAAAATTTCACCAGGCCACATAAAAAGTTGCAGAGACATAAAAACTTGTATCCACATTCACTGTGATGTCACTGCTAAAACTGCTTAATTCATGATGACTGAGGGCCCGTTTGGTAGAGCTTTTCATAGCTTCTCCAGAGGTGATTTAGCTTTTAAAAATGAAGTCACCATGCAGCCTGTTTGATAACGGGTTTTTCATAGCTTCTATGAAGTAGCTTGGGCTTTTCTAGATGGCTTTTTCACAGCAATCCAGGGATTGTTTCTCAAAGCCACTGCAGCTTCTCATGTTTGAAAAGCACAGCCCTGCCAATCAGCCCCAAGTAACATTTTTTTTTTTTTTTATAATAATTATGTTTGGTTTTGGTGTGTGTGTGTTGTGGGTGGGGGGATGGGTGGAACACAATGCACAACTAAACTAAATCACATAATACCACACGCAGCAGGACAAAACAAAAGTTTTATTCCATCCACAAGAAGGAGACTGTCTTATATAATAATTTCAGGAGTTCACCTTCGACCAGGAAGCAGTGTGGTTTCTGCCGACAACATGGCAGCAACACTGAGAGCCTGGGATAAGCAACCACACTCATTTGCCTCCATTAAGGTTCTCGAAAGTGAAGGTTCCAGTGGAAGCTCTGGGTAAAATCACAGAACAAACTCAGTGAACACAAAATGCTCATCCATGAATAGAAATCAGTCACCAAAGTACATGCATTGTATAAGATGGTGGCTACAAACTCTTAATATTTATTCCTATCATAACATTTCAATAATTGGAATGAGAATTTTGTACCAGCCATTGTTCGTCAATACTTGTGATTGATCCATTTTCATCAATAGCATCCATGAGATACAATTGCTTCAGAGCATCTTCTAGAGACTCAGCTGCAGCAAAGCCAATAAGATTAAATGACTATCCAATTATCTTAAGTTGTATGCATTAATAGTGAAGAAAACAAAGAAAGAATGCCTTCTTACAGGAAGGAGGATCAAGAAAATCAAACTTGAGAATATCCATATCAGAGAGGTCCAATGATTTCAAATAGAGAACACTGCCAGTAAGAGAAGATCATTGTATTTCAGGAACTGTAACATCCAGGAAATCATCGTGATAAAGCATGGAAGGGTATAATCGATAGCATTTTCCAGGACATGTTCTTCCAGCTCGCCTGCACGTTGATTAGCTTGCACTCAAAACATGAATCCAATATTCATTATAATGATAAGCAATATTATCATCAATATTACTATGGCTTATAGTATCAATTCTCCACCCCTTTTATTGGATATATAGAGAGAATTGAGCCTTGACTCCTATCTCCTTTTACATGCCACATCTACACCATAGTCACCAAAAAAGGGGAAAACAGAGAAACAATTAGCATCACAACCTTTACTTTCTTTTCCTTCTCTTCTTCTTCTTCTTCTTATTTTTCCCTTTCTATTTGGGGCACCTTTAAGGGTTGGTTGCTGAGAGGCAGCATCCAAATCTAGGCAGACTGTGTTATTTGCAAATGCATATCTTAGGGATTCGTGATAAGAACCCAGCAGCTCATAGTCTCTCACTCTCTGATCTAAGTCACAATGATTTGAACACAGAAGACTATCATCCAAGGGTGCAAAACAAAGCCGGCAGAATAAATTTTTATGATGGAAACTTGACCAATCTCATGTATGGTAATTCAAACAAATGCAACAAGATAATAAAGTGCAAGCAAAGAGGAAAAAATCACAATGCAAGAGAGGCTACTAAAACCATTTATATGCTGTAAGCTACATCAAAATATAAATCAACTGCTTACTTGCTAATTTTTGGATAAGAAATTCTTTTTTTTGGATAAGAACTGCTTACTTGCTAATTTGAACAACATCAAGTGAATACATGCCCGTTGTTGGGTTGTATTGCCGTTGCTTGACATAACCAGAATCAATAACATACCTACCAAGTAGACATAATTCATGAATATAAGTGAACCTTTTAACACGAACATACTAAGTCATAATCAATTCACTAGATCACTGTTGGTGAAACTTAGTTTTATAAAAATAGATACAAAGAGAGTAGTGTGTCTAGCCTCAGCCCTTGAAGTGGGGTTTGGAAGGGACGATGGATCTATCTTCCAAATCTCACATAGATGGAACACACTTTTTTTTTTATCGGTAAATATCAATTTATTTAAAGCGCAAGGGGCATAATCCATGTACATAGGAAATATACAAAAAGAGTAGAACACACATGAAATAAACAAAAACTAAAATATAGCAGAGGAATGAAATTGCCAAATGATAAATGTTATAAAAGTATCATCTCTTACACAACACCGTCAACTGTCAACGTAGTTTCAGCAATATTTGTGGAAACAATAAATTGCCAGCAATTAGGAGGTGGAGGACTAAATACGCGCACCTGCAGGGTCATAACAAACATTAGACACAATTTTATTGAAAACTTTATCAGAAAATTCAACCATATTCATATGCTTCTATGGAGTTACTCATCAGACATGTGAAAACAGGATCTGGTTAGTCAGGGCATAACGTCATATGCTTACTAAAGGTCTTTGTTCAATTGCACAAAATACCATACCCAGATCTAATGACCCAACTAATAGGCATGAAAATTTATTTGATTATACCATTAACAAAGACAAACAGACCATTGCACCTAAAAGTGTTTATATGCATGATGTTGTGAAATAAAATGGAACCACTTTTTTATTTGAAAGGACCAGAGTTTACTCTTATGCTAGCAACAAAATCCAAAAGGTAGCCAATCTAAAACATTACTAAAGAAGCAAAAACCTTAAAAGCAGGAAATGGCAATATTTTCATCATGTTTTCATACAGAAATAAAAAATAATAATAATAAAAAAAACCTGCCTGCATTTCAGGTGGCAAAGAACCATGAAGGGAAGGATTATGGCATCTATGCAGGATCCTTCGTCTAGACTTGAACTCTATCCTCCAACTTTGATGCCAACTTCTCTATGTCATCCTATATAAGATGTGACTTCTTCTGTCAATAGAACCATTGTACAAGAAGCATTATATATATATATATATAGCAGAAACAGAGTAGACCCATGCACTCCAAGAAAGAAAAATTAAAGAATTAAAGCTCACCTGCCCAGTCATGAATATTAAGACATCACCTTCTGGTTCACGAACATGTGTCTGAAGCAAACACAGAAAAAACATTTGGTCAGTAACACCTCATAAACAAGTCAAAGTTCAAATATAGTAAAATATCATGGGCAGCAATAGCATAGTAAACTTTAACTTTATATTTACAATAGAGATTAACATGAAAGTTGCAAGATGTTCCGTTATCTATAAGGTGCTGCGAAGCCCATAATTAACAGGAAGATGCAGCTTAAAACCTTACCAGCTATTAATACAAATTCAAAGGGAAAGAGCCATATAAAATCACTTGAATTGAAAAAAAAAAATAGCAATTCAATTAATTTAAACTTATCTACTACATTCTGTAACAGACATGAAGAAGAAGAAGAAGAATAGAGGGAAAAAAAAACTTTTACTATAAATTATCAAAAATAATGCAGTAGAATATGTTCTAAATTAGCTAGTCCAACATAATCAAGCTAACCAATATCTGAATCACACTGCCACTACCACCTACATACTAATATTAGGAACCTTGGTCAACATATAAAAGGTTATCTTCCCGGCATTACCATTTTGCAAATATTCTAGAAAAATACATGTCAGTGAACCAAAACAAATCTATAAATTAACAGAAACAAGATACATAAATTTATGCTATAGAAGACATTATCATTGCATCAGGAGTAGACTAGTGGTTTAATCATACCGAGAGCTGTTTTTAAAGAAGACTCAACATAGCTTGTAGGGCGCTCATTGCTGTACAATATCTCTACAGGGTATAACTTCCCTGGGACATTTAGTACGGGGCAATTCGAAAAGAATTTTGATACTTTTGACCATCAAGAGTTGCTGAAGTGATAAGAACCTTTAAACTGGAGGCATGTAATGTAACCAATCGCTTCATCAACCCCAGCAATATGTCCCTGACAAAAGAATGTGTTCATAATTGAAGTGCATACACAAAATGCCACGTGTGGAAACAGTTATGCATCAAAAGTTGCAAGACTGGAAAATTTACATCTTTGAGATCTAGGGAACATCATGTGGGGGGGAAATCACGGTGTGACACCCACCGTGAAAATGACATAGACTAGGCATAGAGAGTAAATCTTACGTGTTCCTGAACGAGCTTCATCCAATATGATTACTGAATACTGATTAAGCTCCGGGTCAGACAGACTCTCGCGAAGAAGGACTCCATCAGTAAGATATCTGAGCAGTTCACAAGTGTATAGTTAGGGACCAACAGACTCAACAAAATTAGAGTGAAATCTGTGAAAACATGAATGAAGTCTCCTCTCAGTTAATAAAAGTGAATGCATTACTTAATACGAGTCCTTTCTGAGGTTCTGTCTTGAATCGGATAGCATATCCCACTTCATACCCAAGTTGAACACCAAACTCCTGTGCAACCTTCTGTGGGCATTAAAATCATTGAATAAGAAACAAACATAAAAGTTGGTCCCAGATATTAGCAATACACATTCGATGTTACCCAACCATTGTTTTTCTGATGAATAATGTTACTCGACCATCATTATGAGTGAATCAACCACACAAAATACTTCTCAAAACAGAATTCGCACAATCAGCTAGGGCAGCAGCAGGTGATAATTCAAGAGCATAGCCTATATTTATTCATTAGTAAGCAATGAATTGAAGCAAATCTTTGGAGGAAAAAAGAAAAGAAAGAAAGAAAGATCGGGCATTATGGTAAATCATATTCTATATAATTGTCTTCGAAAGTTTTTGAGTAAACTAAGCGAAATGGTAGTATAACGATGAGTTCAGTGGAATTTAATTCCTTCTAGGGTCTCCTAATACCGGAAAAGAGTAACATAAATAATTCTACTATCTTTTTCTTTTTCTTTTTCGGAGTAATTTTACTTTCTTTTCATTTCCTCAATTTTCTCAGAAAACAAACAGATCATAATATTGTTACATTAGCACCTTCGACACGCAATTCTGTCATAATCATCTTCCATCTTGTTTTTCGCATTCAAAAGCCACCAAAACCCCAAGTATAACATTGTAACATTGAAACTCTGCCTCGCAACGGAAACTGCTGCGATTCGGCGGGGCTGAGTGACGCCGACGATTTCAGACTTGGTGTAGCCTATCAATGCAGCATCTGAGAGAGCTGGGTGCTCTTTCCGAGCCGGTCTCTCCGATTATCACCATCACCGGGTTCCGCTCCACCGTCTCTATGATTTGATCTTCGAACTGGAGGATCAGGAGGTTCGCCATTGATGAACCAAACAAATCTTCAAGTCACTGTGAAGAGAGTTGGGGTTTAAGGATTTTATTGAATAACGGGAAAATTGGGGTTTTAGAATTTTTCGTCAACACTTCCTTACAGATTAGCGTCGACTGGCTCAGTAAAACCGTTGTTTGTAGCATCGACCGGTCGGTCTGTTTAATAAGACGACATTTAACGAAGAACGCTACCCACTTTCATTTTCATATTTATTTATATAAATTATTAAATTTGAGATAAATTATTCAATATTAATTTTAAACGTTACATTAAAATTATGACGGTAGACTCTCAAAGGATAGCTCAATCGGCTAAGAATTACGTTTCATGAAGCGGAGATTTTTAGTTCGAATCTTCCCTCCCATTCTTATGTGAACATGTCTACAAATAAAATAATAATAGAAATATGAAAAAGAATGTTAATAATATTTTTTTTACTTATATAATTCCTCAACTCTGGGTAACTTGGTAATCGTGGAGCCAATTAGCTGAGTTGAGCCTAACATTAAAAGTTTTGTTCCACTTAACTTTTATATCGAATATGAATCGAGCTTCCGACTTATCACCTAGTTGAATAATTTGTTTACATTTAACTCATTCTTCAAAATTTTCCACATGATTCTGCAAACAAGGAAAATGATTGAATTGCTATAATTTCTTGACAAACGGATGTGATAATCTATAATTAAGAAAATGAATAAAAGTATATGGTTTATAAGTCAATTACTAATTAATCAAATTAACAAGTTAAATATTTTACATAATTATTTCAGTAATTATAATCTGTCTTGTAAAATAACTTATACAAAATGCTCCTTTTGCTCATTCAATATTTACAAGCTACTCTTTTGCTTTCCAAAATAGCATCCGTGTCACAAGTTCCACTCCTGACCCACAACTCGGCCATTTCAACCCCACCATCACATACAAAATGCAGCACCTTATTTTTGGTAGTCACCACATGAAACATTCCTGGTTCATCAGCGTCAAACTTCCTCTTGTGATTCCAGCGGAATGCTGCACTAGAGCCAACCTCAGCCCACTGACAAATCACATTTCTCTTGCTCGATTTCTCCCCCTGCAAAACCCCAACATTCCCTACCATCCTCGCCACTTTCACATGAAAAGCACATCATAGCCCCTAATGGTGAATTTACGAACAGAGTTTATATCTCCGAGGAAAGCTGCACGATGCAGAGCATAAAACCCAGAAGAGAAAGAACCGATGTTTCCTCTTTCAAGTACATATTCGATCGTCAACTTTTCAAAGGTTTCACTGTTTTGCTTTGCTTTGAATAGATCAATTGCTGTCTCACCATATTTATTATGCAGTTCTATATCAGCCCCAGCATAAATAAGCAACCGGAATGCCTCTACACGACCGCGTTTTGCAGCTATCATGGCAGCTGAGAAGCCATTTGCATCCTGTTCGTCTAGATCAACGTCTGCCCGCTTGATGGGTTTCTTCAAAGCCTCCATTCCGTTGGCTTAAACTACAAACAATAGAGGAGAAAACATTGACACGTTGCTTGATTGAACTACCATATCAGCTAGAATTACATCCACAGCTGCTTGCTGGAAGCCAGGAGTCCACCGAGCTGAGTGCGCGATTGAGCTTGCACACTGGCTAGCTGTATTGACCAAACTAAAATCAGCTCCTGCTGAGGCCAGAATTTTCAGGCACTCGTGCTTATATCTAGCTCATACCATTAACGCGGTTTCTCTAGATTCAGATCGAGAGTTGAGATTGCAGCCGGCACTTATCAAGCATTGAAGAATTTTAGAAAATCCTAGGCGTGCGGCCAAATGAATGGGGCGTAACTTGGTTTTTGAAGTTGCTTTCTCTAGAAATTCTACATCTGCAGTACCATAATGTACAAGCACGTCTAATGCTGTTGCATTGTTACAGAGGATGGCATGGTGGGTGAGAGTCCTCCCATAGTGAGGGGTGTTAAGGGAGATGTTGGAGGAGCATATGCAAGATTGCACCGGTTGCTTCAAAATACTCCACAGCACACCAGGTGATAAGGTAAGGCTCTGCTACTCCTGCACCCACCCGGAATTCCTCTCCTGTTTCCATATCCCAGGACCAGGCACCTACTCTCATCTCGATGTTTGTTCTGTCGCCCACCTGTTTTCAAGTGTCAAAGGGAGAACACCATAGAACGCCGAAGTTATATAACCCTGCTACAAATAAAATGGTCCAAAATCCAAATCCCAGGAGTTGTGGTACACTAAATACCAATGTCATTTTTCTTTCTTCCTTTTTTGATAAGTTGTGTTTAATAGGTGCGTGGTTGATGACCCCCTTGTTATTTGGGAAGATGTGATCAGTTGGGGTATAACAGAGCTAAAAGGAAAGAGCCTGAAAGTGTGCTCATGTAAACTGGCCATTGGAGCAGTGGTTTATAACATTTTGAAGCTTCTAAATGATTTGAAGCAAGGGAATGTGCTGCATACTGAGGATCAGATTCTCAAAAGAATTGATTGGGAAATTAGAACTAGAATTAAGGGTGTTGGCAAGTTCAAAGAATCTGTGTCTAATGCCTCTCTCTGGTGCAGATGGGGTTTCTAATTGTGAATAGAATAGATTATGTTAGTTTGGTGTTGATTTGCAATGTTTGTTAGTAGAGTATAGCTTGGTTAGCGTAATTTATTTCTTGCATGTGGTTTATGCAGTATGTTTTCTGCAGTAAGACATGCTAAGTGTGAGTAGAACTAGCTTTTGCAGCAAGTTCCCAGTCTTTACTGAGTGTGAGTTTGTGCTCAGATTTCCAATTGTAATGAAATTGATCCTCGTTCATCAAAAAGGGAATTCCCATGTTGCACAAGCTATTATTAAATTATCCCGAACTTTAGATAAATTATGATTATCTCTGATTTAAATGAACTGAAAAATATTCGATTAGTTATATTTTATAAATATTTTTATTCCTTAAATTAAAAAAACAAAACTACTCCTCAAATATAACTAATTAAATAATTTTCAATTCGAATGAATTAAAAATTATCCAGTTTCACCGTAAAGTCTTAGAGTTTAGTTGAAGTTTTAGATAATTCCTAGGATTATAAAGATTCATTAATTCTGGGTAAAAATAAAGCTTAATTGGATAGAGTGCTAAGATTTACTTATTACTAGCATTGGCAAATGTTATGGAGATAGTAATGATATCACTAATATGCTCTCTCTTTTCTTTTTCTTTTTAATGACGATATGGAATTATCTTACTAATAGTTTCCGAATTTAATATGCCAAAATTTTCACCTTTTAACTTGAAAATAATGAAATTTACTCAGTATAATTCGTACAAATTTCTAAAGAATTGTGCCTTTAATTATATTGGGAGCGGCTACCCTCTTGAACTTGACTTTGTTACAATCTCACCTTAATTTCTCACAGTTTGTAGTGCTGACTTAGAGAATTAGAGAATATTCTATTTTGTGAATTAATTATTTATTGTGTGAGAGTGATATTTGAGTGTATTAGTACTAAATGAAATAAATAAAGGGATTTTGAAATTTTTTTAAAAAATCATTTTCCGCTTTTAATGGTTTTAATCTTACTGTTTTTTATATTCAATCTTTTAATAGTAAATTTCTTTCAGTTTAATAAGCCCAACTATGTAATCTTTGTGCTTAGGTTACTTTTATCATGCTCTTTTATGCTTCTTTGGTGATCCTAACATTTATTTTGTCATTATTTCCTCCTATTTGTGCACAGCTTTTTGCCACGCTTTCCTAATGAAATTTTAGGGGGCAAATATAGTCTTATGTATGAGCAAAACAAACATAGCCCTCCTAGTGATTCCCATGAAACACACTTATGATTGCCACACCATGGAGTCATGGAGATTTCTTTTTGTTCGAATGAATTTCAATCTCGTTCAAATTAAATTGTACGGATTTGAAATTTAAAGAGTAAAGAGCATAAAACTTGAACATTCTCGCAAGCAAATAAGTTGCACCATGCTCTATTTATTTACACCATAATTTATTTTACTTTAATTTATACTTTCCTTTCATATTGTTGGGGAGAAAATCAATTAGAGTTAATTTTTCTTTAACCAACTCATTTGGAGACCCATGAACTTCAAACTAGGAGTGAGTCTTTTCGAGGCGACGAGGTCCTTTGTTAGAGTGCAAATAATAAACATTAATGCAGACTCAAACGAACCTCCTAAAACATGGAGATTTTCATGTCGAACTAGGGAAGGTTTGTCGTTACCGAAAAAAGAGCAGACTAAACCAAGTCAGTCTCACAATACGAACCATTTCGCTACATCCAATTAGTAGTACAAAAGAGCCATATAGGATGCCATGCCTCGCTCACCCAATTCTTGACTCAAGTGAAAGCAGATGTCCAATTAGAGAAATCACTTGTGTGCATTTGTAATGGGAGGTGCTGCCATACGGATGTGGCAGAAAACATAAGTTTTTTGCCTTCCATTAAAAGGTTGACACCTCACCTAGTATATCTTCATAAAATAAAACTAAAACATCATATAGTAACCAAATCCTCTAAAAATAAAAAAATCAACCCACAGTTCACCGCCTGACTTCACCACGCCGGAGAGAGATTACCCGCCAGAGAGAGACAATCTACCGCAAGAGAGATTACTTGCCGGCGCGGCCCAACCCCTGACCCGTGCTAGGTCATGGCTAGACCCAGCTGTGGGTCTGTCTACTGACCCACACGGGTCACGGCCGCGACCTGCCGTGACCCACGGCACCCAGCTCGCTCCAACCGTCCATTTTCTGTTCCTGTGACGATGATTGGAAGACATTTGTTTGTTTGCTTTTCAAACTTTTGCATAATTGCTTCTTATTTTTGGAGATCTGGACAATTTTGATGTTTTGACTGCCTCTGGCTCATGCGTCTTCATGTTTTATCATGCTCTTATCATGATGATGTGATTTTGAAGACTTTATGGCATTTACTGTTGTGAAGTCTTGATCTACTTTGCTACGGTGATTCTCTATGGTGATTCTGAGAGAGACAAAGAGAGAAAGAGAGAGATAGACGAGGAAAGAGAACCAGAGAAAGAGAGATAAATTGAGAGAGAACCTACCGGCATGGGTGGGCGGCGGCAACGGTGGAGATCGAATTTGGCCGGTGGTATTAGCCTGGACGGTGTGGTGGGTCTTTGCCTGGGCGGTAGTGGCGTGTTCGAGCGTTTGGTGGTGGGCTAGGGGGCCATGGTTTTCAGCTTGAGGTTGAATGGGATATAGTGTTTTTATTGTAGGCAAATTTTGTGCACTTTTTATGTTTTAGCTGACGTGGCTTTCTTCTATTGGTGAGCAGAAAACCCATGTTTTCTGCCACAACCGAATGGAAGATATTGTCTTTGTAATAGCGTAGTGTCCAATTAAACTTGCCTCATCATAGAGAATAGAGAGTATTGAACTGCCCATAGTACGAATCGATGGGCCCACCTCTGTAGAAGACCATACTGGGCAATCCCAATGGCCCACGTGTCAATATTTCGTTGATGAGGGATGGCCCTGATCTCAATCATGATGGACTGTGGACAAGGAAGCTTAATGGCGAACCATAGGAGAACATGACTTTAGCATGTCTTTGACCATTTTTTGTATATACATATAAAAGAGGGATAATTTAGCCTTTTAGCGATTTGTACGAAAGAACTTGAGAAATAATCTTCAACGAAAGATAGACGAAATCAATCCAATTTGTGTCCGTGTTCCATGGTTGCTAATTCCTTAATTAGCATTTTATCATTTCTTTGGCTTGTGTATTATAATAAACACATATTATTTTTCTTCTGATGTGAACACTTAATTCTTCTAAAAATCTTTAAAATAAAATTTTGCACTTCCTTTACAAGGATAAAGTCACCAAGAAATTTTCATCAAGGGAAAGAAATCCCTTTGGCCAAAAATCATGTGTGTATATACTAGTGAAAGAAAAATTAACGAGTAATCACAATTAATAATTCATATTTTCCTTATTACTTATGTTTAACTCTCTTTTCTCTCTCCTCTCTATATATATCATGGGATTGCAAAAGGTTAAGTCATTAAAATTTTAAAGCAAATGCATGACAATATTTTTCTCGATCCTCTCCCTACCAAAGCCCCAAGAACTAAGTGTAATGATCTTGAAAAGAAAAAAAATAAAGAAGTTGTAATGATCTTACTTTCTCTAGAAAATAATAATAATGCAAACTCAAAAATAGATAAATATAGCTTATCAATTGATTAATTTAAGGAATTTATTTTAGAGAAGTTTGGGTCAGAGGTCCAAAATTAAATTATTTTTTTTTTGACAAATTACTCATCGGGTACATCGAACCCTACAATAAAATTCAACCGTCCAATTTTGTTAATTGCCGTTAGTGTGGGTCAAAATGCACCATTTTGACATATTAAAATATTATTATTATTTTAATTTAATTTTAAAAACATCCCTATTTAAAAAAAAATAAATAAATAAAATTAGGGGTGGCCAAACCACACCCATAGCCTAAGGAGGTGGCTCATTAAAAAATAAATAAATAAAAATACAGGGGTGGCCGAACTACCCCATATGGGGTGGCTGACAACCCCTGATTATTATGTTTTAATTATTGTTTTTTTAAAATTAAATTAATGGGTCAAAATGGTGCATTTTAACCCACACTAACGACCGCGTTAACAAAATTGAACGAGTGAATTTTATTGTAGGGTTCGATGTACCCAATGAGTAATTTGTAAAAAAAAAAAAAAAACTTAAGAATTTAAAAATTTTGAACTTCTGACCCAAGTCTCTCTAATATAAATTCCTTAATTTAATATTACATTTATTCATGTCAAGAAAGTACTTAATAAAATAAGTATTCCTAATAATTTATAGAAAAGCAAAAAAGTTGGCATCTAATATTCTAATCATATATATATATATATAAACAGAGTTTTAACATAGAGAATGCTTAGAATTGTAACAGGTGTCCATCTTTTTAATATATGAACCCTTTTTTTGTCTTAACCTATCAACTTCTGTTTATCTCTACTTAATTATGTCTTAAAATTTTCTTTTTTTCTCCCATTTTTTGGTGCTTAACTCTACCTCCCAACCGGTTTTTTCTTTGTTTTTTAAAATCTTTAACTCTACCTCTCATGAGTCATGACCTATCAACTTCTTCTATCTCCACTTAAACATGTCTAAAATTTCTCTCTCTTCCATAATTTATGTTTCAACCAGTTTTCCCCATAAAACAACGCAAGTATCTCCTTTCTACTTAAAACCCATTTCTCTCTCCACAAATTTCAAATTTAAATTTTAGTATGAACCGGTTTTCCTCTCTCTCCGTCTACTTAAACTCACATCTCTCTCATTCTCATAATTTCCTCTATCTCCACTTAAATATGTCTTAAATTTTTCTCTCTCTCTTCCATAATTTATGTTTCAACTAGATTTAAATTATTTTAGTCTAAATCATTTGGGTTTCCAACTATTGTTTAATTAAATTTGTATTTGAACCGTTTTGCTTTGAATGGGGGAGAGATAACTCTCACCAAGTGTGATTTAATATAGTTTAAAACTATATATTTGTTTTTTTTTGTGCATGCCTCCTACCTTTTACAAGTTACAACATCCCAATCACTTGGTTTTTTTTTTTAAAATTAATTTTCCTCTCTCTCCCTTCCATAATTTCCTCTATCTCCATTTAAATATATCTTAAATTTCTCCTCTATCTCCCATAATTTATTTTTCAACCAGATTTAAATTATTTTAAATTATATTAGTCTAAACCGTTTGGGTTTAGATATTGTTTAATTAAATTTATGTACGAACCGTTTTACTTTTAATGAGGGAGATAACCTTTAACAAGTTTGGTTTAAAACCTTTTTTTTTATGCATACCTCCTACCTTTTGGATAAAACAAAAAAAAAAAAAGAAAAAGGGTGGCCTCCTCAACAGTAGACCCAAATAAAAAACAACAGTGTAGAATTATAAACAAACATAAAAATATGACAAACAAGTGTCTCAACCCTCTCAATATGGCCCATATGATATTAGCATAAACAAATGGAGTACAAATTAAGTAATTTATTTAAACTTGAGAACTTCCACAAAACATAAATAACTACTAGAAGAAGAACCCATGCAACACAAAAGCAACAACAAAAGATGACAAATATACATAAGAAAACCACTACCACCTCCTCTCCCCCAAAAAAAACACAATCAGCATAACTATAATAAACATTAAAAATATACAACTAGTGTAAAGGGTGGGCAGTTGAGCTAAACGGTTTAGGTTTCATGGATAATCAAAAGAATCATATCACCGTTTAGGCTTCCCAATTAGACGTGTTACCATACTAAAGCACACTTGGCGTGAGCGAGACAAATTAAGCAAAAATTAGACATAAAATAAACTCATAAATGGTCAAATGAACTTTATTTCGTTCAATATTTGAAATACTCCATATAGAATTGGTGCATGTAAAGAAATCTTCCGAAGTCGGTGGTTATACATAACAACTAAACCATTAACGGTGCTGCTTATCTGCTATAACTCATATGAATATAATCGTACCTTTGTGAATATAACTCACATTAAAATTTACCAAAAAGAAAATAAAAGAGCTTGAGAAATTTAAAAATTAATCGTGCACCACAAGTTTGGGCAATCTTCGCATATCTTAGATTCCATCTCAGCCATCTCGTTGAAGACCACATATTCCTGCAATAAAATTTTGAAACTAGCTTCTGAATGGCCCACAATATTCCACCGCACCATAAATGGCATCGCATATCCATTCCTTTCATATTTTTCACGAATTGCCTCATATTCCTCCACCCAATTGATAACAAGGTTCTTCGTGTCACCATACACAAAAACCCTTTCGATCATATTCTCTTTACTCAATTTCAAGTCTTTTCCAAAATTTTATCAAACAAATGTGCACAAGTCGGAGAGTCACACTTAGGTAGAGATCTCAAAAAATTTATTTTCAATCCAAGATCATCTCCTTCAATGTTCACAAACTCAGGATTGATGCTATATGTCAAGATCTTTCCTTTCCATGGGCTTGCACAGAGTTCAGATGTCATCAATGCAAATGCAAGGGAGAATCTTGCTCTACAATCATCCGTAGAATGAAAGAGGTTAACATCTACTACTGAAATGGAATTTAAAAATTTTCCCTTTTCAAAGTAGGCATTTACTTCATCAAGATTAACATAACCAAAAAGGTTTAATATCTCACGGGGGAACAATTCTTTGATAATGGTTTTTGACATTTTACGACACTCCACATTTTGGACATACTGCAAAAACCCTTCACGATCATGTTTATAGAACAGTCTCTTGTAAGTTTCCATAGCAATAGGTGTGATTCGATCATATTGAAGCTTATCCCATTTATTGGCACACATGTAAATTTCCGGTAACTCTAAAGCTCTGCGAAGTGGGACTAGATATTCTTTCCGTAAGCGATCTCGAACTCTGTAAACATAGTGAAACTCATCAACCCCTCTATATTCTGGACACGAATCATAACAAAAGAGCCTTCTGGCAATACTTTCACAAATTAATGTTGAACGATCATAAGAAGAATCAAGAGAAGGGCACCATTTCGATGCCAAACTGATTTTTGTTAGCTGCCCAGAAATCAAATAATCAAGATCGGCCTTAAGTAGCTCAGCAAAAACACTAGAAATCTGATCGTGTAAGAAACGGTATTTTAAATCATAGTTGTACCTCTCAATGGCCTTTCTTGCCATCATAATTCTTTTCTTCTTTCTCAAATGCATCACCTTCCTTTTTAGCATTACTTTATAACTCATTCTCTTCTCCATCCGTCTCTTTTGTATCTTTCTCCTCCTTTTCTGCATTACTTTTGACTTTAATCTCTTCTCCATCAAAACGTTGTGTTGTTTTCTTCTCCTTTTATGCATTACTTTCGACTTTGTTATCTTCGCCATCATTCTCTGTTGTCTCCGTCTCCTAACCCTATTTATCTCCATAATTTGGTTGTGCCGGACTTTTGGGCCGTTAACAATCCGGTAGAGAATTTCCAACAAGTCTTTCAAGCACCCAAATTCGGCAAATGCCTTGACATTGTATGCTAACGTTTTGGAGTGGTACCGGTGGAGCCATAGAGCTACTCTATAGAAATGCTCTCTGCTTTGTTTTCTACGATGACTGGGGCTCCTCAATGCGCAAATGAGTCTGAGGGTGGTTTGTGGACAGTAATGCCAAGATGACTCCAAATAGCATTGCAGAGACTCTGGCGTGAGCTTTACTTTTCTTTCTTCAAGCCAACGATAAAGTCTCAGACATGATTCTATTTGTGGTTCATACGTGCCTTCATCTTTGAAGAAAAAATAACGTATAGGGTCTTGGGTGTCATCTGCATATGAATTCACAGTAAGTGTGGAAGGGACTTGGGAGGTCCAAGTAGCGAAATGGAATTGGAGAAGTAACACACGCCTGATTGATGGCTCACTAGAAATATATCTTATACCAGTCCACCTACCAATGGTAGCTTCAGTCCTTTTAATGGACATGCGAAAGAGTTGAACATCAGCCGATCCGGGGTGGCGAACCACCCCATGGCCCAAGGGGTGCCAATCCCCCTATGGGGTGGTGGTTCACACCCTTTTTCTTTTTTTTTTAATTTTAATATATTTTATTTTTAAAATTAAATTTTTAAAAAATAATATTTTATTAGTAAAAAACGATGCGTTTTGAAAAAAGGTAACGGCAGTTAACAAAATTGGACGGAAGGATTTTATGATAGACGAATATACCCATGTCATATTTGTAAAAAAACACTTAAGGATTTAATAATTTTGGACCTCCAACCCATTCCTATCTGATATAAATTCCCTTTATTTTTTCTTAAATATGACAATAAGAAAAAATACAAAATTTTAAAAATATATATATGATCATTATGAAAATATTTTATTTTATTTTTTAAAATATGATCATTAAAAAGTAAGACAAATTTTAAAAATATGACCATTAAGAAATGACGAAGTCTAAATAATATGATTGCTTTCAATTTAAACCAATCCTTCAGATTTTAAACATTATATGACGTTTATACCTTTAATTAACTTTTGTATAAAATTTCAACTTCCAAAATATATTTTTTTTAATTTTTTAAAAAAATGAAAATCATTTATATTTTGGTCATTTTTTGTATTTTTAACGGCTAAAATTGACAGAATAATCCAAATTAAGAGGAATTGAAAGATCAAGAGACTAAATTGATAGTTTTTTAAGTTTATAGGGTATTTTAAAACGGGTGAAAGTTCTTAGGTCTTCAATGAAAATAAAAATAAAATAAAAAATATTTAGGCTAAATGTAACTAAAATTTTCTGAGCGAATATGAATACTCTAATCATCCAGCTACTTAAAGTGGCTAACAAGTTGTTGAGTAGCTACGGTGCTCAACAATGTGTCATTTCTCTCTTCTAATGACATTAGCAAAATTTCGTTATTTTCTCTCTTCTAATGAAAGTGATTTTATCATTCCTCTACTATAAAATAAAAATCAGTCTTGCAAGAAAGCTTATTTACCTATTACGTTTGTGGAGAGTTTTATTTATCTTGAAATCAAAGTTATTTTGCATATTTAAACCGATGGGTATCATCAAGTTTTTAATTTTGGTTCAATCTTTTGAGTTTTTGGCGTGGTATTGTAAATTCTTTAATATCATATTCAGAAATAGTAATATATATTATTAAAAATTTTAAAAATACAAAATTATAAAAGATATGCCAGAATTTTTTTAAATTTTTTAAATATTATTGTTATTAAAAGACAAAATTATAAAATATAACAGTTAGAAAATGACAAATTTTAAAAATATGATATTGGATAAAGAATAGAGAAATAATTAGTGTTGTAATAAAGTCAAGCTAAGAACTTTAAGATTTAAAGATTGGTTCGTTTATGGAGATGTTTATTTAAGCCGAATTCTTGTTCTAGCTGAGTTATGAAATGTGTATTCAAATTCTGCTCATTTAAAGTTTGGGCAAGTTCGAGCTCATTAAGAGCTCAACTCGAGCTCGAGCTATAAACGAGTCGGGCAAACGAACTGGTCAAACATTAAACAAGTTAAGCTCGCGAGCCTTTATTGAGTTTTCTCGAGCGAGTTAGGTATGTATCATTTACTAATTAAGTGGGTTTTTACTGTATCGAGCTTGAGCTCGAGTTTGAGTCAAGTTAAACCGAGCGGGTTGTAGAATATACTGATTTATTTATAGCCCTAAAATTAATATTTAAATGAAAAAAAAAAAATTGAATAGCTAAAATATTGAGCTTGATGTACGTACTTAAAAAAAAAAAAAATAGCTAAAATAGAAATATGTAGTTTTTTAGCTAAATATTTGCTTAGCCGAATCTGTTTTTCTTTTCTAATAGTTTTATTTTTTTAATTATTGATTTGTTTAATATTTAATAAATTTATATTATTTCTTGAAAAGTAGGAGATGGGTGGGAAGAGAATAACTTCAATTCAGTTGTGGCAAAAAGTCTAGATATTTTGCCCACCACTTACAAGTTAACACCTCACCTAACAAGAAAAAAATGCACAAAAAAAATTTAAACCATGCTACAGCTGATTAAAGAAGAAAGAAAGAGAAAGAAGAAGGAAGAAGGATGTGGAAGGTCGCGCAGGGGGTCTCGCCGGAGACTCACGGTTTTTGTTTTTTGTTTTTTGTTTTTTTGTTTTAGGCAGGTCTCGACCCTCACCTCGTCGCTCTGCCCGGACACCTTGTGGCCACCCACCTGCAACATGTCGACGGCCCAGAGACCCATGGGTCTCGCCACCGGTTTGATTTTTCTTGGCTTTAGGATGATAAAATTCCAAAATAGTTAACTTTTCCTCGGATGATAAAATTTTAAAATAAACTTATCCTATTTAGGTTTTAGTTTTGAGGCATTAGAAACGAATTTTGTAGCATTATAATCGATTTTTAGGCATTAAACGCATTTTGAATGATCGATTTTTTTAGTTAACAGGCAGACAAAGATTATCCAATTGGGTGGTGATTCTCTCTCTTCGGTCTTTTTAGATCGTATTTTGGATCTCTTTTTTAAAAAGTCGAGAAAGGCGGTGGGTCTATAACTTGAGAGATCATAACCAAAAATTATAAAAGTTATCCGTTGATTAAATGATTGGTGTTTGATTTTATTTTACATGTGTGCATTTGTCTTAATATGATGAGGTGTCAACTTATTATTGGTGGCAAAAAGATTGAGTATTTTGCCATGAATTAAGAACATAGCACATCCTAACGTACGCACCAATTTTGAGTTTACAAGCATTTGAAAGGTTCAAACGAGGTCGTTTTGAACTACTATAGTTTTCGGCAATGTAATGTCACTTCACCTCGTGCCTTTCAATTAGACTTGTCCATCGATATAAAATTTTAAAATAAACAATTATCACTATTTACCATTCCGCAGGATCTCAAGTAATAAAGGCTTTAACTGTGAGTTATTAAAAATTTACATCCATGAAAAAGACCGATCCGGATCCCTCCAATTCTAACAGGCAAAAATCAAATTATCATGAACCAATTATATTTTGATTTTTATTTATTTTTAAAAATAAAACTTTCATCGATAAAATTTACACATAAAGTTCTTACATCACTAAACATATACATTTGAGAAATCATAACCAAAAGTTATAAAAGTTATAAAGTCATAAAATGACTTTAAGCTTTGATTAACCATGTATAATTACATTTAAAAAACATATATATTTAATAAACTAGATTTAAGACATAGATAGTTAAAATAAAACAAAAAACAAAAAATTATTTTCCATGAGAATTTTCTCCACATTTATTTCATCTCCCAACTCTCACAAAATTTTCTTCCATGTTTTTTATTCTCAACCAAGGCCATGACAAACAAAATGAAACAAAAACCTTACATCTTTTTTCAAATACGACATCACATATCACTTTGAAAGACATTTTTTCTCAAAAGAAAATGATCATATACAAGGTTAAAGAGACTAGATTTGGATTTAGATCTAAATCTATAAAATAAATCTAATAGATAAAAATAGAGATCGAATAAGCCTAAAATAAGACATCAAACAACGCTATCATGAACTAATTATATTTTTATCGTTGTTTTTACTTTTAAGAAAAAATTAACCAATCTAAAGCAACCCACTAAAGCAACCTAAAGCAATGAACCAATCTAAAGCAACCCACTGTTTTTAATTTTATCTTTTTAAAAATATTCTCATAATTATATTTTTAAGAAAAAATTATATTTCGCTCTGAACTATCAATTTATTTATATTTTTACCTTCAAAATTTCAACCGTGATATTTTACCCCCTCCGATCTCTATAATGGGTTAATGTTCCTCAGTTCCTGTATAATTATATATGTCAATGCCAATTGAATAAATGTTATTACCTGTGAATTCGATTTTTCTTTTTTTTGGTTGGACTTTAAGTCTCTTCAGATTATCTGATGGAACAATCAATTGCTTCATTGGATCCAAGTTCCAAGTTCCAACGGTGGCAACTGTAGAATTTATACTAATGGGTTTAGTCATTTTTTTGTTGTTACAAAGTTCATATCAAAAAGACAGTTACGTAAGTCAATTTTAATATTCATTTTGCATTGGGCAGTATGTTTTCACATTTCAAGAAACAGCACGACGCATTGGCACGACGCATTGGCACGTCGCATTGGGAGGTGTGTTTTCTATTTTCTTGCCCACGAAAAAAAAAATAGGAATAATTTCACTGACTCAAATTTGGTTATTTTTTCAAATATTGTCTAAATATTCAAAAATTTTCACTTACTACTTTTGAACTTTTAAAAATTTTCATTTATTTTATCCATATAAATTAAAGCACAAAATTTTTAAAAAGATCAAAATATCCATAATTTTTATTTTTTTAAAAAAATAAAAAAATATTTTAAAAATTAACATTTTAAATAGTAAATTTTAACCTATGACTTTTGTATAAAATTCTAACTTTCAGATTTTTTTAAAAAATAAAAAATAGGGATATGTTAGTCTTTTTATTAAATTAGGCAAATAAGTTAACTTAAGAGCAATTGAAAATTCATAGAAGATAAGTGAGAATTTTTAAATATTAAGAAGTGCTTAAAAAAATGATCATTAGTGAAATTATCCAAAAATAATAATAATTTTGTCTTCGATGCTCATTTTCAAAATGATAATTTTCCTTTTATTTTCGTATAAAAAGACACTTCGGTAAGGATACTGGATACGTATCCAGGTGCTGTAATGTCAATACAAAATTTTGAGAAAAATATAAAAAAATTCTTTCAAATTAATATTAGTATGTGATAAAATTTTATAATATTATAAAAATATTAAAGTAATTCATCAAATTACAAAAATATATAAAAAAAGTTATTTATTTTTTTATATTCTTATAATATACATATTCTTTTAATAAATAAAATAATTATAAAAAAGTTAAAAAAAGAAGATATTTTTTTCTAAATCAATAGATTCTAGATTACAAATTATTTTATACCATATTAAAATCAAATCAAATATACAATTCTTAAGATATTTCAAAAAATAATAATTTAGCCAATAAAGTTAAATTTTGTTAAAAAAATTGTTTGGTTTTTTATTTTTTTTAATTTATTTGTTTAAATAATATGAATATTATTGAAATATAAAAAAATAAGTTACTTTTTTTTTATATATATATTTTAATGGTGTGATGTGTTACTTTAATATTTTTTGAGTATTAAATTTTTATCGCAAATTACTATTAATTTGAGAATTTTTTCGTATTTTTTTCAAAAATTTTAATATTTAACTTTCACCTTAAATGATTTGAATAATAATAAAAAAAAATCATTCTAATTTCATCTCGGCCCTCGGATGGACGTGGAACTGTTCATTATCTTTCGAAAACCGTGTTTTAAAACAGTATTTTCGAAAACCGTGCCATCCTTCAAAATCGGCTTCTCCAGCTAATAATTCACTGTTATTGCCTTTATTTTATTTTATTTTATTTTTGACATGTCTGTTATTGCCTTTATTAATTGGATTCCACGGATTGGTAAACAGTGATAATTATTTATTTTAAAATTTTACATCGACAGAAAAGACTAATTTAAAGGTTCGAGAATCGAGATGAAGTGACAATACACTGCCGAACTCTTTTATATTTCAAAGTTGTGGTTAAAATGTTCGAGGTAGAGCATTTTAATAGTTTTACTAAATTTTATTAATTAAAATAATTAAAAATAATAAAAATAATAGTTTTACTAAATCTTTTAGTTATATTAACAAAATTTTTACTATTTAATTTATAATAATATATATTATATAATTTTAACTATAAAATACAATCCAAATAATTGACAGCACATTGATATGAAAATAAAAGGAAAATCAGCATTTTCATTTTAAAAGGTGAGAAGACGCATCTGGAAAACAGATTCTTTCTTTTCTTTTCTTGTGCACGAAAATAGAAAACACACTGCCCAATGCGAAGTAATGCTTGAAAAGAGTCATGCGTGTACAACACCTAAAACACACACCAATCTCGACACAAAAACCCACTTGGCTACTCGCATGGTCATATAAAAAACACGTGTTTGTCTTGTTAGTTTCTATGAATATTGATAAAAAAAAAAAAGGGCCCTCCCCCCCCTTTCAGTCCGGCCTCCCATTTGTCAAAACACACCATTTACCAAAAGCTTTTCTGTTTCTTATACTTCGATAAGGAAGCACGGTGAGAGAAACCCACTTCACTCGGGCGGCGCTCATCTCTTCCATCCCTTTCCAGCTCGTCGCTTAAAGACGCAGACTTGAAGACCAAGTACGCAGGCAAAGCCAAAGCCGAAGCCGAAGCCAAAGGCATGTCTCTCTTATTTTGTGTGAGAACACTGAGAAGGGCTTCCCTTTCCCAATCCTTCAAGACTCTAAAACGTCATCGTCACCTCACCACCGAATCTTGCACCGGCCGAGTCCTGTTTTTGGCCGAGAGAGCGGAGGAGGGTGAAGAATATGTAGTGCAGGAGCAACACTTTTACTCGGCAAAAATCCAAAAGGCCATATTAGGTCCTGCCATTAAGCTCCCCCCAATCCCTTTCAAAAGTTTGATTTATCCCGAAGTCCGCAACGGCTTGCTCTTCCATCGCGAGGACTCTCAATTTTACATCTATAGTGCCGACAGCGGAGAAGTCTCCACTCTCCCCGATGTTCCTACTCCCGAATTTCCCTATGAGCCTTATAAATTCAGGCATAGCCTCCGATACTACTTTGGGTTTGATCCTTTGTCCAACGAGCCTAAGGTCCTCCTTTGTCAAGAGGTCTTCCTTTGTCAAGAGGTCTTAGCCGAGTGCGGCCCCATGGAGACACGTTTCTGGACTTTCACTCGAGGCAGCGGATCATGGAATCGGATACGTCCTTCCCCACTTCAGCCTCAAGAATGGTTTAGTTTTTTTATGAAAAATCCTGTTTTTGCTAATGGCACATTTCACTGGATTTATGATAATAATGAAGATCATTTAGATGCCTATTCCTATCCCAAAAAATATATACTGGCTTTTGATATGGTGGAGGAGAAATTTAGAAAGATCGAGATCCCTCATCCTGATTATTCTAGTGGAGAGCTAACTACATTTGGTGGCCGTTTGGCTTTGATGGAAGCGTACGAATTGCGTGAGAACGATAAGACGCGGTTTTGGATATTGGAAAACAATGACAAGTGGGTTAAGAAAACCATTCATTTTCCTTTTGGTTGGAGTAAGTATATGGGTATCGTGGCCTTTGACAGTAACACCGGTGAGATGCTACTAAAATCATCGTGTAGTTTTTTCTTTTATAATATGAAGACAGGAATTTTTAGGACGGCCGAACTCACTGGATTACCCCAATGGTGCTTTTGCAAATGGTATCCCTCTTTGTATCCCTGCGAGGTCAAGTTCGATGATTAGAGGGAGAAAAGCAACAACAGCGATAGATAAGATGTTTGCTATTAGCAGTAGCATATGTATGTTGAGAGGCTAGGTTTGATTTATATGTTATGATTTATAAACTCAATGAGGGGGCACCCAATTATCACACTTGATTTCTTTTTCTTTCCTAATAAAGTTTCTTGCTTTCACCTGGTATTTTTCAATGTGTGACAATTTCATTGCTATGAAATTGTAAAAGATTTGCACTATTGCAGTTATGTTTACCAGGATGTATGCATGTACGTTTCTGTTGTAGCCTGTTTGCATGTACCAAAATCTGAAGATGAAGAAGCAAGCAGTGGGTTTGTTGGGAAACATGGAATGGTCATGTGAGTTTGGCATGTAATCGATATGGGGCTTATTACTTCTCGCTCAGCAGTTGGATTTTTTTTTACCCCTAACTTTCATCGTTGCGTTGCATGGAATTAAAATGCATCTGAGTTCAGGTGCTGAAAATGTATCGGTTTAGAACAACAGGTTAACATTTTTTCCAATTGATTCTACAATAAGCTGATCAATAGTGATTGTAAGTTATTCGTGTACGTTTTATTATTTTTGTGGTTTTCCATGTTGCCTTTGAATTTTAGCGTAGCCAGAGGAGGTCAAAATTGCAATCAGACATGAACAATTGAACATTGATAAGATGGTGCAAGTTTTATTTTCCTTCTCCTTTTCTATTTCCTCTTCATTTTTTCCTTCCATTTCTTGAATTTTTAGTCTTCGGAATTTTTGGTGGATGAAGGTTGTGTACCCTGTTGGATGGAATGTATGTAATTGTGTCATTCTGGCTTCATATGGTGATATGTGTCGAGATATCATGTTCATACTTCTTTTTATCCTTCATAAGTGCATGCTTGAGCATCTTTCAAGAATTTCTTGAGACACACAGCTGCTGCTATATTTTCTTCCTATGGTGAATTGTGATATCTTTGAGTTTATCGTTTGGACATTATGTGTTCTTGGTAACATCATAAAGTTATTAATTATTTGGAGATCTTGGAGGCAGTTTGGCTAATTGATATTAGAAGGCGTTTTATTGATTTGGGTCTCCCGGATTAAGCAGTCAAAATATATTCAAAATCGTAAAAGATGTATAAAAAGGCGCTCGTTGCATTTCTTGAAGCTCATGTCTCTTGCAGAGAAAATGCAACCCTTTTCTTTTCCTGTAACTTTTGACTTGGGGCTCCTGGATTGTGTCCCACTACGAATCTTCAAGTTCACAACATTTCTAAAGCATCATTGAAATTATTACTTCCTTTTCCAATGAAAGCATATATCAATGACGTGGAATGAGATAATTTATGTTAAAGTTTAAGATATTTTGACTAGTTAATAAAGCGTGTTCAACGCATTTTGAGATATAATGTCTTCCATGTTGTTTGAACCGTTAAGACTTGCTGGTTATTTCTCATTGCTTTTCTTATCAGGTATTTTGTCGAAATGCAACATTTCTAGGTGGCTCTATGGTGTTTATGTTCCTGGTATCATTATTCCCATATAATTACTTATATTATAGGTTGTGTGGATTAATAATGAGTGTTTCGTGTTTTAATAATTTGAAATTCCTGACCAGTTGCATTAGGTCTTGTGGATTTTGATTCGTGGTAAATCTGTAATTGACTAAGGGGAAAATATGGAAAGATAAGTTATTTGCCAACACAGATGACACTGTTGACAACTTGTTCTATTTGCTGCTTTGTTCGATTTTGTAGATAGACTTTCTTGTTTGCAAGCCAATAAACTCCTAAGAGTCCTGTTACTGCAGGTTCACTTTATAATTTCAACTCAGTTTTCAAAGCAGCAACCACTTTTGATGCTTCAAAGTTCTAAGGTATAAGTTTCTCCCCAATCTAAATATCAAGGATATATAAAGGTATATATGTAAATTTCATGGAGTTTGAAGTTATAATTTAGCAGTAACGTATTATGTAGCCATATGCGATTTCACGGCCTTGGACTAAATTTTTCAACCCCAAGTGCTTAATTACTTCACTTTTATTATTTTACAGAATGCTTGAGTGGTCCTTGTTATAGAATCTTTGGGATCAACTTCCACCAGCTTCTTTGTTGATCACATGAGTTGGTAATTCATATCTATTTGCAACATGTGTTACTTAATTTGCTTCTGATCGGAGAAGATACACTCATCATTATGGCTTTCAAAAGATTTTTAATTCTGTTGCTGTAGTGTGCACAATGCAGAGCTCAATGGTATTTCAAAAATAATTTTTTTACTGTTCTTCGAAACCGAAAACATTATATGGTTTTTGTACCCTGTTTCCTTGAGGTGGTGACTGAGTTGTCATAATCTAGTTCATGAAGGAGCCCAAATTAGAAACGGTTGTCTTTAAGAAGTAGTAGTTTCCTAGTCATATGGAGAGTTGTTCGACTTTACCATAAACCAAAAATGTGGAGGAGACCTTCAAACCTAGGAACACCTATGAAGTAGTAGTTTCCTCATCTAAATCCTAGGAGTATCACAGTATGTAATGAAAACCTAAGGTAAGAAGCACACACTTTACTCATCCAGATCAAATGACAATTATTGACAATACCAGGATCTTGTCCATGATGACTAAGATCTCACTGTTTTGAGATTGAATGCAAAGAAGATCATGCAAAAGTTTTTGACATTTGACCCAATTAGATTCTCGATTTATTCAGCCCATCCCCACAATGGTAGCTCTTTCCTTTGCTCTTAATCCAAACAATAGATAAGTGTATTTGTTTAGCAGCTATTATTATTGGTAAATACAATAATCCATTCGGGAGAACCAATTGACAGTTGCTCATTCTTAGAGCAGGAGCAGGACTTTCCCTAATACTGTATGTTGTAATCTCCTGAATACATTTTACTGCTAAATATTCGATAAATATTTAGTAGTCCTTTTTTTTATTTTTTGGTCCACCAAAACCCTATTGGATTTGTGAGCTACACAATGGGTGGTAGTCCTCTCCCTTTTTTGGCATAGACAGGACTCGACCAAGTCCTCTTGTTCAACGACAAAAGACATACTCGTTAAGCCAATTGAGACCACCCACAAGGATGGATGATTTTGCCTCCACAGGAAAGTTGCCTTGCGAAATACGTTTTACCCCCAAAAGATCATTGGTTGGTGAAAAATGATATAAACTCTCTGTCACTCCCACATTCTTTATGACATGACAATGAAAATCACCATTGAATTTATGCACTTGGGAGTTAAGAGTGTGGAATGAGTATGTGTAGCATTTCCCTCATCTTCATATATTCTGCTAATTCAATGTCTAAACTTTGCTGCTTGATTACGAGATTGGAGATTGCTTAGGAGAAGGTATATCTTTGTGAGCTAAACTCACGAGCAGGTGAATTCAAGTCTTAACAAGCTTCTTATTAACTTAATGTAAATGTAATAACATTCTACGTTGTTAATCTGCAGAAAAGAAGCTGCGTTGCATCAGAGGGAGGTAATAAGTGAAATTTGAAATGTATTCGAAATATTTCAAGTGTGTAAATGGTAAACATTAGGTGTGACTTTTCCTCTTCACAAATGTTGTGCCTTGATTTGAGCTGCAACAACTTATACTAGTTTAGCGGGTCCTCATGTGTAGTCCTTCCTATCTCAGGAGTATTGGACTATGAATAGAATGGCAGTTGTATAAATATATAAATAGTGGACTGTTCATAAATCGTTAATTATTATTCTTAGGAAAATCAATATACGATTGAGTCTTTGTGGTACATCTACATTTTCGACACAAAAGTAAACATTTTCGTGGTTCAAGAGTAACCTAAACAATCCTATTTTCTATTTAACTGTACTCTTATATTTTCCCCCTCTGATTGAATAAGGATAATGTTATAAGGGATGGTACTTCCAACTCTTTATTCCTAAGGAAGAAAAAATAATGTAATTATTGAAAATACTCTCAAACAATCAAACACAAAACCAAAATAGTTATTTTGGTTTGGTGAACGAATGGTATTCTCATCTGGCTCAATAAAATAGTTAAAAGGTTATTTTGTTGAACCATGTAGTTAAAATCGCATCTCAGATCATTCACATCCAGCTCAATTACTATTTTGTTGAGCCTAGTAAAAGAAAATGCATCCCATCTAACTCAACAAAGGGCCCATCAAATTGTTAACCAACTATAGTACTTAGCAAAGTTTCCTGAGTAGTGCAGCTCAACAATGTATATCATATATTCATAAATAAAAAATGCCATTCTTTTATCTCTCCTCTAATAAAAAACTATTTTATCATCTCTTTTATAAAATGAAAAATCAACCTTTTAGTTTTCCCTCTCTTCCGGCATTGTTTAAGAACCTTTATTATTAATAACTTGTTATTGAATGCTTTAAATTATAAAAATATGATGGTTAATAAGAAACTTCATATTAAATGCTTCATTTATTTTTTCTTAAATATGACAATAAGAAAAAATACGCGACGGGGTATTGTAAGTAGCAGAGTGGCCTTGCTGCCACGATCCACTGAGATTCAGCCCTGTGTCGCTTCGATTCGTCCCTAAAAAAAAAAAATACAAAATTTTAAAAATATATATATGATCATTATGAAAATATTTTATTTTATTTTTTAAAATATGATCATTAAAAAGTAAGACAAATTTTAAAAATATGACCCTTAAGAAATGGCAAAGTCTAAATAATATGATTGTTGAAGAAAAAAAAAAAAGAAATAATATTTAAATGGAATAGTGAAAGTGAATAGTTAAAATGTTGAGTCGGATATAGGTAGTTTTAAGAAGTTAATAGTTAAAATGAGGGAAAACTTTTCTCAAAAATTTCGAACTTCTATCCATTTTAAAATCCCCCTTAAACTTAAAAAAACTCTCAATTCAGTTTCTTGAACTTTCAATTGCTTTTAATTTAAACCAATCCTTCAGATTTTAAACATTATATGACGTTTATACCTTTAATTAACTTTTGTATAAAATTTCAACTTCCAAAATATATTTTTTTAATTTTTAAAAAAATGAAAATCATTTATATTTTGGTCATTTTTTGTATTTTTAACGGCTAAAATTGACAGAACGGTCCAAATTAAGAGGAATTGAAAGATCAAGAGACTAAATTGATAGTTTTTTTAAGTTTATAGGGTATTTCAAAACGGCTGAAAGTTCGTAGGTCTTCAATGAAGATAAAAAATAAAATAAAAAAATATTTAGGCTCAATGTAACTAAAATTTTGCTGAGCTGAACATGAATACTCTAATCATCCAGCCACTTAAAGTGGCTAACAAGTTGTTGAGTAGCTACGGTGCTCAACAATGTGTCATTTCTCTCTCTTCTAATGACATTAGCAAAAATTTCGTTATTTTCTCTCTCTTCTAATGAAAGTGATTTTATCATTCCTCTACTATAAAATAAAAAATCAGCCTTGCAGCAAAAGCTTATTTACCTATTACGTTTGTGGAGAGTTTTATTTATCTTGAAATCAAAGTTATTTTGCATATTTAAACCTATGGGTATCATCAAGTTTTTAGTTTTGGTTCAATCTTTTGAGTTTTTGGCGTGGTATTGTAAATTCTTTAAGGGTAAATATATAATAACACCTTGGGTCAACCAGTCAAAATTTTAAAATGCTTAGGTTTTTTTTTTCGAAAATTTACACCCTGGATGTAAGGAAACTACAATAAAATCCCTGCCGTTACACTTTTGATCCCAAAACGCAGTTTTGGAGATTAAAAATTAATTTAATTTTAAATTTTAAATCAAAAAAAAATTTAAAAAAAAGGAGAAAGAAGAAGGGTTCAACCACAGGGTGGCCACCACCAAACCGGCCGGTTTGGTGGTAAGCCACCACCTTTAAAGAGGGAAAAAACAAAAAAACAAACAAACGTGAAAGAAGAAGGGTGGCATAAGGTGGTTCGACCACTTAGGCCACTAGGCTAGATAGAGGGGAGAGAGAGAGAAGAAGAAGAAAAGGAGGAAAAAAAGGATGGAGGAGATAGGGAGAGAGAAGAAGATGAGAGGAGCAGATAGGAGAGAGAGAGAAGAAGAAGAAAAAGGAAAAAGATGGAGATAGTATAGGGGAGAGAGAAGAAGAGAGAAGAAAAAAAAAGATGGAGGAAGTGTAGATAGAGAGGGAGAGAGAGAAGAAGAAGAAAAAAAGATGGAGCTGGGTATAAAAAAGAGAGAGAGAGAAGAAGAAGAGGAAGAAGAAAAAAAAAAAGATGGAGCTGGTGGCCTAAGGGGTGTGGACCACTGTTAAAGAAAAAAAAAAAAAGGTGAAAGAAGAAGTGGCATAAGGCGCCACCCCTTTTTTCTTCCTCTTCTTCTTCTTCTCTCTCCTCCTATTTGCCCAGCTTTTTTCCTCCTTTTCTTCTTCTTCTCTCTCTCTACACGTATATACACCCAGCTCCATCTTTTTTTTCTTCTTCTTCTCTCTCCTCCTATCTACCCAGCTTTTTTCCTCCTTTTCTTCTTCTTCTCTCTCGCACGTATATACACCCAGCTCCATCTTTTTTTTCTTCTTCTCTCTCTATCTGCCCAAATTTTTTTTCCTCATTTTCTTCTTCTCTCTCTCCTCTCCTATCCGACGCCCAGCTCCATCCCTTTTTTCCTCCTTTTCTTCTTCTCTCTCTCTCCTCCCATCTACACACCCTCAGACCTAGAAAGTGGTCGAACCACTTATGCCACCCTTCTTCTTTCACGTTTGTTTGTTTGTTTTTTTCCTCTTTAATAGGGGTGGTCCGGCCACTTAGGCCACTGGTGTCTTGGCCACCACTGCATCGCCGGTTTGGTGGTGGCCTAGCCACTAAGGTGGCCACCACCCCTATGGGTGGATCGGCCACCCTTCTTCTTTCACCTTTTTTATATATATATTTTTTTAAAAAAAAAATTGATTTAAAAATTTAAAATTAAAAAAAATTAATATTTTAATCTCCAATTTTGGGATTCATTAACTACATTTAAAAGTGTAACGGCAGGTTTTTATTGTAGTTTCCTTACATCCAGGGAGTAAATTTTCGAAAAAAAAAACCTAAGCATTTTAAAATTTTGACTGGTTGACCCAAGGTGTTATTATATATTTACCCATTCTTTAATATCATATTCAATAAATAGTAATATATATTATCAAAAATTTAAAAAAATACAAAATTATAAAAGATATGCCAGTAGGAATTTTTTTTATTTTTTTTAAATATTATTGTTATTAAAAGACAAAATTATAAAAATAAAACAGTTAGAAAATGACAAATTTTAAAAAATATGACTGTTGGAGAAAGAATAGAGAAATAATTAGTGTTGTAATAAAGTCAAGCTAAGTCGAACTTTAAGATTTAAAGATTGGTTCGTTTATGGAGATGTTTATTTAAGCCGAATTCTAGTTCGAGCTGAGTTATGAAATGTGTGTTCAAATTCTGCTCATTTAAAGTTTGGGCGAGTTCGAGCTCATTAAGAATGCTATTCGAGTTGAGCTAGACTCAACTCGAGCTCGAGCTATAAACGAGTCGGGCAAACGAACTGGTCAAACATTAAACAAGTTAAGCTCGCGAGCCTCTATTGAGTTTTCTCGAGCGAGTTGGGTATGTATCATTTACTAATTAAGTGGGTTTTTACCGTATCGAGCTTGAGCTCGAGTTTGAGTCAAGTTAAACCGAGCGGGTTGTAGAATATACTGATTTATTTATAGCCCTAAAATTAATATTTAAATGAAAAAAGTGAAATTGAATAACTAAAATATTGAGCTTGATGTACGTACTTTAAAAAAAAAAAAAAAGTAGCTAAAATAGAAATATGTAGTTTTTTAACTAAATATTTACTTAGCGGAATCTGTTTTTCTTTTCTAATAGTTTTATTTTTTTAATTATTGATTTGTTTAATATTTAATAAATTTTATATTATTTCTTGAAAAGTAGGAGATGGGTGGGAAGAGAATAACTTCAATTCAGTTGTGGCAAAAAGTCTAGATATTTTGCCCACCACTTACAAGTTAACACCTCACCTAACAAGAAAAAAATGCACAAAAAAAATTTAAACCATGCTACAGCTGATTAAAGAAGAAAGAAAGAGAAAGAAGAAGGAAGAAGGATGTGGAAGGTCGTGCAGGGGGTCTCGTCGGAGACTCACGGTTTTGGTTTTTTGTTTTTTTGTTTTTAGGCCGCGGGTCTCGCAGCCTCACCTCGCCGTCGCTCTGCCCAGACACCTTGTGGCCACCCACCTCGCAACATGTCAATGATCGACGAGACCCACACGGTCTCGTGGCTTGGTTTGATTTTTCTTGGCTTTAGGATGATAAAATTCTAAAATGGTTAACTTTTCCTCTTAGGTTTTAGTTTTGAGGCATTAGAAACGAATTTTGTGGCATTATAATCGATTTTTTAGGCTGGTCGATTTTTTTTTTAGTTCGCCAGAGACAAAGATGGCCACTGAGGGTGGTCGATTCTCTCTCTTCTGTCGTTAGTAGATCGTGGCCACCTCCAGTGGCTGGATCTCTTTTTTTTTTTCTTTTTTGTTTTTTTTTTTCCGCTGGAAAAGTCGTCAGAGAGGGCGGTGGGTGGCAACGTCTACTCGCCGGAGGTGGGCAGTGGGCGACGGTAAGTGGCGGCATCTGGGTTTATTAAATGATTGGGTATTTTGATTTTATTTTACATGTGTGCATTTCTCTTAATATGATGAGGTGTCAACTTATTATTGGTGGCAAAAAGATTAAGTATTTTGCCATGACGGAACAGTAGCACATCTCCGGTGGGAACGTGCCGCACCAATTTTTGAGTTTACAAGCATTTGAAAGGTTCAAACGAGGTCGTTTTGAACTACTGTAGTTTTCGGCAATGTAATGTCACTTCACCTCGTGCCTTTCAATTAGACTTTTCCATCGATATAAAATTTTAAAATAAACAATTATCACTATTTACCATTCCGCAGGATCTCAAGTAATAAAGGCTTTAACTGTGAGTTATTAAAAATTTACATCCATGAAAAAGACCGATCCGGATCCCTCCAATTCTAACAGGCAAAAAATTGGAAATTATCCACTTATTAATTGTGATTATTTATTTTTAAAAAATAAAACTTTCATTGATAAAATTTTACGAGCATAAAGTTCTTACATCACTAAACATATAACTTTGAGAAATCATAACCAAAAGTTATAAAAGTTATAAAGTCATAAAAATGATTTTAAGCTTTTGTTAACCCATGTATAATTATATTTAAGGAACATATATACTTAATGCAGACTAGATTTAAGACATAGATAGTTAAAATACAAAAACAAAAAACAAAAAATTCGGCCATGAGAATTAAGCCTCCACATCGATTTATTTCATCCTTAACCCGAAGGCCAAGACAACAATTCCATCCTCAACTCGAAGGCCATGACAAACAAAAAATAAAATGAAACAAAACCGACAAGTAACAAATGAGGAGTATCGACATCATAGACATCACTAAAAGACATTTTTGGTCAAGAAACGATCGACATACAAGGTTAAAGAGACTAGATTTGGATCTAGATCTAAATCTATAAAATAAATCTAAAGCAACCCGCAAAAAATATAGATCGAATAAGCCTACAAATAAGACATCAAACACTGCTATCATGAACCAATTATATTTTTATCGTTGTTTTTACTTTTAAGAAAAAATTAACCAATCTAAAGCAACCCACTAAAGCAACCAATCTAAAGCAACCTAAAGCAATGAACCAATCTAAAGCAACCCACTGTTTTTAATTTTATCTTTTTAAAAATATTCTCATAATTATATTTTTAAGAACAAATTATATTTCGCTCTGAACTATCAATTTATTTATATTTTTACCTTCAAAATTTCAACTGTGATATTTTACCCCCTTCGATCTCCATACCCTCCGATCTCTATAATGGGTTAATGTTCCTCAGTTCCTGTATAATTATATATGTCAATGCCAATTGAATAAATGTTATTACCTGTGAATTCGATTTTTTTTTTTTGTGGTTGGACTTTAAGTCTCTTCAGATTATCTGATGGATCAATCAATTGCTTCATTGGATCCAAGTTCCAAGTTCCAAGTTCCAACGGTGGCAACTGTAGAATTTATACTATTGGGTTTAGTCATTTTTTGTTGTTACAAAGTTCATATAAAAAGACAGTTACGTAAGTCAATTTTAATATTCATTTTGCATTAGGCAGTATGTTTTCACATTTCGTTGGCACGTCG